>CM038146.1:480098790-480464759 GCA_021437245.1 Aegilops speltoides
ATTGGCCTTGATTCGGCGTGTTTCAGCGTGAATTTTTGCATACAAATAGAAATCAATTAGTTAAGTCACATAGTTCGGCATGGTTGGCGTGTTTGGCGTGTTTCATCATATAAATCAAATAGTTCACGCCATCAAATAGTTCAACAATTAGTTCAATACAAATTATATAGTTTAACACCGTCATTCCGGCCTCGCCCTTGAGCCTCCATAGGTGCTCCACCGAGTAGTGTTGCGATTCTTGATGCACTGTGGGTCTCGGATCTCTGGCGCATATTGAGGTAGTCGATCCGGTTTGTTGATGGTGGTGATCAACTTGGGCGAAGGACTCTTGCTAATAATATGGTTCGATGTCCAACAACGGCTCTTCCTCCTCGCTCTCAATGATCATGTTGTGCAAGATGTGAAGGAAATATGCCTAGAGGCAATAATAAAGTTATTATTTATTTCCTTATTTCATGATAAATGTTTATCATTCATGCTATAATTGTATTAACCGGAAACATGATACATGTGTGAATGCATAGACAAAACAATATGTCACTAGTATGCCTCTACTAGACTAGCTTGTTAATCAAAGATGGTTATGTTTCACGACCATGAACAAAGAGTTGTTATTTGATTAACGAGGTCACATCATTAGTAGAATGATCGATTGACATGACCCATTCCATTAGCTTAGCACGATCGTTTAGTATGTTGCTCTGCTTTTATCCATGACATATACATGTTCCGTAACTATGAGATTATGCAACTCCCGTTTACGGAGGAACACTTTGGGTGCTACCAAAGCGTCTAGCGTGGCTGGGTGATTATAAAGGAGTACTACTGGTGTCTCCAAAGGCAGATGTTGGGTTGGCGTATTTGAGATTAGGTCTTGTCACTCCGATTGTGGGAGAGGTATCTCTGGGCCCTCTCGGTAATGCACATCACTTGAAGCCTTGCAAGCATTGCAACTAATGAGTTAGTTGTGAGATGATGTATTACGGAGCGAGTAAAGAGACTTGCGATAGCGAGATTGAACTAGGTATTGGATACCGACGATCGAATCTCGGGCAAGTAACATACCGATGACAAAGGAACAACGTATGTTGTTATGCGGTCTGACCGATAAAGATCTTCGTAGAATATGTAGGAACCAATATGGGCATCCAGGTCCCGCTATTGGTTATTGACGGAGACGTGTCTCGGTCATGTCTACATTGTTCTCGAACCGTAGGGTCCATGCGCTTAAAGTTTCGATGGCAGTTATTATGAGTTTATGTATTTTGATGTACCGAAGAAGTTGAGTCCGGATGTGATCACGGACATGACGAGAGTCTCGGAATTGTCGAGACATAAAGATTGATATATTGGGCGGCTATATTCGGACACGGAAAGGTTCGGAAGTTTCGGAGAAAACAGTGCGGGAGGATTACGGAACCCCGAAGTTATGGGCCTTAGTGGGCCAAGAGGGAGAGAGGGCCGCACCGGGAGGTGGCGCCCCGAGAATCGAATAGGACAAGGAGGCGCGGCCCCTTCCTCTCCTCTCCCTCTCTTCCTTCCCCTTCTCCTTCCTAGTTGGACTAGGAAGGGAGTCCTACTCAACTAGGAGGAGGACTCCCCCTCCTTAGCAGCGCCTATAGGGGCGGCCGGCCTCCCCCTCCCTCCTTTATATCACGGGGCAGGAGGGCACCCTAGGACACACAAGTATTGATCTACGGATCGTTCCTTAGCCGTGTCGGTGCCCCCTCCACCATATTCCACCTCGGTCATACCGTCATGAAGCTTAAGCGAAGCCTCGCCGATGAAACATCAAGATCGTCACCACGCCGTCGTCTTGTGGAACTCTCCTCGACACTTTCGGCTGGATCGATCTGAGGGCGTCATCAGATATCGTGTGTCAAGAACTTCAGGCGCCAGATGGCGGCGTCGGGATCGGTCGGATCGCGAGGAGAGCGTCGACTACTTCCTCTACATTGTGATCGCTTCGCTTCGGTCTCTGCGAGTGCGTAGACAACACTCTCCTCTCGTTGCTATGCATCACCATGATCTTGCGTGTGCGTAGGAAATTTTTGAAATTACTCGTTCCCCAATAGTGGCATCGAGCCTAGGTTTTTATGGTTTGATGTTTTGCAGAGTAGAACACAAGTGAGTTGTGGGCGATACAAGTCATACTACCTACCAGCATGTCATACTTTGGTTCAGCGGTATTGTGAGATGAAGCGGCCCGGACCGACATTACAGCGTGCGCTTCTGCGAGACTGGTTTCACCGCTGAGCACTTTCGTTGCTTAAAGGTGGTGGTGGGTGCTGTCTCTCTCACTTTAGTTGAACCGAAGTGTGGCTCGCCGGTCCTTGAGAAGGTTAAAAGCGGAGTCTATTTGTGAAATATCGTTGTGGTTTTGATCGTAGGTGAGGCTGGTTCTTGCTTAAGCCGTAGCAGCCACGTAAAATTTGCAACAACAAAGTAGAGGGCGTCTAACTTGTTTTTGCAGGGCATGTTAATGATGTGATATGGTCAAGGCGTGATGCTATATTTTATTGTATGAGATGATCATGTTTTGTAACCGAAGTTATCGGCAACTAGCGAGGAGCCATATGGTTGTCGCTTTATTGTATGCAATGCAATACGCCATGTAATGCTTTACTTTATCACTAAGCGGTAGAGATAGTCGTAGAAGCATAAGATTGGCGAGGCGACAACGATGCTACGATGGAGATCAGGTGTCACGCGGTGGCGATGGTGATCATGGCGGTCTTTGCGGAGATGAAGATCACGAAGCACAAGATGATGATGACCATATCATATCACTTATATTGATTTGCATGTGATGTTTATCCTTTATGCATCTTATCTTGCTTTGATTGGCGGTAGCATTATAAGATGATCTCTCACTAAATTATCAAGAAGTGTTCTCCCGAGTATGCACCGTTGCCAAAGTTAAATCGTGCCCGGACACCCGCGTGATGATCGGGTGTGATAAGCTCTCGTCCATCTACAGCAGGTGCAAGCCAGGTTTGCACCGCGAGAATACTCGGGTTATACTTGGCCAGAGCCTAGCATATGCGAGATATGGCCTCGGAACACGGAGACCGAAAGGTCGGCGTGAATCATATAGTAGATATGATCAACATAAGATGTTCACCATTGAAAACTACTCCATTTCACGTGATGATCGGTTATGGTTTAGTTGATTTGGATCACGTGATCACTTAGATGACTAGAGATGTCTTTCTAAGTGGTAGTTCTTAAATAATATGATTAATTGAACTTAAATTTATCATGAACTTAGTACTGATAGTATCTTGCTTGTTTATGTTTGATTGTAGATAGATGGCTCGTCTTTGTTGTTCCGTTGAATTTTAATGCGTTCCTTGAGAAAGCAAAGTTGAAAGATGATGGTAGCAATTACGGACTGGGTCCGTAACTTTGAGATTATCCTCATTCTTTGCACGGAAGAGTTACGTCTGGATGCACCGCTAGGTGACAACTCTTCTTTGGAGCAACACGGATGTTGTGAACGTTTGGCAGAGCAAAGCTGATGACTACTCTATAGTTCAGTGTGCCATGCAAGTCATGATCCCCAACAAGATGACACAGCAAGTCATGATCTCCCACATTTGATCTTTCGACCAGGTCTGAGCAGGGAACCTAACAACAACAAATCGAGATTGGAGCACACCAAGTGCCCGCTTGACATCCTTCCTGCAAGCCTCATGAATCTTCGCAAACCAGGCGTTCTTGCCTCCTAGCATAGGGTTTGAGATGGTCTTCACAAATGTCGACTATCTCAGATAGATGCCATCAGCTAGATAGTACCCCTTGTTGTACTGCCATGCATTGACCTCGAAGTTCACCGGAGGAGAATGACCTTCAACAAGCTTGGCAAGGCGGGGAACCTTTGCGGAGACATTGATGTCATTGTGAGTTCTGGCATCCCAAAGAAAGAGTGACAAATCCGGAGGTCATGTGTAGCCCTTGCCTCAAGCCCCACACACAACCGCCTTTGGCGCCTTTGTACAACCCACCAAGCAAATGGGCAGTTCTTCCATTTTCAATGCATGCGATCGATGCTTCCAAGCATCGGGAAATCCTCTTGCTTCATTACATGCTAGGATCCGGCGATGTCTTCGCATCGGGTGTTACGCAAATCTTTGCGGTCCAAACACTGCCACCACTGCCTGTCGAACTTGTAGAAACACTCAATGGTGGTGGACTTGGCCATATGCCCATTATCGATGTCAAAACGGCGGATCTCGGGTAGGGGTCCCGAGCTGTGCGTCTAGGCGGATGGTAACGATGAGACAAGGGACATGATGTTTTACCCAGATTTGGGCCCTCTCGTTGGAGGTAAACCCTACTCTGCTTGATTGATATTGATGATATGGGTAGTACAAGAGTGGATCTACCACGAGATCAAGGAGGCTAAACCTAGAAGCTAGCCTATGGTATGATTGTTGTTTGTCTTATGGACTAAAACCCTTGGTTTATATAGACCTTTGGAGTGGGCTAGGGTTACAGTCGGTTACAATGGTAGGAGATCTACATATCCGTGTTGCCAAGCTTGCCTTCCACGCCAAGGAAAGTCCCATCCGGACACGGGCGAAGTCTTCAATCTTGTATCTTCATAGTCTTGGAGTCCGGCCAATGATGATAGTCGGGCTATCCGGACACCCTCTAGTCGGGACTCCTCGGTAGCCCTGAACCGGGCTTCAATGATGGCCGAGTCCGCGGCGCATATTGTCTTCGGCATTGCAAGGCGGGTTCCTCCTCCGAATAATTCATAGAAGATTGTGAACACCAGGATAGTGTCCGGCTCTGCAAAATAAATTCCACATACCTCCGTAGAGAGAATAATATTTGCACAGGTTCAATCCGCTGACTTATTTCATGGCGTGACGTCACACCACGGCCAAGCCTTTACTCGTTTTTGTTATACCACCTCAGCGCGTTTAGTGAAGCGGTTTCCTTGGCACGTCTTGTCGAAGCAGAGATCGTGTCCCCTTATTCTGGGATTCTCATCAATACGGACGTGGGTAACCCAACGCGCCATTGATTGCGGCGCTTGGGAGATAGCGAGTTTTACTAGGCTGGTGGGGACACGAGTTTAAATCCGCCCATATATAAGGGATAAGGATCCACCTTTTACCCGCCTTCTTCCTCCTTTGCTTTTCCATCTCTGCTTTTCGAGCTCCAGCGCCCAAGTCCGCACATCTCACCTCAACCTTCTCCAACCATGTCCGGGGCGGGAGGCAAGTGGATGGCCTCCTCCGTTCGGAGGGCACTCAAGCTGCGCAATGCGGATATTTGTCCAGCGATATCGCGCACCGGCTCCCACGAGAGGCAGCTCATCCCCACCCGGGCCCCATGAGAGGTGGTATTCCTTCCTCATTTCCTCCATGGATTGGGCTTCCTCCACCCCTTTGTCCAGGGGCTCATGTTCTACTATGGCACAGGATTTCCATGATCTGGCCCCAATTTCATCCTCAACATCTCGGCGTTTATCGTGGGTAATGCGAAACCTTCCTCTACATCCAGCCCCACTTGACATGGCTAAAGACCTTTAATGTCAAGCGAAGGTTGTGAAAGGCAAACAAGCGGAGTCTTGGGCGCCATGGTGGGCAAGATGCCCGCGTCACTTGGCTCGGCGCCTTCATGGAAACCATCAAAGGGTGGCAATCGGGATGGTTCTACATCACCGAGCAGCGTGACCACTGAATGGGCAGCGGCCCCAATTCAGATCTGGCATCCCCATGCGGCTCACTTCTGGAAGAAGGGCTGCTTTGTGGGGTGATTCGGAAGAAACTAACGGACTCAATCTGTCTCCAAACCACGGTGAACAAAAGCTCAAGCTTGTCAATGTAATCCAGTCATGCTCATCCATGGATTCTCCCACAACAGCGGGACTTCAACTTGTGGGAGTTCGATCCGGCAGACACCGGACCTTAAGCGGGCTCTTGACACTACGTCGAAGAGGCACGGAAGGTGCTGTTCAAGGCGCGCCGAGGCTCCGCATTAGCTACCGAATCGCGATTCAGCTCGCGGCGTCTGGTGGCGAGTAAGCTATATTATCCTTTATGGGACACTTGCTTCTCATAGTTTGACTCTATGTGGGATCTAAGCTCCCAATACCTTTAACACGCTTTGGCGGAAGATGTCGGCGGAGTTAAGCTGTCGCTCCCTGCCGGAAGACCCAGAGATGCCCGTTTGGCGGGGGGCTGCTGGTCTGGCGCCTTCGTGGTGCGGAGAAGAAGGCCAAGAAGAAAGCCACGGGAACCGGAGGAGTTCGGCGCCAGTGTTATCAGTTCATCGTCCAGATGAATCGGCGGACTCCTCCCACGGCGGAGGAGGAAGAAAGAGGCCTCTCCCGGTGAAGAGAGAAGAAGAGAAGGCTTCCCCAGCAGAGGGGCGAAGGGTCAGAAGGAAGGACCCTTCCCGGACAATTCCTGCAGCATTGACAGCGGCGAGAATGGCCCTCAAGGGCCAAGCCCTGGCGAGATCGTAAGTATCCGGACTGCTAAATGACTCATAATTTTCTTTTTGTCACATGGTGTCTTTCTAACGCCGCATACAACCTGTAGTCCGCCCAGGGGCGATCTTCCCTTCGTCGGCGGGTCCTTGGAATCGTCGGATGTGAATAGCACCGCTTCCGACCGCCTCCTCCCGTGGCGCCGACGATGCGAGGTGGGATCGAAAGGACCCACCGGAGGAGGAGGCCCCAGAGGTGCCGCAAGGCAACCTCCCGGACTTTGGATTGGACTCCTTTTGAGAACTGCGGTGGTTCGAGTCCGGTGGCGGCCCCTTAAGAAGGCAAGGCTATGTGACGCCGCAGCCTCCGTCCAACCGGAGGCGCGGATAACTTCTTTGGGCGCTCAGCGACACTTCCATCGACGAGGAACACCGCACTTTCATGAGTGCGAAGGTTATTTCTCGCAAAAGTGGGCTGACGAAGCTGCAATGACCTTCTAATAGGCTTTGAGGTAGAATTTTAAGATATGTAAAATAGTACCACATAGGCAGTAGCCCCGATGCTCGGTTCGGTGTTGGAAAGAAAAGCGGATGAGGATCTAAAAGATATCTGTGAGAGTCTTAACAAAAATATGTCAATATGGGAATGCGAACTCTTGTTCTTGACCTCTACCGCCTTGTTGTGGAGGTCGATGCCTTGAAGCGAGCCTCGGCGGTCTGAGGCGAGCTCGGCCGTGCCAAGAAGCAGCTCGAGGACAAGGAAGGTGAGTAACACCTTATTAAAGTTGTACCTTCTGAGAAAAGGATTTGGTTGCAAGAGGAATGACAAGGATAAGGTGGGTACTCGGGGTCTGAGCGAGTGGCGACCACGAAGGAGGCGGTTCTGTGACGAGCATAATCTTGACCAGCAGGCAGCGCGAGAGAAGCGAGGCCTTGCCGAGTGGCGGAGGTACAGCAAGAGCTCTGAGGCTCGTGGAAAAACACGAGTTTGGAGCGTGACTTCGAAGAATCGAGAGTCCAAGCTGCGTCGGCTCTTGAGAGTGCCAAAGCAGCTAAGGCGAAGCCCACAAGGCCCTCCAGAAATCGTGGCATTAAAGAAGATGGCGGCGGGTAAGGCATTCTTCATGCAAAGCAAGCATGTAAAGTGAATTACACATTACTTACAGAATTCAGACTCTCCGGGGCGTTAGCAGAATCTGCCCCATAAGCGTGTCGATCTGCCGCTTTCTCTGAGCCGAGGAGGGCTCGATGGAGAAGGTGTTACGTGTTGGAAATATGACCTAGAGGCAATAATAAAAGTATTATTATATTTCAATGTTCATGATAATTGTCTTTTATTCATGCTATAAGCTGTATTATCCGGAAATCGTAATACACGTGTGAATACATAGACCACAATATGTCCCTAGTGAGCCTCTAGTTGACTAGCTCGTTGTGATCAGCAGATAGTCATGGTTTCTGACTATGGACATTGGATGTAGTTGATAACGGGATCACATCATTAGGAGAATGATGTGATGGACAAGACAATCCTAAGCATAGCACAAAGATCGTGTAGTTCGTTTGCTAGAGCTTTTCCAATGTCAAGTATCTCTTCCTTGACCATGAGATCGTGTAACTCCGGATACCGTAGGAGTGCTTTGGGTGTATCAAGCGTCTGGCGTAAGCTGGGTGACTATAAAGGTGCACTACATGTATCTCCGAAAGTGTACATTGGGTTGACACGGATCGAGGCTGGGATTTGTCACTCCGTGTGGCGGAGAGGTATCTCTGGGCCCTTTCGGTAATGCATCATCATAATGAGCTCAAAGTGACCAAGTGGTTGGTCATGGGATCATGCATTACGATGCAGTAAAGTGACTTGCGATATGAGACTGAACAAGGTATTGGGATACCGCGATCGAGTCTCGGGCAAATAACGTACCGATTGACAAAGGGAATTGTATCGTGGTTTGATCGAATCCTCGACATCGTGGTTCAACCGATGAAATCATCGAGGAGCATGTAGGAGCCAACATGGGTATCGAGATCCGCTGTTGGTTATTGCCGAGAGTCGTCTCGGTCATGTCTGCGTGTCTCCGAACCCGTGAGGTCTACACATTAAGGTTCGGTGGCGCTAGGGTTGTATGAATATGAGTATGCAGCATACGAATGTTGTTGAGTCCGGATGAGATCCGGACGTCACGAGGAGTTTGGAATGGTCGGAGGTAAAGAATAATATATAGGAAGTGGTATTTGACCATCGGGAAAGTTTGGGGTCTCCGTAATGTCTGGGACCACGGAAGGGTCGAGGTCCACAGGTGGGGCCACCCATCCGGAGGGCCCCATGGGCTGAAGTGGGAGGAGCCAGCCCATAGTGGGCTGGTGCGCCCCTAGGCCCACCCCTCGCGCCTAGGGTTGAAACCCTAGGGTGGGGCGCCTCCCATGCCTTGGGGCACTCCACCCCCTGCCGCCGCCCCTTGGGAGATTCAATCTCCCGGGCAGCGCCCCCTGAGGGCCTATATAAAGGAGGGCAGGGGAGGTAGCCGCACCCCGTGTGCTGGCGCCTCCCCCCCCTGCAACACCTCGTCCTCCTCCGTGAGTCGCTTGGCGAAGCCTGCTGGAGTTCTGCTGCATCCACCACCACGTCGTCGTCTTCTTGGATCATCATCAACCTCTCCTTCCCCTTGCTGGATCAAGAAGGAGGAGTCGTCTCCGTCCGTCGTGTGTTGAGCAGGAGGTGCTGTCCGTTCAGCACTTGGACATCGGTGATCTGAATCACGTCGAGTGCGACTCCATCATCACCATCCCTTGAAAGCTTCATTTTCGCGATCTACAAGTGGTATGTAGATGCAAACTCACTCCATTGACTCATTGCTTAGATGAACTCATAGATGGATCTTGGTGAAACCGTAGGAAAAATTTTAATTTTACTAGCGTTCCCCAACAGTGGCATCATGAGCTAGGTCTATGTGTAGTTCTCTAATGCAGAGTAGAACACAATTTTGTTGTGGGTGTGGATCTTGTCAACTTGCTTGCCACTACTAGTCTTTTCTTGCTTCAGCGGTATTGTGGGATGAAGCGGCCCGGACCAACCTTACGTGCGCTTCGTGAGACCGGTTCCACCGATGACATGCACTAGTTGCATAAGGTGGCTGGCGGGTGTCTGTCTCTCCACTTTAGTTGGGCGGATTCGATGAAAAGGGTCCTTATGAAGGGTAAATAGAAGTTGACAAAATCACGTTGTGGTTATTATTAGGTAAGAAAGCGTTCTTGCTAGAACCCAATTGCAGCCACGTAAAGATGCAACAACAATTAGAGGGCGTCTAACTTGTTTTTGCAGCGATTGTTCATGTGATGTGATATGGCGAAGTTGTGATGAATGATGATTAATATATTGTGATGTATGAGATCATGTTCTTGTAATAGGATTCACGACTTGCATGTCGATGAGTATGACAACGGCGAGAATATAGGAGTTGTCTTTATTTTTTGTATGACCTGCGTGTCATTGAAGAGCGCCATGTAAATTACTTTACTTTATTGCTAAGCGCGTTAGCCATAGAAGTAGAAGTAGTCGTTGGCGTGATAACTTCATGAAGACACGATGATGGAGATCATGATGATGGAGATCATGGTGTCATGCGGTGACAAGATGATCATGGAGCCCGAAGATGGAGATCAATGGAGCTATATGATATTGGCCATATCATGTCACTACTATATAATTGCATGTGATGTTTATTATGTTTATGCATCTTGTTTACTTAGAGCGATGGTAGTAAATAAGATGATCCCTTACAACAATTTCAAGAAGTGTTCTCCCCTAAGCGTGCACCGTTGCTACAGTTAAATCGTTTGAAGCACCACGTGATGATCGGGTGTGATAGATCCTTACGTTCACATACAGCGGGTGTAAGACAGTTTTACACATGCAAAACACTTAGGGTTAACTTGGCGAGCCTAGCATGTACGGACATGGCCTCGGAACACGGAGACCGAAAGGTCGAACACGAGTCATATGGAAGATCGATCAACATGAAGATGTTCACCGGCGATGACTAGTCCGTCTCACGTGATGATCGGACACGGCCTAGTCGACTCGGATCGTGTAACACTTAGATGACTAGAGGATGTCTAATCTGAGTGGGAGTTCATAATTTGATTAGATGAACTTAATTATCATGAACTTAGTCTAAAACCTTTGCAAATATGTCTTGTAGATCAAATGGCCAGCGCTCATGTCAACATGAACTTCAGCGCGTTCCTAGAAAACCAAGCTAAAAGATGATGGCAGCAACTATACGGATTGGGTTGGGAACACGAGATCATCCTCATAGCTGCGAGAAACAATATGTCCTAGAAGGACCGCTAGGTGGCGCTCCGTCGAGAGAACCAAGGCGTTATGAATACTTGGAAGACTCGTCTTGATGATTACTCCCTCGTTCGGTGCGGCATGCTTTACTGACTTAGAACCGGGGCTCCAAAAGCGTTTTGAGCATCACGGAGCATATGAGATGTTGAAGAGCTGAAACTAGTTTTCCAAGCTCATGCCGGGTCGAGAGATATGATGTCTCCGACAAGTTCTATAGTTGTAAGATGGAGGAAAACATTTACATCGGTGAGCACATACTCAAGATATGCAGGTTGCACAACCGTATGACCCAGTGAACATTAACCTCCCGGATAGGCGGTCATTGGCAGAATCCTCGATCGCTCCCACCAAGCTACAAGAGCTTTGTGATGAACTACAACATGCGAGGGATGGTGAAGACCATTCTGAAGTGTTCTCAATCTGAAGTCGTGCGAGGCTGAAATCAAGAAAGAACATCAAGTGTTGATGGTCAATAAGACCACTAAGTTCAAGAAGGGCAAGGGCAAGAAGAACTTCAAGAAGGGCGGCAAGGATGTTGCAGCGCCCGTAAGCCGATTCTGGGAAGAAGTCAAAGAATGGACCCAAGCACGAGGCTGAGTGCTTTTATTGCAAGGGAAGGGTCCTTTGGAAGCGGAACTGCCCCAAATACTTAGCGGATAAGAAGGCGGCAACACTAAAGGTATATTTGATATACATGTAATTGATGTGTACCTTACCGATTACTCGTAGTAACTCACAGGTATTTGATACGGTGCCGTTGCTCATATTTGTAACTCACAGCGAGGCTGCGGAATAAGCGGAGGCTGGCGAAGGGCGAGGTGACGATCTTGGCGTCGGGAATGGTTCAGTCGATGTGATCGCCGTCGACACGCTTCCTCTACATTTACCTCGGGATTAGTTTTGAACCTTAATAATTGTTATTTAGTGCCAAGTTTGAGCATGAACATTGTATCTGGATCTCGTTTAATCTGAGATGGCTACTCATTTAAATCCGAGAATAATGGTTGTTCTATTTATATGAGAGATATGTTTTATGGTCATGCTCCGATGGTCAATGGTTTATTCTTAATGAATCTCGGCGTAATATTACACATATTCATAGTGTGGATGCCAAAAGATGTAAAGTTGATAACGATAGTCCCACATACTTGTGGCACTTTGCCGCCTGGTCACATTGGTGTCAAGCGCATGAAGAAGCTCCATCTTGATGGACTTTTAGAGTCTCTTGATTATGAATCATTTGACACATGCGAACCATGCCTCATGGGCAAAATGACCAAGACTCCGTTCTCGGAACAATGGGCGAGCAACCAACTTGTTGGAAATCATACATACCGATGTGTGCGGTCCAATGGCGTTGAGGCTCATGGAGGATATCGTTATGTTCTCACTCTCACTGATGACTTGAGTAGATATGGGTATGTCTACTTAATGAAACACAAGTCTGAGACCTTTGAAAAGTTCAAGGAATTTCAGAATGAGGTAGAGAATCAGCGTGACCGAAAAGATAAAGTTCCTCTGATCGGATCGTGGAGGAGAATATTTAAGTCATGAATTTGGCACACACTTAAGGAAATGTGGAATCGTTTCACAACTCACGCCGCTGGAACACCTCGGCGTAACGGTGTGTCGAACATCGTGTCGCACTCTATTGGATATGGTGCGGTCTATGATGTCTCTTACCGATTTACGCTATCATTTTGGGGATCGCTCTAGAGACAGCTACATTCACTTTAAATAGGGCACCGTCTAAATCCGTTGAGGCGACACCGTATGAATTATGGTTTGGGAAGAAACCTAAGCTATCGTTTCTAAAAGTTTGGGGATCACGATGCTTATGTCAAGAAACTTCAACTGAAAAGCTCGAACCCAAGTCGGAAAAATCGTCTTCATAGGATACCCTAAGGAAACTGTCGGGTATACCTTCTACTTAAGATCCGAGGGCAAGATCTTTGTTGCCAAAACGGATGCTTTACGGAAAAAGAGTTTCTCTCGAAAGAAGTAAGTGGGAGGAAAGTAGAACTTGATGAAGTACTACCTCTCGAGCAGGGAAAGTGGTGCAGCTCGGGAAAATGTTCATGTGATGCCTACACCAAGCGAAGAGGAAAATAATGATGATGATCAAGGTACTTGGATCAAGTTGCTCTTGAACCGTGAGGTCCACAAGGACACGTTCCGCACAGTGAATGCAGCAACCCTGTCACGGAAATCATGTTGTTGACAACGGTGAACCTTCCAACTATGAAGAAGCGATGGCGGGCCCGATTCCAACAAATGGCTTGAAGCCATGAAATCCGAGATAGAATCCATGTATGAAAACAAAGTATGGACTTTGTGAGACTTGCCGATGATCGTGACGATAGAAAACAAATGGATTTTTAAGAAGGCGGACGCGGATGGTAATGTTACCATTTATAAAGCTCGACTTGTCGCTAAGGGTTATCGACAAGTTCAAGGGATTGACTCTGACGAGACATTCTCTCCGTAGCAAAGCTGAAGTCCGTCCGAATCATGTTAGCAATTGCGCATACTATGATTATGAGATATGGCGGATGGGCGTCAAAGCGGCATTCCTTAGCGGACATCTTAAGGAAGAGCTGTATATGATGCAGCGGAAGGTTTTGTCGATCCTAAAACGCTAACAAAGTATGCAAGCTCCAGCGATCCATTTATGGACTGGTGCAAGCATCTCGGAGTTGGAACATTCACTTTGATGAGATGATCAAAGCATTTGGGTTTATCTTGAGACTTATGGAGAAGCTGCGTTTACAAGAAAGTGAGTGGGAGCTCTGTAGCATTTCTCATATTATATGGAGATGACATACTCTTGATGGGAAATGATATAGAACTTGGACATCATTAAGGCCTACTTGAATAAGTGTTTTTCAATGAAGGACCTTGGAGAAGCTGCTTATATATTAGGCATCAAGATCTATAGAGATAGATCGAGGCGCCTCATAGGTCTTTCACAAAGCACATACCTTGATAAGATTTTGAAGAAGTTCAAAATGGATCAGTCAAGAAGGGTTCTTGCCTATGTTACAAGGTGTGAGATTGAGCTCGGCTCGATCCCGACCACGGCAAAAGATAAAGAAGAGATGAGTGTCATCCCTATGCTTCACCATAGGATCTATTATGTATGCCATCTTGTGTACGGACCTGATGTAAACCTTGCCGTAAGTTTGGTAGCAAGATACCAAAGTAATCCGACAAGGAACCTTTGGACAGCGGTCAAGAATATCTGAAGTACACGAAAAGGACAAAGGACATGTTTCTCATTTATGGAGGTGACAAAGAGCTCGTCGTAAAGGGTTACGTCGGCGCTAGCCGACACAGATCTGGATGACTCTAAGTCACAAACCGGATCGTGTATATGTTGAATGGTGGAAGCGATGGTAGTGCAGCTGCAAGCGAGCGTCGTGGGGGATCTACATGTGAAGCGGAGTACATGGCAGCCTCGGAGGCAGCGCATGAAGCAATTTGGGTGAAGGAGTTCATCACCGACCTAGGAGTCATACCCAATGCGTCGGGGCGATCAAACTCTTCTGTGACAACATTGGAGCTATTGCCCTTGCCAAGGAGCCGGGTTTCACAAGAAGACCGAGCACATCAAGCGTCGTTTCAACTCCATCCGTGAAAATGTTCAAGATGGAGACATAGATATTTGCAAAGTACATACGGATCTGAATGTCGCAGATCCGTTGACTAAACCTCTCTCGCGAGCAAAACATGATCAACACCAGAACTCTATGGGTGTTCGATTCATCACAATGTAACTAGATTAGTGACTCTAGTGCAAGTGGGAGACTGTTGGAAATATGCCCTAGAGGCAATAATAAAAGTATTATTATATTTCATTGTTCATGATAATTGTCCTTTATTCATGCTATAACTGTATTATCCGGAAATCGTAATACACGTGTGAATACATAGACCACAATATGTCCCTAGTGAGCCTCTAGTTGACTAGCTCGTTGTGATCAGCGAGATAGTCATGGTTTCTGACTATGGACATTGGATGTAGTTGATAACGGGATCACATCATTAGGAGAATGATGTGATGGACAAGACAATCCTAAGCATAGCACAAAGATCGTGTAGTTTGTTTGCTAGAGCTTTTCCAATGTCAAGTATCTCTTCCTTTGACCATGAGATCGTGTAACTCCGGATACCGTAGGAGTGCTTTGGGTGTATCAAGCGTCCTGGCGTGGCGGGTGACTATAAAGGTGCACTCTGGTATCTCGAAAGTGTCATTGGGTTGACACGGATCGGGTGGGATTTGTCCTCCGTATGGCGGAGAGGTATCTCTGGGCCCACTCGGTAATGCATCATCATAATGAGCTCAAAGTGACCAAGTGGTTGGTCACGGGATCATGCATTCTGATGCGAGTAAAGTGACTTGCGATGCGAGGCTGAACAAGGTATTGGGATCTTGGCGATCGAGTCTCGGGCAAATAACGTCTTGATTGACAAAGGAATTGTATCTGAGGTTTGATCGAATCCTCGACATCGTGGTTCAACCGATGAAATCATCGAGGAGCATGTAGGAGCCAACATGGGTATCCAGATCCGCTGTTGGTTATTGCCGAGAGTCGTCTCGGTCATGTCTGCGTGTCTCCGAACCGTAGGGTCTACACATTAAGGTTCGGTGGCGCTAGGGTTGTATGAATATGAGTATGCAGCATACCGAATGTTGTTGAGTCGGATGAGATCCGGGACGTCACGAGGAGTTCGGAATGGTCGGAGGTAAAGAATAATATATAGGAAGTGGTATTTGACCATCGGGAAAGTTTGAGGTCTCCGGTAATGTCTGGGACCACGGAAGGTCGAGGTCCACCGGTGGGGCCACCCATCCCGGAGGGCCCCAGGGCTGAAGTGGGAGGAGCCAGCCCATAGTGGGCTGGTGCGCCCCCTAGGCCCACCCCTGCGCCTAGGGTTGAAACCCTAGGGTGGGCGCGCCCACATGCCTTGGGGGCACTCCACCCCCTTAGCCGCCGCCCCTTGGGAGATTCAATCTCCCGGGCGGCGCCCCTGAGGGCCTATATAAAGGAGGGCGGGGGGAGGCAGCCGCACCCTGTGCTGGCGCCTCCCTCCCCTGCTGGAGTCGCTTGCTGCATCCACCACCACCACGTCGTCTTCTTTGGATCATCATCAACCTCTCCTTCCCCTTCTGGATCAAGAAGGAGGAGCGTCTCCCGTCCGTCACGTGTGTTGAGCAGCGAGGTGCTGTCCGTTCAGCACTTGGACATCGGTGATCTGAATCACGTCGATGCGACTCCATCATCACCATCCTTGAAAGCTTCCGCACGATCTACAAGTGGTATGTAGATGCAAACTCACTCCATTCACTCGTTGTAGATGAACTCATAGATGGATCTTGGTGAAACCGTAGGAAAAATTTTACGCAGCGTTAGGCCTTTCGAACACAAGGTGGCGAACAGGCCATGAAGAACCTCATAGTTCGGTTGTGGCCCAAAGAGGCCATGCACAGGAGCTACTTGACTGGTCTGCGGCGGCTGGTGGATGCTTGTCCATGGGTTGAAGTCATCAAGCACTCCGCTTTGCATTGAAGGTGCCGTCGGGCCTTGCCGATACTAAAGTGCCTTTGGGGCAGGATGGATCTTTGAAAGCTTGTGACAGACAGCGCCACCGCCGGGCAAGGAGTATCGTCGCCGAGATGAATTATAAGGGTGTCTGAAGGGTGCCCGCGATATTGCGTGAGTGCTCCAAAGATGTAATATTTGAGTAGACTCGCATTTTGTTATCTGTCTTGCTGAAAACTTTGTTCATATCGCTAAGAAACGCTTGTTAATTTAAAATATTACCTACGTGCAGCCGTTTATCAAATCGAGAGATGGCAAGTCGTCGGCTTCACCCCCATGCCATGAGTCTTTGGGGTGTTCGGGATAAACTTGAGCGCTCTTGTTCCCATTTTGGGTCCATCTAGGAGGCTCTCAACACAATGAGCGAGGCAACCGGACTTATAATGCTTGAACACTCTCACTTAGCCATAGAATTCTATAATTTTAAATTTAAATAAAGCCCTAGTGTTGGAAGGCGAATTCGGGGCACTATCCACTTTGGGCGGACAAAGCCGGTTCCTCGCTCTAAGCGGCATAAGTCTTTAGGGACTCGAAAAACCTCTCGAAGCGACCGACTCTCGCCCCATCATGGCGGTCGGTTTAGCTTTCTCCACGGAGGTGCTCGCCCAGCTCAAGCTGAGGCACAATCGCGATGGTTCTCCAGCGCTTCTACCTTAGCGATATAGCGGGCGTAAGGTACCAAAACATGGGGCAGGCAAACCCAACTATTGACCCAAGACATGATTGAACCCGATGCATATAATGCTATAAGTTGAGTGCCGCACTTGTGAAAGTGTTAGGACTTATCACACCATAGTATGGGGAACTTTTAAGCCCAGTGTATTTATCCGTACCAAAGTGTACGGATGCAACATGTCATAAGTGAACATATGTGTAAGAAAGGAATGCAATCATAGGCAAAAAGTGATGCATTGTTTATTCAAAAAATACTGCCATGGATGCAGAACGATACAAATAGTGCGATAAGCAAGGGGTGGGACTATTTAACATGTCCCCCTCCAGGGGTAGGCTGCGGAATGGTGTATAAAATAGGTATAATGCTCATAATGGAGAACACCTGGACATTCGTTGTTGCCTTTCTTCTTCCCTGGCCGTTGTATCGTGGGTCCGGCTGGTCTACTGCCGGACAAGGCCTCTGGTAAACGGAGTCCTGAGGAAAAAAAAGAAAAAAAAAAGAAAAATAATGACCTATTTGGGAGCCTGGTGTGGTTGAGCCTTTTCTGGGCTGTCGTGGTCGTGCCCTTCCCCCTTTGCCCATGGTATTTCTAGAGCGTAGTGATGTACGCGGAGTACTAGTTTTGCAATTTTGCGAGGGGTGGGGTTGGGGCCGCATTGCTATGCGTGCTCGGAACGTGCCAGGTGGTCTTGTTGTAGGTTACTCCGGGCGCGCTTGACGGTGTCCGGTCCCTTAGCAGCCGGACTCGAGAATGCCTTAAGAGGCTACTCTGAACCTCGCCCGCAAGAGACATTTGTATGCTCCTCCGTTCGGAGAAGCGTTGATGTTCCGTTGACCGTGATGACTCCTCGAGGCTGACATCTTGAGCTTGAGGTATGTGTAGTGCGGCACCGCATTGAATTTTACAAACGCGGTTCGTCCGGCGATGCATGATAGCCGTTGCGGGCGGAACTATGTCAAAGATTAACTCCTCACTTGGAAGTTATCCGGGATCCGAAGACCACTTCTAGTGTAGCGATCTGTCTGATTGGCCTCTACACAGTATGGCGCCTTTGAAGGTCGTCTTTGTGGGTTTAATCCTTGAGGGTCTATGCCCATCTTGCGCCTTTGTATCTGGTAAAGCAGGTTCAGGCTCTGCCGCCGTCCATCGGGACTTTAGTGAGGTGAAACCCGTCGATGATTGGGTCTAGAACCAATCTTTGCGAACCGCCATGGCGGATCTTTGGTGAGGTGGTACCTTCGATCAAAAGTGATCGGGCGGAGGACCATGGATTGAACTTTGGGGCGACTGGCTCCATCAGCGTATCGTCCACGAGTGCATGCTTCCGCTCCCTTTTGGGTATGTGGGTTGCATATATCATGTTCACCGTCCGCACTTGTGAAACCCTACATCCTCTATTGTTCGTGGCGGGTCTCTTCCTCGTCATCTCTATGCAGCCCCTTGTCATTGTTTTGGCAATTAACTTGCTGCTGTGAATACCCAACAATCCCTGTTGGTGTGATTAGCTGGCTTTTGAAGTGCCGTGTATCGCACGAGCGGTCGAGTATTCGGTCCAAATTGGACGGACCGGAGTAGTTCTTTTGAATGGCTTTTCGGCGACGGGTTTGGAGCCTCTGAATCCGGCGTTGACTGCCGTATCCTCGATATTATCGCCGTCAATCTTGGCGTTTGTGCTGTTGTGTGCGACCTGCCATTGCGATCCTTGGTATCCGGACTGCGAGAATTTTGTTGAGGTTATTCTGCGGGCTAGCCACTGTCCTCTCCAGCGAAGCGGGTCATGAGTGATGTGAGGGCTGCCATGGATTTGGCTTTTCTGTCCTAGGTGCGGGCAAGCCACTCGTCGCGGATGTTATGTTTGAAGGCTGCGAGGCCTCTGCATCCGGACGGTCGGCGGTTTGATTTTTCTTGGTTAGAACCGTGTCGAGAATTATGCGGCGATTCATCTGGCTGCTGAATTATGTGGCTTAGGTCATCAGCGTCTGGTGGTCGCACATATGTGCCCTGGAAGTTATTAAGCAATGCGGCTTTCAGGTCCTCCCAACACCCAATTGATTCTGCTGGCAAGCTGTTAAGCCAATGTCGAGCTGGTCCTTTAAGCTTGAGTGGGAGGTATTTGATGGCGTGAAGATCATCACCGCGGGCCAGGTGGATATGAAGGAGATAGTCTTCGATCCAAACCGTGGGGTCTGTTGTGCCATCGTAGGATTCAATGTTCACGGGTTTGAACCCTTGAGTTTGATGATCCATTACTTTATCTGTGAAGCATAGTGGGTGTGTGGCGCCTCAATATTGGGCTATATCACGATGTAGCTCAGCGAGCTTTGTCTAATGTGTTCGGCCCGGAGAGTTCTTTATATCTGGCGCGATAGTTGTAAATCGCGTATCATGGGGCGCCCACACAATCCGTGATCGATCTTGATTGTCTTGCCTTATCCTCCAATATGTCTACTTAATTCGGCGCATTCCCCGTGGCTTTATGCGATGCGAGTGCGGCTTTAGTGGAGGCCTAGAGGCCTCTCTGTCGCTGACCACCGGTGGCGGTCGGCCCGTGTGTCTTGTTGGTGATGTAGGTTTATATGCTTCCTCCTCTAATCGGGGCAGCAGCTTGCGTTTGGGGTAGCTTTTGGAGGGGCGTTCGAGTTCGTACTCTTAGGCCGCAAGGACATCAGTCCATCTGTTGGCTAGCAAATCTTGGTCAGCTCTAAGCTGTTGCTGCTTTTTCTTGAGGCTACTTGCCATGGCCATAAGCCTGCGTTTAAAACGCTCTTGTTCGACGGGATCCTCAGGCATGACGAATTCATCATCGTCGAGGCTTGCCTCATCTCCGGAGGAAGGCATGTAATTATCGTCCTCTACCCCTTTGTCTGCCGCTCTCTCATGAGGGCTAGTGTCGGTGTCAAAACTGGCGGATCTCGGGTAGGGGGTCCCGAACTGTGCGTCTAGGCGGATGGTAACAGGAGACAAGGTACACGATGTTTTACCCAGGTCCGGGTCCTCTCGATGGAGGTAAAACCCTACTCCTGCTTGATTGATATTGATGATATGGGTAGTACAAGAGTGGATCTACCACGAGATCAAGGAGGCTAAACCCTAGAAGCTAGCCTATGGTATGATTGTTGTAATGGTTGTTGTCCTCACGGACTAAAACCCTCGGTTTATATAGACACCGGGAGGGCTAGGGTTACCGAGTCGGTTACAATGGTAGGAGATCTACATATCCGTATTGCCAAGCTTGCCTTCCACGCCAAGGAAAGTCCCATCCGGACAGGGGACGAAGTCTTCAATCTTGTATCTTCACGGTCTTGGAGTCGGTGACAATGATAGTCCGGCTGTCCGGACACCCCTAATCCACGACTCCTCGGTAGCCCTGAACCAGGCTTCAATGACGATGAGTCCGGCGCGCATATTGTTCGGCATTGCAAGCGGGTTCCTCCTCGAATAATTCATAGAAGATTGTGAACACCGGGATAGTGTCGGCTCTGCAAAATAAATTCCACATTCCACCGTAAAGAGAATAATATGTACACAAGTTCAATCTGTGGCGTATTTACGTGGCATGGCGTCATCCACTACCAAGCCTTCGTTTTTATTGTACCACCTCGGTAGCGTTTAGCGGCGGTTTCCTTTGCACGTCTTATCGGAGTAGATCGTGCTCCCTTATTCAGGACTCCCATCAATACAGGCGTGGGTAACCCAATCGTGCCCGTCGCCCGCCCCCTCTATCGGAGGCGAGTCCCGAGCAGTCCGGAGGCGGCTCTTGATATTCTCCCCTTTATAATGGGACCAAGGCCCGTTTCTTTTCTTCAACCCATAATCGAATCTTCTCCCTACCACGAGTTCCAACACCCGAGCCCAGTTCGAGCGCCTGGACCTTCAACAATGTCGGCTCCGACCTACGAGGTCGGTGGGCGCCCTCCTCAAATCCTGAAGAAGAAGACGTGTTAAAGCTGCGAGAGGCTAAGTACCTGTCTCACGAGATTTCGCATAGGTTGCCCGCCAAAGGGCAAGTCATTCCTACCCCCAAGCCCGGCGAGCATGTCGTGTTTGTATCCCACCTCCGTCGGGGTTTAGGCTTCCCAATGGATCCTTTTGTGAGAGGGCTCATGTTTTATTATGGGCTGGAATTCCACGACTTGGCTCCGGAGTCCATCCTCCATATTTCTTCATTCATTGTCATCTGCAAAGCCTTCCTCCGCATTACCCCTCACTTGACATGGCTTAAGACCTTGACGTGGAGCGAAGATGATCGAGGCGTCAAGCGAATCTTGTGGCGCATTTATAAGTCGAAGGGCCGGCGCTCCATGGCCGAGGGCTCTTTCGAGAGGAGCTCGGCTTGTGGCAGCGAGGAGTGGTTCTAAATAACGCTCCCGAGGCAGACGGCCGCTGCCCATCTTCCGCCGGGCCCTCCACAGCGGTAGATGTCGTGGGTCGATCAAGGACTCAAGCTGGGGCCGTCAAAGGGCGTGCCCCTATTGCGAGCGATTCGAGACCTCCAAGCGAGGAGATCAATTTGGTCGTGGTGATGCAGGTCATGCTGATTAAGCGCCTCCTGCCACAAGCGTCGTCCTCTCGGTGTGGGAGTTTAATCCGGAGGGACCACGAATTCTCCAACACTTCATGGGTATAACACGGTGGAGATGTACACCTTGTTCTTGGATCACGAGGCGTGTCGAAATTGACCGAGAGGCCTTGACCTAAGCTGCAATCGCCGGATACACAAGTAAGTAGCTCCATGTCCGGACATACCGTTTGTTTGCCTTTCTATGTTTTGCTTTTTGACCAACTGCCCTCTAAGCAGGAGTGGATAAGCGCAAGCAAAAGCGTCTGATGTCCGCCCCCCTCCCGAGACCACGCGGATCCGTCTTTGGTCGGGATCTTTGGAGTTGCACCTTGGAGGAAGGCGAAGGGAGAAACGGAGAACTACCGCCTCAACCAAGGAGGCTTTTAAGGAAGGGGATCGAGAATCCCTCCTTCCGAGGGGAGAAGAGGACCGCCTCCGAAACCCGGAGGCCAAAGCCCCGCGGGGAAGAGATCTTCACCGAGGTCTGCGTCCGGAGAGCTCCGACCGCACAGTCTCCCCTAAAGGATCAGCCCTCCAGTGAGCCGTAAGTAGAAAAAAGGAGTTTTGTAATAAGGGACATCCCTATTTGTGCTTGAGGATAACTTAGGTTTTACCTTGTAGTTCGGATCTCCGTCCTTATCGGATGAGCTCGTCTTGGGGAACTCCGTCCGGAGATGATGGAAGCGAGCGCCTCCATCTGCCGCACCATCGGATAGGGCGGATGAGCTGAAGTGTCAACCGGAGGTATCCCGAGTCGGCGAGGGCGAATAGTTCGGTACCAAGCTGGTGTGCGGCGGCGGGAGGTGAAGGATCTGCTTGAGAGGCGTCTATCTCATAAGGTCACCGTCTGTTGATGAGTATGGTGATTGAAAGAATCTCATCCGCCCGGCGAATTCGTGATGTCGAGGAGTTTCTTGGCGGGGTTTGAGGTACATAAAATGACATACCCTTTGGCGGTTTACTCATAAAGTGTGTCATGTATAGATAGTAGCCCACGAGACTCGGTAGGGTGTCGAGAATGACAACGTCGAGGATCAAAATCCAGTATTGATTTTCGCCTTTCCTATGCGGTGGCGGATAGTTGATGGCTAGCCGGATGATGGAGTTGCCGAACTAAAGCGGCAGCTCGACGCTGCTGAGATCACGGACATCGTATTGGTTAATAAGCGACTTGACGAGTGCAAGGTAGGTTTTTTCTCCGTGGTCACCTAGTAAAGGGAGCCAAAGCCCTCCTTACAATATGTGTGCTAAGTGCGGATGGTGCCGCTGCTGTGGAGAGCCTTGGGCAGAACTTGCTCAAGCCAAGGAGCAAGCGAGAAGGAGTGATCGGCTGCCTCGAGGGCGGCCAAGAGCTGGAAGCGAAAGGGCTGCCTTTGCCGAAGTAGGGAGGAGGTGGCGAAATGGCCGTGAAGTTAAAAGATGCTACCGACCGCAATGAGGTTCTTGAAAGGAGGCGCCTAGCGAGCGAGAAGACACAGGGAAGGCCACCGCCCGAAGCCAAGGATGCCCGTTCTGTCAATGCGGGCTATAAAGGAGGAGCTGCGCCGGGCGGAGACATTGTGGTGGCAAGCCCTTTCGCTTGTTGAAGGTTCTGAGATCAAAGTATGCTCGGCTTGGCGGTTGTTGGGTCGGAAGGATCCTTATATGGACTTAGCGGCGAGTCGGCGGATGCCGTTGTGCACTCCGGCGGAAGGATCACAAGGCGGAAGAGTTGTTTTGGTCTCAATTCCATAGTCCGGGCGTTCCCTTCCGTGACCGATCGGTTGGCGAGTGGGCTGAGCTGAATAGATTGTCCGGACTTGCCATAGCGGATATCGTGACTCATATCGGCGGATAGGCTAAGCTAAAGTTATTTTGGCTTATTGCAGCAATTTCTTGGGGCGGTGCCGCATATCAAGGCGATGAAGCGGTCGGCCTGCATAAAGGGTGCGCAGATGGCCCTCGCCCATGTGAAGACATACTGGACGGAGATGGATGCCACCGCTGTTGCGACCCAGGGTTCGGACGAAAGCCGGTTACCTATCGAGCACTATTTTGGGGAAGTTCTGCGTGGTGCTCGTGAAATAGAGTCGTAGTGCTCGAAGAATGTCATATTCAAATGAACGTTATGGTTTGTAAAACGATGTTTATAATGTAAGCGCTTTTTGTACTTGTGCGTTCAACTATTGAAATATCTCCTGTGCGGCCGTTTATGTATCGTGTGTATAACTTTGAAAGATGGCGATCGTCGGCTTAGCCCCCGCACAAGGTGCGGGGTGTTTAAAAATAAGCGCATTTTCACACTTAATCCGGCGTCTCGGTCTGTGAAGGAGGTGGTAGCGTAGCAAACGAGGCAACCGGACTATAATGCTTTGTCACTTTCACTTAGCCATAGGAGTTCGAGGGTGGGGCTACGACATAGCCCCTAGGGGCACCGCGCTCTCCGCATTCGGGGCGCGTATGTGCCTGACCAGGAAACGGTCCTTTGTCAAAGCGGCGGAATTCTAGACATTCTGATAGTCGACCGAGTGGTTGACCAGTCTCTCGCTATATCATGAGAGTCAATTTTCGGCTTTCTCTACTGAGGTGCTCGCCCGGCCAAACCGGGGCACAATCGCAGTAGTTCTCCTGGTGCCGCGTTAGCCGATGATACGGAATGTAAGGTAGCAAAACATAGGGGCCGGGCAAACCCAACATTTGACCAAAGACATGACTCGGAGCTGATGCATATAAGGCCTAACTCGAGGCGCCGAACACTCCCTAAGGTGTTCGGTCTTTATAATAACGGCGAACAATGCCCTAAGCCCCTAGTGTCCAGTGCAGGCGAGAATTTCTGGCGCGGCCCGATGCCAAAACGCCAGCCTCCTCGTTGGTTATGGTGAAAAACCGTGGGGCGTGATCAACAAAAGACAGAAGAAAAGGTTTACGGGGACTTAATCTGAAAAGAATCCTTGCAACGGGTCCTCTTTGCGCGTGCACTGTGTCTCCGTTGTGCCGTATCACGGGCCGGGTGTACCGTTGTTCATCTATAAAAAGAGAGGAACTTAGCTTGAAAGGAAATCGTGCAAAAATGTATTAAAATCGAAATATGAATAAATGAATAACGCGAGCCTATATTAGCTCATATGCACAGCCCCTTGCAAAGGGTGTGCGACTAGAGATCCCTAGCTTATTTTATGCCGACTTCGTCTAGCCGTGTCCGGGTCTTGAGCGACCTTTTGGTGAGATGATGTCGTGTGGATTTGGGTATTTTAAGTGTAAGAGACGCGTAGTGTGGTATTGCATTAAAGCGGACAAAAGCTTCTCGTCCCAATAGTGCTTGATGGCTACTTTTGAATGGGGCGACATGAAAGATTAGCTTTTCTCGTCGAAAGTTGTCGGGTGACCCGAACACAACTTCTAGTAGTAAGGAGCCCGTGCACTTGGCGTAAGGGCCTGGCGTCACTCCTTTGAAGGAAGTGTGGCTATGTCGAATTTTAGTAAGGTCTATCCCCAACTTGCGGATTGTGTCCGGATATAGCAGGTTTAAATCGCTGCCGCCGTCCATCAGGACTTGTGTAAATTGTAGTCCGTCGATTATAGGATCAATATCGAGCAGTCCATCCAGCGTTTGAATACTTGAGAATAGTCGGTGGTCGAAAGTAATTGGTTTTGACATCCAACCTCGAGGTTCCGCTGGGGTGGATTGTGCGATGCCTACTTTGGCGGGTGCCGCACTATTGCTCCGTATTATCACATGAAGTGAATTTGCTGTTTTGACTTCTTATAGGAAAGTCCTTTGTTTTCGGCGCTCTCTTTGGTGGGGTTCGTCGTTATCCTCGATTGTGCGTCGAGCCCCTTGTGTTCGGCGTTGAGTCGGCGGACTGTTTGAAGACCCAACAATTTGGTGGGTGTGGTTTGCGAGCCTTCCGAGGTCTTTGTGGATTTGACATATCCGATCCAAAATTTTGTTTAAGTTGGATAGCTCGTCCTTGTTGTCCTTAAGAGGCGGTGTTTTGCTGTTGACGCGAGATTTTGAATCCGGCGTTGACCGCCGTGTTCTTTGGGCTTTTTCTTTTTTTTGGCGCTGGTCCTTTCTGCGCGTGATTTTCCGTTCCATCTCGATCTCGGATGTACTCGGGTCATTGGTCTTGCATCTTGCTAGCCAGCT
Source organism: Aegilops speltoides (assembly GCA_021437245.1). Taxonomy (NCBI): domain Eukaryota; kingdom Viridiplantae; phylum Streptophyta; class Magnoliopsida; order Poales; family Poaceae; genus Aegilops; species Aegilops speltoides. Next base: position 480,124,562 of record CM038146.1, read on the forward strand.
GTCTTCCCCGCCGCATAAGCGGGTCATGAGGCTTGTTAGCGCGCCATTGTTCTTGGCTTCTCTTGGCGAGGTGTCTGGCGAGCCATTCGTCTCGGACATTATGCTTAAAAGCTGCTAAGGCTTGGCGTCCGGACATTCGACTATTTGGTTCTTTTGGTAAGGAACCTGTTCGAAATTCTTGTGACTCTCGGGCTGTTGAGTTATATGACTTAGATAAATGCGATCCGGAGGCGGACATAAGTCCTTGAAAATTTGCTCTAAACGCGTCCTCGAGCTCTTCCCAACTTCCAGAAGATTTTTACGGGAGGCTTTTGTGCCAATGCCGAGCTGGCCCTTTGAGCTTGAGGGTAGATATTTTATGGCGTGGAGATCATCTCCTCTAGCCATGTGTATGTCTGATATGTAATCCTCGATCCGGACTCGAGTCATTGTTCGTCGTATGCCTCCATGTTTACGGGTTTGAATCCTTTGAAATTCATGATCCAGCACCTTATCGGTGAAACATAGTGGGTGTCGGCTCCCACATGTTAAGCGTGCCGTTATCTTGAACATGTCACGACGCGTTGTGTTGCTTCACAGGGCCCTCTTTTTGGCCCATAAATGGACTGACGGGCTGTTGGTAGCGTAGTAATTTCAAAAAATTCCTCGCACACAAGATCATGGTGATAATATAGCAACGAGAGGGAGAGTGTTCGTCCACGTACCCTCGTGAGACCGTAAGCGAGGCGTTAGCACAATCACGGTTGATGTAGTCGTGCGTCTTCACAATCCGACCGATCCAAGCACCGAGCGTCACGGGCCTCGAGTTCAACACACGTTCAGCTCGATGACGATCTCCGGCCCTCCGATCCAGCAAAGGCTCCGGAGATGAGTTCCGTCAGCACGACGGCGTGGTGACGATGATGGAATATGGTGGAAGGGGGCACCGCACACGGCTAAGGAACGATCCGTAGATCAACTTGTTGTGTCTATGGGGTGCCTCCTGCCCCCGTATATAAAGGAGGGAGGGAGGAGGAGGCCGGCCCTAGGAGGCGCGCCATGGGAGTCCTACTCCCACGGGAGTAAGATTCCCCTTTCTAGTCAACTAGGAGTCCTTCCATGTATTAGGAGTAGGAGACAAGGAAGGGGAAGAGAGAGGGAAGGAAGGAGGGGTGCGGCCCACCCCTTAGTCCATTCGGACTAGGCCATGGGAAGCGCGCGGCCTGCCCTAGGCAGCCCTCTCTCTTTCCCTTGAGGCCCAATAAGGCCCAATACTTCTCCCGGCGAATTCCGTAACTCTCGGTACTCGAAAAATACCGAATCACTCGGAACTTTTCCGAACTCTGAATATAGTCGTCCAATATATCGATCTTTCGTCTCGACCATTCGAGACTCCTCGTCATGTCCCCGATCTCATCCGGGACTCCGAACTCCTTCGGTACATCAAAACTCATAAACTCATAATATAAGCATCATCGAAACCTTAAGCGTGCGGACCCTACGGGTTCGAGAACTATGTAGACATGACCTAGAACTATTCTCGGTCAATAACCAATAGCGGGACCTGGATGCCCATATTGGCTCCTACATATTCTATGAAGATCTTTATCGGTCAAACCGCATAACAACATCGTTGTTCCTTTGTCATCGGTATGTTACTTGCCCAAGATTCGATCGTCGGTATCAATACCTAGTTCAATCTCGTCACCGAAAGTCTCTTTACTCGTTACGTAATGCATCATCCGTAACCAACTCATTGGTCACATTGCTTGCAAGGCTTATAATGATGTGCATTACCGAGAGGGCCGAAGATACCTCTCCGAGCAATCGGAGTGACAAAACCTAATCTCGAAATCGCCAACTCAACATGTACCTTGAAGACACCTGTAGTACTCCTTTATAATCACCCGATTCGTTGTGGCGTTTGGTAGTACCCAAAGTGTTCCTCCGTAAACGGGAGTTGCATAATCTCATAGTTCTGAGAACATGTATAAGTCATGAAGAAAGCAATAGCAACATACTAAACGATCAAGTGCTAAGCTAACGGAATGGGTCAAGTCAATCACATCATTCTCCTAATGATGTGATCCCGTTAATCAAATGACAACACATGTCTATGGTTAGGAAACATAACCATCTTTGATTAATGAGCTAGTCAAGTAGAGGCATACTAGTGACGTTATGTTTGTCTATGTATTCACACATGTATCATGTCTCCGGTTAATACAATTCTAGCATGAATAATAAACATTTATCATGAAATAAGGAAATAAATAATAACTTTATTATTGCCTCTAGGGCATATTTCCTTCAGTCTCCCACTTGCACTAGAGTTAATAATATAGTTCACATCGCCATGTGATTTAACACCAATATTCATATCTGTATATGATTAACACCCATAGTTCACATCATCATGTGACCAACACCCAAAGGGTTTACTAGAGTCAATAATCTAGTTCACATCGCTATGTGATTAACACCCAAAGAGTACTAAGGTGTGATCATGTTTTGCTCGTAAGAGAAGCTTAGTCAACGGGTCTGTCACATTCAGAGTCGTATGTATTTTGCAAATATTCTATGTCTACAATGCTCTGCGGCTACTCTAGCTAATCGCTCCCACTTTCAATATGTATCCTGATTGAGACTTAGAGTCATCTGGATCGGTGTGAAAACTTGCACCGAGGTAACTTTTACGACGGGCTCTTTTATCACCTCCATAATCGAGAAATATTTCCTTAGTCCTCACTAAGGATATTCTTGACCAATGTCGATGATCTACTCCTACATCACTATTGTACTCCTTGTCAAATCTGAGCAAGGTATACAATAGGTCTGGTACATAGCATAGCATACTTTATAGAACCTATGACTGAGGCATAGGGAATGACTTTTCATTCTCTTTCTATTTTCTGCTGTGGTCGGGATTTGAGTCTTACTCCATTTCATACCTTTGCAACACAGGCAAGAGCTCTTTCTTTGACTGTTCCATTTTGAACTACTACAAAATCTTGTCAAGGTATGTACTCATTGAAAATCTTATCAAGCGTCTTGACCTATCTCAATAGATCTTGATGCTCAATATGTAAATAGCTTTACTGAGGTCTTTCTTCGAAAAACTCCTTTCAAATACTCCTTTATGCTTTGCAGAATAATTCTACATTACTTCCGATCAACAATATGTCATTCACATATACTTATCAGAAATGTTGTAGTGCTCCCACTCACTTTCTTGTAAATCTGAGGCTTCACCGTAAGTCTCAGTATAAAACTATATGCTTTGATCAACTTATCAAAGCGTATATTCCAACTCCGAGATGCTTGCACTAGTCCATAGATGCACATTTTTTCAACACCTTTAGGATCGACAAAACCTCTTTTTTGCATCACATACAACTCTTCTTTAATAACTCCATTAAGGAATGCAGTTTTGTTTATCCATTTGCCAGATTTCATAAAATCCGGCAATTGCTAACATGATTCGGACAGATTTAAGCATCGCTACAGTTGAGAAAATCTCATTGTAGTCAACACCTTGAACTTGTTGAAAACCTTTTGCAACAAGTCGAGCTTAGTGGATAGTAACACTACTATCAGTGTCCGTCTTCCTCTTGAAGATCCATTTATTTAACATGGCTTGCTAATCATCGAGCAAGTCAATCAAAGTCCATACTTTGTTCTCATACATGGATCATATCTCAGATTTTATGGCTTCTAGCCATTTTGCGGAATCTGGGCTCATCATCGCTTCCTCATAGTTCGTAGGTTCATCATGGTCAAGTAACATGACTTCTAGAATAGGATTGCCGTATCACTCTGGTGCAGATCTTACTCTGGTAGACCTACGAGGTTCAGCAGAAACTTGATCTGAAGTTTCATGATCAATATCATTAGCTTCCTCACTAATTGGTGTAGTTGTCACAGGAACCGGTTCTTGTGATAAACTACCTTCCAATAAGGGAGTAGATCTGATTATCTCATCAAGTTCTACTTTCCTCCCACTCACTTCTTTGAGAGAAACTCCTTCTCTAGAAAGGATCCAAATTAACAACGAAAATCTTGCCCTCGGATCTGTGATAGAAGGTGTACCCAATAGTCTCTTTTGGGTATCCTATGAAGACACATTTCTCAGATTTAGGTTCGAGCTTATCTGGTTGAAGTTTCTTCACATAAGCATCGCAGCCCCAAACTTTAAGAAACGACAACTTTGGTTTCTTGCCAAACCACAGTTCATAAGGCGTCGTCTCAACGGATTTTGATGGTGCCCTATTTAACGTGAATGCGGCCGTATCTAAAGCATAACCCCAAAACGATAGCGGTAGATCGGTAAGAGACATCATAGATCGCACCATATCAAGTAAAGTACGATTATGACGTTCGGACACACCATTGCGTTGTGGTGTTCCAGGTGGCGTGAGTTGCGAGACTATCCCGCATTGTTTCAAGTGTAGACCAAACTCGTAACTCAAATATTCTCCTCCACGATCAGATCGTAGAAACTTTATTTTCTTGTTACGATGATTTTCTACTTCACTCTGAAATTCTTTGAACATTTCAAATGTTTCAGACTTGTGTTTCATTAAGTAGATATACCCATATCTGCTCAAATCATCTTGTGAAGGTCAGAAAATAACGATACTTGCCACGAGCATCAACACTCATTAGATTGCATACATCAGTATGTATTATTTCTAATAAGTCAGTAGCTTGTTCCATTGTTCCGAAGAACGGAGTTTTAGTCATCTTGCCCAAAAGGCACGGTTCGCAAGCATCAAATGATTCATAACCAAGTAATTCCGAAAATCCATCTTTATGGAGTTTCTTCATCGCTTTACACGATATGACCCAAACGGTAGTGCCACAAATAAGTTGCACTATCATTATTAACTTTGCATCTTTTGGCATCAATATTATGAATATGTGTATCACTTACGATCGAGATCCAATAAACTATTTTCATTGGGTGTATGACCATTTGGAGGTTTTATTCATGTAAACAGAACAACAATTATTCTCTGACTTTAAATGAATAACCGTATTGCAATAAACATGATCAAATCATATTCATGCTCAGCATAAGCGCCAAATAACATTTATTTAGGTTTAACACTAATCCCGAAAGTATAGGGAGTGTGCGATGATGATCATATCGATCTTGGAACTATTTCCAACACTCATCGTCACTTCCCTTCAACTAGTCTCTGTTTGATACGTAACTCTGTTTGAGTTACTAATCTTAGCAACCGAACAAGTATCAAATACTCAGGGCTACTATAAACACTAGTAAGGTACACATCAATAACACATGTATCAAATATACCCTTGTTCACTTTGCCATCCTTATTATCCACCAAATATTGAGGGCATTTCCGCTTCGGTGACCATTTCCTTTGCGATTATAAGCACTTTCGGTTTAGGCTTTGGTCCAGCTTTGGTCTTCTTCACGGGAGTGACAACTTGCTTGTCTTTCCACTTGAAGTTCCCTTTCTTTCCCTTTGCCCTTTTCTGAAACTAGTGGTCTTGTCAATCATCAACACTTGATGCTCTTTCTTGATTTCTACCTTCGTTGATTTCAACATTACGAAGAGCTCGGGAATCATTTTCGTCATCCTTTGCATACTATAGTTCATCACGAAGTTCTACTAACTTGGTGATGGTGACTAGAGAACTCTGTCAATCACTATCTTATCTGGAAGATAAACTCCCACTTGATTCAAGCAATTGAAGTACCCAGACAATCTGAGCACATGCTCACTAGTTGAGCGATTCTCCTCCATCTTTTAGCTATAGAACTTGTTGGAGACTTCATATCTCTCAACTCAGGTATTTGCTTGAAATATCAACTTCAATTTCTGGAACATCTCATATGGTCCATGATGTTCAAAACATCCTTGAAGCCCCGATTCTAAGCAGTTAAGCATGGTGCACTAAACTATCAAGTAGTCATCATACTGAGCTTAGCCAAACGTTCATAACGTCTGCATCTGCTCCTGCAATAGGTCTGTCACCTAGCGGTGCGTTAAGGACATAATTCTTCTGTGCAGCAATGAGGATAAACCTCAAATCATGGATCCAATCCGCATCATTGCTACTAACATCTTTCAACACAATTTTCTCTAGGAACATATCAAAATAAACATATGAAAGCAACAACGCGAGCCATTGATCTACAACATAATTTGCAAAATACTACCAGGACTAAGTTCATGATAAATTTAAGTTCAATTAATCATATTACTTAAGAACTCCCACTTAGATAGACATCCCTCTAATCCTCTAAGTGATCACGTGATCCAAATCAACTAAACCATGTCCGATCATCACGTGAGATGGAGTAGTTTCAATGGTGAACATCACTATGTTGATCATATCTACTATATGATTCACGCTCGACCTTTCGGTCTCCGTGTTCGAGGCCATATCTGTATATGCTAGGCTCGTCAAGTTTAACTTTGAGTATTCAGCGTGTGCAACTGTTTTGCACCGTTGTATTTGAGCGTAGAGCCTATCACACCCGATCATCACGTGGTGTATCGGCACGAAGAACTTTCGCAGCGGTGCATACTCGGGAGAACACTTCTTGATAATTAGTGAGAGATCATCTTAAAATGCTACCGTCAAACAAAACATAATAAGATGTATAACAGATAAACATCATATGCAATCAAAATATGTGACATGATATGGCCATGATCATCTTGCGCCTTTGATCTCCATCTCCAAAGTACTGTCATGATCTCTATTGTCACCGGCACGACACCATGATCTTCATCATGTTGATCTATATCAATGTGTCATCACATGGTTGTCTCACCAACTATTGCTCTTGCAACTATTGCTATCGCATAGCGATAAAGTAAAGCAATTATTTGGCACTTGCATCTTATGCAACAAAGAGACACCATAGAACTTCTGCCAGTCGCCGATAACTTCAACAAAACATGATCATCTCATACAACAACTTATATCTCATCACGTTTTGACCATATCACATCACAACATGCCCTGCAAAAACAAGTTAGACGTCCTCTACTTTGTTGTTGCAAATTTTACGTGGCTGCTATGGGCTTAGCAAGAACCGTTCTCACCTACGCATCAAAACCACAACGATAGTTTGTCAAATAAACTCCATTTTAACCTTCGCAAGGACCGGGCATAGCCACACTCGGTTCTACTAAAGTTGGAGAAACTGACACCCGCCAGCCACCTATGTGCAAAGCACGTTGGTAGAACCAGTCTCGCGTAAGCGTACGCGTAATGTCGGTCCGGGCCGCTTCATCCAACAATACCGCTGAACCAAAGTATGACATCTTTGGTAGGCGGTATGACTTATATCGTCCACAACTCACTTGTGTTCTACTCGTGCATATAACATCAGCGCATAAAACCTAGGCTCGGATGCCCTTTGTTGGTAGCGTAGTAATTTCAAAAAATCCTCGCACCACGAAAGATCATGGTGATGATATAGCAATGAGAGGGGAGAGTGTTTGTCCACGTACCCTCGTAGACCGTAAGCGGAAGCATTAGCAAAACACGGTTGATGTAGTCGTACGTCTTCACGATCCGACCAATCCAAGCACCGAACGTACGGGGCCTCCAAGTTCAGCACACGTTCAGCTCAATGACGATCTCCAGCCCTCCGATCCAGCAAAGGCTCCAGAGATGAGTTCCGTCAGCACGACGGCGTGGTGATGATGATGATGTTCTACCGGCGCAGGGCTTCGCCTAAACTCATGACGATATGGTGAGGTGGAATATGGTGGAAGGGGCACCGCACACGCTAAGGAGCGATTAAGTAGATCAACTTGTTGTGTCTATGGGGTGCCCCCTGCCCCGTATATAAAGGAGGAGGGAGGAGGAGGCCGGCCGTGGGAGGGCGTGCCATGGGGAGTCCTACTCCCACCGGGAGTAGGATTCCCCCTTCCTAGTCAACTAGGAGTCCTTCCATGTATTAGGAGTAGGAGACAAGGAAGGGAAGAGAGAAGGGAAGGAAGGAGGGTGCGGCCCTCCCTTAGTCAATTCGGACTAGGCCATGGGGGCGGGCGGCCTGCCCTAGGCAGCCCTCTCTCTTTCCCTTGAGGCCCAATAAGGCCCAATACTTCTCCCGGCGAATTCCGTAACTCTCGGTACTCCGAAAAATACCGAATCACTCGGAACCTTTCCGAACTCGAATATAGTCGTCCAATATATCGATCTTTACGTCTCGACCATTTCGAGACTCCTCGTCATGTCCCGATCTCATCCGGGACTCCGAACTCCTTCGGTACATCAAAACTCATAAACTCATAATATAAGCATCGCCGAAACCTTAAGCGTGCGGACCCTACGGGTTCGAGAACTATGTAGACATGACCTAGAACTATTCTCGGTCAATAACCAATAGCGGGACCTGGATGCCCATATTGGCTCCTACATATTCTCTGAAGATCTTTATCGGTCAAACCGCATAACAACATCGTTGTTCCTTTGTCATCGGTATGTTACTTGCCCGAGATTCGATCGTCGGTATCCAATACCTAGTTCAATCTCGTCACCGGCAAGTCTCTTTACTCGCTCGTAATGCATCATCCGTAACCAACTCATTGGTCACATTGCTTGCAAGGCTTATAATGATGTGCATTACCGAGAGGGCCAGAGATACCTCTCCGAGCAATCGGAGTGACAAAACCTAATCTCGAAATCGCCAACTCAACATGTACCTTCGGAGACACCTGTAGTACTCCTTTATAATCACCCGATTCGTTGTGACGTTTGGTAGTACCCAAAGTGTTCCTCCGATGGCAGGAGTTGCATAATCTCATAGTTACAGAACATGTATAAGTCATGAAGAAAGCAATAGCAACATACTAAACGATCAAGTGCTAAGCTAACAGAATGGCTCAAGTCAATCACATCATTCTCCCAATGATGTGATCCCGTTAATCAAATGACAACACATGTCTATGGTTAGGAAACATAACCATCTTTGATTAATGAGCTAGTCAAGTAGAGGCATACTAGTGACGTTATGTTTGTCTATGTATTCACACATGTATCATGTTTCCGGTTAATACAATTCTAGCATGAATAATAAACATTTATCATGAAATAAGGAAATAAATAATAACTTTATTATTGCCTCTAGGGCATATTTCCTTCACGGGCCATCTGTTTTATGAGGGTTATGTGTCGTCTTGTGTGCGGCGCTGCTTGTAAACTTTGGCACATCATCAGTCGTCTATCCGCCAGGCGACCTCTTTGCTTTTTGTGGGGGCTCTATGGCCTCCTCGTCAATTCTAACAACAACTTAGCGCCGGATAGCTCTTTGTTTGGTGGCCATTGCCATATTTGTCCGCGGTCTTGAGTACTTTTCTCCACCTCATTCTGAGTATGTCTTCCGCTATTTTGAGCTTCCATTTTTTCCTTCTTCAGACTTCTTGCAGTGGCGACGAGTCTTTTGTGAAGGTTCTTATGCTCTGGTGGTGTGTCCGGCGTGAGGTCGTCTGGACTGTTGTTCTCGCCGGGCATGGATTGATTATCCGATTCACCCTGTTCGGATGGTTGCTTGGTTGCATGTTCGTCATCCACTGGTTTGCCCTGCTCCATTGCTGGGTCATTGGGAATGCTGTTTTTGTCGAGGCGGGACTTAGGGCGGTGTCTGTGTCGCCGTTTTGGTTGTTTGTCGGTGGGATTATCCTTTGCCGCGTCCCGTTGTTCCTCGTTATCGCTTCCTTTTGGGGTGTCCACCATATATACATCATGGATTGAGGTGGCCTTCCGATTCTTCGATGGCGCTGGTTCTTGGTAGTCTCGGCATCGTCGTCCATACCGTCAATGTCTTGGAGTCGTAGTCTAGCATGTTGGTTAGATCGTCGGCGGTGGCTACAAAGTGGGTGGTGGGTGGGCTTTGAATCTCTTCGTCGTCCGCATCCCAACCATCGACCGCATCCGGCGAGGCTCTCGATAACGAGAGATGCTTTAGCGAATTCGGATGTCGCCAAAGGGTGAGTCTTGAAAGATATCCACGGCGGTGAACTCCATGATTGGCGTGTCGATTCCATTAGCACGGGCGCAGGAGGTTGGTCCGCAAGGAGTCCGGCGTCTCGGAGTCACGAGCTTTATAAGGGACAAGGTTAGTATTCGGCTCTATCGCCGTAGAAGTCGCAGCCCCCGAGGCGGTGTCCAGCCACCTGTCCTCGATCTGCGTGGTCTGCTCCGAACTATGGGTCAGAGCGGACTCGTGTCGCGACCTCGAGGCACTATCCGTGGCGAGCTAAATCATGCCCATCGTGATGGCGGCGGCACGCTCGGCTGCGGCTTGAATCCGTCGAAGATCAAGTCTCCGCGGATGCCGGCCGTGAAGTTTAGGCTTCCAAACCTGACCTGATGGCCAGGGGCGTATTTTTCGATCTGCTCCAGATGGCCAAGTGAATTGGCCCGCAGTGCAAAGCCGCCAAACACGAAGATCATGCAGGGAGGAAAGTCTCACCACGGGCGGCGTTTTGTTGATTGAAGAAGCCATCAAGCCTATCGGTGGCGACACGAGGAACTCTCAATGTAAGCACCAATGTCGGTGTCAAAGCGGCGGAACTTCGGGTAGGGGTCCCGAACTGTGCGTCTAGGCGGATGGTAACGGGAGACAAGGGACACGATGTTTTACCCGTGTTGGGCCCTCTCGATGGAGGTAAAACCCTACTCTGCGCTAATTGATATTGATGATATGGGTAGTACAAGAGTGGATCTACCACGAGATCAAGGAGGCTAAACACTAGAAGCTAGCACGTGGTATGATTGTTGTAATGTTTGTTGTCCTACGGACTAAAACCCTCGAGTTTATATAGACATCGGGAGGGCTAGGGTTACCTGAGTCGGTTACAATGGTAGGAGATCTACTTATCCGTATTGCCAAGCTTGCCTTCCACGCCAAGGAAAGTCCCATCCGGACACGGGACGAAGTCTTCAATCTTGTATCTTCATAGTCTTGGAGTCCGGCTGACGATGATAGTCCGGCTGTCCGGACACCCCTAGTCGAGACTCCTCGGTGGCTTCTTCATCCTCCTGTCTGAATCTTGCTAGAGGGGTTGTCTTCGACCTTATGCAGGGTGTTATTGTCTCCGGTGCCGGAATCTCCATTCTTGCTGTGGCGGGATTTAGAGCGGCGCCGCTGACGCCGGCGCTTAGGCTGTTTCTTGGAGGGGTCTTCCTCCGCTCTCCATCGCTTTCCCATCCTTTGGGATGTCCACCATGTATATGTCGTATGATGAGGTGGCTTTCCAGTGCCCCGTAGGCGCTGGTTCTTGGTCGTCTCCGGCATCGTCGTCCATACCGTTGATGTCTTCGCAGTCGAATTCTAGCATGTTGGTTAGGTCATCGACAGTGGCTACAAAGTGGGTGGTGGGTGGGCTTTGAATTTCTTCTTCGTCCGCATCCCAACCGTCCTGACCGTGGTCCGGCCAGGGCTCTCCTGATAACGAGAGATACTTTAGCGAATTCAGGATGTTGCCAAAAGGCGAGTGCTGAAAGATGTCCGCAGTAGTGAACTCCATGATCGGCGCCCAATCGGATTCGATTGGTAGGGGCGCGGGAGGTTCGGGATCCAGTGAGGAGTCCGGCACCTCGGATTCACGAGCTTCGCAAGGGACTGGGTCGGTATTCGGCTCCATCGTCGTAGAGGTAGGAGCCCCCGAGGCGGTGTCTAGCCACCCTTCCTCGATCAGCACAGTCGGCTCCGAGTTAAGGGTCGGAGCGGACTCTCGTGCGGCCTCCAGGGCACTGTCCGGCAGCAGAGCTAAATCATACCCATCGCGACAGTGCGGCGCGCTCGGCTGTATCTCGAATCCGTCAAAGATCAAGTCTCTGCGGACGTCGGCCGTATAGTTCAAACTTCCAAATCTAACCTGATGGCCAGGGGCATAGCTTTCGATCTGCTCCATATGGCCAAGCGAATTGGCCCGCAGTGCAAAGCCGCCGAATACAAAGATATGTCCGGGTAGAAAAGTCTCACCCTGGACCGCGTCGTTGTTGATGATCGAAGGAGCCATCGGGCCTATGAGCGATGACACAGAGGAACTCTCAATGAAAGCACCAATGTCGGTGTCAAAACCGGCGGATCTCGGTAGGGGTCCCGAACTATCGTCTAAGCGGATGGTAACAGGAGACAAGGGACACGATGTTTTACCTGTGTTCGGGCCGTCTCGATGGAGGTAAAACCCTACTCCTGCTTGATTGATATTGATGATATGGGTAGTACAAGTGTGGATCTACCACGAGATCAAGGAGGCTAAACCCTAGAAGCTAGCCTATGGTATGATTGTTGTTCGTCTTATGGACTAAAACCCTCCGGTTTATATAAACACCGGAGAGGGCTAGGGTTACACAGAGTCGGTTACAATGGTAGGAGATCTACATATCCGTATTGCCAAGCTTGCCTTCCACGCCAAGGAAAGTCCCATCCGGACACGGGACGAAGTCTTCAATCTTGTATCTTCATAGTCTTGGAGTCCGGCCAATGATGATAGTTCGGCTATCCGGACACCCCCTAGTCCAGGACTCCCTCACCCATAGTCGTCGAGTGAATCACCGGGAGCTCCGTATGCAAGCATCCTCATAGTTTGAGTGCACTTCTGGATCGAGGTGAATCCAAGTGTGCCGGTGCAATCTTTCTTGCACTTGAAGTAGCTGCTGAACTCCCGGATGGAATTCACAATCCGGAGGAAAAGCTTTCGGCTCATCCGATAACGGCGCCGACATGTTTCTCACCGTGCAATGGAGCGTCGGCGAAGTAGTCCGAGTAGAGCATGCGGTAGCCTTCCAGATGATGCCGGTTCTTTACTTTCACCCGCCCAAGCGCCGAGCCACCTCCCCGCGGCTTTTCGATGCTCGCGAGCAGGCCGGCAAGGGCGGCGAGCACCATGAGATGCTCCTGCTCCTGGACGTCGGCTTCGGCTTCCTCCTCTAGCAACACCGCGAGCGCCTCCTCATCTTCGGAGTCCATCACCGGGCCAGGAAATTCACCGAACACCTTGTGGGCGAGGTGGGTGCAAGCCCGCCGGTGTACAGGCCCTGCGCGGCCGGAACACCAGAAAAGGTGCCCGGATGACGGCGAAGAGGCTGCCTTAGCGAAACCCCTTCTTTTTCCCGACGGGAGATGGTCTACCTAGCTACGGTGGGCGGTGGACAGCGTTGGGATCGGCAGGGTGGCGCAAGGTGGCGGCCGAGTGCGGGGGGTAGGAGGCGAATCTGGACGGGTGGCTTGACTTTTCGCCTGCCAATGTGGCCCGAGAACGCTTTTCCTTGCGCTGGTGCCCCGGCGCCCCAGTCTGCGCTGGTTCGACCTGCGAACGCCGGGCGCAAAAGCAGGCTGAGCCGGCGAATTCGGCGTCTGAGGCACGATGGGCGTTTTTGGCGTCGGCAAAAAATCGCTGGGAAGCCGTTCGAGGGCGCGGCTGGAGATGCTCAATGCATTGGGTCCAATCAAAATCTTTTCTGACAACACTGGAACAATTGCCTTAGCAAAGAATCCAGGTTTCACAAGAGAACCAAACATATCAAGAGATGCTTCAACTCCATTCGTGAAAAGGTTAAGGATGGAGACATAGAAATTTGCAAGGTACATACAGATCTGAATGTAGCAGACCCGTTGATCAATGATGGTTAAGGTTTCCTAACCATGGACATGTGTTGTCACTTGATAACGGGATTACATCATTAGAAGAATGATGTGATGGACAAGACCCAACCGTTAGCATACATATGATCGTTCAGTTTATTGCTATTGATTTCTTAATGTCAAATACATGTTTCTTCGACCATGAGATCATCCAACTTCAGGATAGCGGAGGAATACCTTGTGTGCTATCAAACATCACAACGTAACTGGTTGATCATAAAGATGATCTACAGGTATCTCCGAAGGTATGTGTTGAGTTGGCAAGAATCGAGATTGGGATTTGTCACTCCGAGTATCGGAGAGGTATCTCAGGGCTCTCTCGGTAATACACATCACAAGAAGCTTGCAAGCAAAATGACTAAGAAGTTAGTTACGAGGTGATGTATTATGAAACAAGTAAAGAGACTTGCCGGTAACGAGATAGAACTAGGTATGAAGATATCGACGATCGAATCTCGGGCAAGTAACATACCGATAGACAAAGGGAATTGAGTATGTTGTCATAAGGTTCGACCGATAAATACCTTCGTAGAATATGTAGGAACCAATATGGGCATCCAATTCCCGCTATTGGTTATTGACCGGAGAGTCGTCTCGGTCATGTCTATATCATTCTCGAGCCCGTAAGGTCCGCACGCTTAACGTTCGTTGACGATATAATATTATATGAGTTATATGATTTGGTGACCGAATATTTTTGGAGTCCCGGATGAGATCACGGACATGACGAGGAGCTCCGGGATGGTCCGGAGGTAAAAATTGATATAAAAGACGATGCTATTTGGTCACTGGAAAGGTTTCAAAGTGAACCGGGTATTCATCGGATCACCGGAAGGGGTTCCGGGAGGCCCCGGGAGGTCTATGGGCCTAATGGGCCAGGGGGAAACACTGGCCCACAAGGGGTTGGTGCGCCCCCACCTCTAGGCCGCCGACCCTAGGAAGGAAAAAAAGGGAGTGCTAGCCCCTCCTGCCTTTCCCTCCACATGAGAGAAAGCAAAGGGGGGGGTGCCTCCCCTCCTGCCTTCTCCCTGGCGCCAAGAAAGGAAGGGGCGCGGTAAGGGCAGGAGCCCAAGGGGGCCTCCGGTCCTCTTGGAGGAGCCCTAGGCTGCCTACCCTCCTCCCCCACCTATATATACTATACCGTTGCTCACATTACCGGTTTTGTTCCTCTTTCTCGTTGACGTGTTCCATCATCCGCGTGACGCAGTCACATGTGTCTAGCCAAACGATGATGGATGTCGTCACACCGAGAGGGCCCTACGAATATCTCTCCATCGACAAACGAGCAAATTCCATTCTCGAGCTGTCCGGTGACTTGTCAAACTTTTCGGTGTGCCTGAAAGTTGTCTTTATGATCACCTTGTTATAGATGATGGTTGAGCAAGCCCAAAGCCCACAGTATGGTAGGAAGTGACTGAGACACTCTCATGGTTTGAGAAAGTACAACAAATTCTAACACTTTGTGTTATAACAGATGATTTCAGACAATATCATCACATCGTATAACAGACAAGTATTGTGTCGATTCAATATGATCATTCTTCTAAAATCACACCCTCAATGTTGTTTTAGCACTATCATTACACTTAACATATCCTAAGATCCAAAAAACGTGATCACCAACAACACCGGGAACCTATTGTTACTGTTTATCATTCCACACGTGCATATGAGTTTTTCACTGAATCACATATTCCAGTATCATAGCAATTATAGCATGGAATATAAACTCTTAACTATGAATATGGCAATATAATAATATAATATTATTGCCTCTAGGGCATATTTCCAACAAGAAAGGCAATCTCAAAATCACGAACTAGTCTTATACGATGAGAGCTATCCTTGGAGGACTCTCTCAATTCTGATTAGTGCCCAATTTCCGATAATATTTATGTGTTCCAATACAAGATTAAGATATTCATTTTAACCCTAAAGTACTATTCTAACATAAACTAGTCTTATATCTATTAAGCTTCTATTTAATTAGTTACTAGAAACCACTATAGGATATTTTCATCAATTTGATAGTTTATAAATATGAGTTGAAATATATAACAATATTCGAACACACTAACACATATGTGAATGTCATAAATTAAGCAATGGAGGCATGATATTCTGCCTTTTCACACATTTACGGCAATCATTCTTAATCTTTTAAGTGGAGTTGTCTCAAAATGGGGAGTAACTTTACCTATTGAACACAATTTTCATTTTGGCATGTTTTTCGTGTAGTGTTTAGTGACAGACATCAGAAATGCATAACAAAAAACGTTTTAGTTAATATTTAATAATACTTTAATATGATATACAATATATTGGATAAGTTTGAGTTTGATGTATAAAAATATAAAAGTTCAATATAAATGTTTCAGACATCATTGTTTCTGAGTAAAAGATATGTTGTTCTATGAACAAAACCTCAAAAATTTGTGACATTCCAAATTTATTAATAGACACTATAAATTTATGATCCAATTTACACATTATATATATTGATTATTGATTCTTAGCACTCCGAATTTCTTCAAATATTTTGATAATTCTCACCTTTTACAAAAGTAAGGATTACTAATTTGATCAAATTTAAAAGACTATTTTGTAGAAACATGATATGATAAGCTCCGGAGAAAATTTTGGTAACCTAAATATATTAAAATTACTAGACATGATGTACTACATAGAACTTTGAGTTTATAATCATGCCTTAGCTTCAATTGGTGAGCCATTTCCCATCAGTATACGATGGACATTTTCTAAGCACACGTTGAACACCTTACAAAACACAGTAAATATTTTTAAATACGCTATAACTTTTTAAAATAAATTTATTTTTATTATATTTGTCCGTTGTTCAATTTATTTAACATTTGTTTATAGTTCATAAACACTTTCTAGAATTTCCAAAATGTAGGAGTAACTTGTTAATGAAGCCATTTTTGGGAAGTAGGACTAACTTGTTAATTAAGCTATTTTTTTATCATAGTGTCAAAAATGATCTTACATTTTGGGACGTAAAAGTAACTTGCTATTTAAGCCATTTTTCTAAAAAACACACAAAAAGGTAAATTAGCCACTCCACTTTCGGCCATAGGCTGGTGGGGTTGTTTCTGCACCTATTTGACACTACTAATAGAGGGGACCTCCTATTGGGCGCATGTTGGCGTCAGCCTGCACTGAAACGAGGAACAAATAGGCAGACCCACTATAGCGAGCTCTGCTCAGTCTTTGGTGTGTTTTTATCTTTGATTTTCTAGGCGAGTTTTCTCCACACTGAAACTGTTGCTGGCTATTTTAAGAATCTAAATAATTTAAAACTTACTAGGAAAAAAACCTTTACAAAACGACGATAATAAATTCGAAAAAACTTCATAGTTTATTTTAGAAAAATGTTTATGCATATAAAAGGATATTCAACGTATATTTAAAAACTATGCATCGTTTATTACAAAACAATGTTAAGATTATATTTTACAAATGTCCACTTCATCTTATAAATTAAAAAAAATTCACTATATATAAAGAACATTCACCGTGTTTTTGTAATAGAATGTTCATCGTTTTATTACAAAAGATATTTAACATATATTAAAAATTGTTCTCTATGATTACAAAATGTTAATGTATAAAAAGACAGTTTAAAATTTACAAACAAAACAAAAAAGATAAAAAAGCGGAAAAAATATAAGAAAACAAAAACAACGTAAAAGTCCACAAAAAATGAAGTAAAGCTAGGAGAAAAAACAAACCCGGAAGGAGAACAAATAAAAACCCCACCTAATGTTGGACTTACTAAAACCATAAAAGGAAAAAAGGAAAGAGAAAAAACCGCTGAAACCCGAACGGAAAGGGAAAAAATGAAACGAAACCGGAGGAAAAAAAGTAATGAAACCAATTTTGATCCCGGCCCGCGAAACGCTAATGGGTCGGCTCGTTGCGCCTCGCTTCGGGAGGCTACTATTTGCTACTCGCGTCATTCGGAAAACACGAAAAAGTAAATTGGGCCTCCACTTCAAGCCCGTATAGTGCTGAAAAATGATATGGCAAATGGTACTCGGGGACGCCATGGAGTGATCATTGGTGAGATCAAGTCTAATGCAACTAGTTTTAATTGTAATTTTGCTTCTGAAGGTCGTTTAGTTAATGAGGATGCTCATAATTTAGCTCAATTCTCCCTCTCTTTAGGCCAGGGTCGCCAATTGTGGCCGATGCTACCCCATGACCTGAATGTAACCCCACAAATTGTGGTATTTGATGAATAAAGTGTTGCTTTAACCCCTCCCCCACCTCCCTCCCAAAAAACTTTCTAGTCCGTATAGGCCAGCGTGGATATTCCACACCTATTTGGCACAAAAGGCGTCAAATAGGATGTCACCCTCCTCTTTTTTTAGGCTGGATGTCACCCTCCTAGGGTCCTGCTATCCATCGATTTAAGTGATGATACCTTCAGTGTGAAGGGGAAAGACCACGGGGCCCATCCTGCAAATTTTTACTATGTCGGCAGAGGATACAAATGTCAGGGATTTACAATTGATCAACCATCACGTGCGGCGGTGTCGGTGTCAAAACCGGCGGATCTCGGGTAGGGGGTCCCGAACTGTACGTCTAGGCGGATGGTAACAGGAGACAAGGGACACGATGTTTTACCCAGGTTCGGGCCCTCTCGATGGAGGTAAAACCCTACTCCTGCTTGATTGATATTGATGATATGGGTAGTACAAGAGTGGATCTACCACGAGATCAAGGAGGCTAAACCCTAGAAGCTAGCCTATGGTATGATTGTTGTAATGGTTGTTGTCCTATGGACTAAAACCCTCCGGTTTATATAGACACCGGGAGGGCTAGGGTTACAGTCGGTTACAATGGTAGGAGATCTACATATCCGTATTGCCAAGCTTGCCTTCCACGCCAAGGAAAGTCCCATCCGGACACGGGACGAAGTCTTCAATCTTGTATCTTCATAGTCTTGGAGTCCGGCTGACGATGATAGTCCGGCTGTCCGGACACCCCCTAGTCCAAGACTCCCTCAGTAGCCCCTGAACCAGGCTTCAATGACGATGGGTCCGGCGCGCATATTGTTCGGCATTGCAAGGCGGGTTCCTCCTCCGAATAATTCATAGAAGATTGTGAACACCAGGATAGTGTCCGGCTCTGCAAAATAAATTCCACATTCCACCGTAGAGAGAATAATATGTGCACAAGTTTAATCTGCTGACGTATTTTGTGGCATGACGTCATCCCACTACCAAGCCTTTACGTTTTTTATTATACCACCTCAGCGCGTTTAGCGAAGCGGTTTCCTTGGCACGTCTTATCGGAGCAGAGATCGTGCTCCCCTTATTCCGGGACTCCCATCAATACGGGCGTGGGTAACCCAATCGTGCTCGTCACCACGCCCCCTCTATCGGAGGCGAGTCCCAAACGGTCACGGGGACGGCTCTTGATATTCTCCCCCTTTATAATGGGACCAAGGCTCGTTTCTTTTCTTCAACCCGCAATCGAATCTTCTCCGTACCCCGAGTTCCAACACCCAGAGCCCCAGATTCGAGCGCTTCGGACCTTCAACAATGTCCGGCTCCGACCTACAGGGCCGGTGGATGCCCTCCTCCGTCAGGGAAGAAGACGTGCTAAAGCTGCGAGAGGCTAAGTACCTGTCTTACGAGATTTCGCATAGGTTGCCCGCCAAAGGGCAAGTCATTCCTACCCCCGAGCCCGGCGAGCATGTCGTGTTTGTATCCCACCTCCCTCGGGGTTTAGGCTTCCCGATGGATCCTTTTGTGAGAGGGCTCATGTTTTATTATGGGCTGGAATTCCACGACTTGGCTCCGGAGTCCATCCTCCATATTTCTTCATTCATTGTCGTCTGCGAAGCCTTCCTCCGCATTACCCCTCACTTGACTTGGCTTAAGACCTTGACGTGGAGCCAAGATGATCGAGGGCGTCAAGCGAGTCTTGGCGGGCGGCAGAAGTCAAGGGCCGACGCTCCATGGTCTCGAGGGCTCTTTCGGGAGGAGCTCGGCTTGTGGCAGGAGTGGTTCTACATAACCGCTCCTGGGCGAGAGCGCGGCCGCCGCCATCTTCCGCCCGGGCCCTCCACAGCGGCTGATGTCGTGGGTCAGTCAAGGACTCAACTGGGGGCCGTCAAAGGACATGCCCCTATTGCAGTGCCGGATTCGAGACCTCCAAGCGAGGGAGATCAATCTGGTCGTGGTGATGCAGGTCATGCTGATTAGGCGCCTCCTGCCCTGCAAACGCCGTCCTCTCTGGCTGTGGGAGTTTAATCCGGAGGGACCACGAATTCTCCAACACTTCATGGGTATAACACCCGTGGAGATGTACAAACTGTTCTTCGGATCACGAGAGGCGTGTCCGAAATTGACCGAGGATACCGGCCTAAGCTGCAATCGCCCGGATACACAAGTAAGTAGCTCCATGTCCGGACATACCGTTTGTTTGCCTTTCTATGATTCGCCTTTTGACCAACCGCCCTCTAAACAGGAGTGGATAGCGCAAGCAAAACTGATACGGTTTCCGGCCCTCCTCCCAGAGACCGCGCTGGATCCCGTGCTGGTCAGGATGCTGGAGGTTGCGCCTTCGGAGGAAGGCGAAGGGGAGAACAGAGGAACTACCGCCTCAACCAAGGAGGCTTTTAAGGAAGGGGGGATCGAGAATCCCTCCTTCCAGGGGGAGAAGAGGACCAAAGCCCCGAAGCGGGGGAAGAGATCTTCACCGGAGGGTCCTGCGTCCGGAGAGGCTCTGGCCGCACAGTCTCCCCTAAAGGATCAGCCCTCAATGACGATAAGTAGAAAAAGGGAGTTTTGTAATAAGGACATCCCTATTTGTGCTTCCGAGGATAACAGGTTTTTACCTTGTAGTTCGGATCTCCATCCTTCTCAGATGAGCTCGTCTTCGGGGGAACTCCGTCCGGAGATGATGGAGAGCGAGACGCCTCCATCTGCCGCACCATCGGATAGGGCGGACGAGCCTGAAGTGTCATCACGGAGGGTATCCCCAAGTCCGGCAGGGCCGAATAGTTCGGTACCAAGCGGTGTGCGGCGAGGAGCCAAGGATCTGCTTGAGAGGCGTCTATCTCGAAGGTCACCGTCGCTGATGAGTACGGTGATTGAAAGAATCTCATCCGCCAAGGCGGATTCGTGATGATGTCGGGAGTTTGTTTGGCGGGGTTTGAGGTACGTAAAAATGACATACCCTTTGACAGTTTTACACATAAAGTGCGTCTTGTATAGATAGTAGCCCCTGAGACTCGGTAGGGTGTCGAGAACGACAATGTGCTGAGGATCAAAATCCCAAGTATTGATTTTCGCCTTTCCTATGCAGGTGGCGGATAGTTTGGTGGCTAGCCGGACTGATGGAGTTGCCGAACTAAAGCGGCAGCTCGGCGCTGCGATCTGGAAATCGCTGGTCAATAAACGACTTGACGAGTCGCAAGGTAGGTTTTTTCTCCGTGGTCACCTAGTAAGGAGCGAAGCCCTCCTTACAATATGTGTGCTAAGTGCGGATGGTGCCGCTCTGTGGAGAGCCTTGGCGTAACTTGCTCAAGCCAAGGAGCAAGCGGAAGGAGTGATCTGGCTGCCTTGAGGGCAGCCAAGAGCTGAAGCGAAAGGGCTGCCTTTGCCGAAGCAGGGAGGAGGTGGCCAAAATGGCCGTGAAGTTAAAAGATGCTACCGACCGCAATGAGGTTCTTGAAAAGGAGCGCCTAGCGGAGCGAGAAGACCTGGGGAAGGCCACCGCCGAAGCCAAGGATGCCCGTTCTGCAATGTGGGCTATAAAGGAGGAGCTGCGCCAGGCCGGAGACATTGTGGCTGGCAAGCCCTTTTTGCTACGCCGAAGGTTTACAGATCCAAAGTATGCTCAGCTTGGCCAGCTGTGGGGTCCGGAGGATCCTTATATAGACTTAGCGGCGAGTGCGGTGGATGCCGTTGTGCACTTCCAAAGTCAGAAGGATCACAAGACGGAAGAGTTGTTTTGGTCTCAATTCCATAGTCCGGAGCGTTCCCTTCCGCTGACCGATCGGTTGGCCGAGTGGGCTGAGCTGAATAGATTGTCCGGACATGCCATGACGGATATCGTGACTCATGTCTGGCCGGATAGGCCCAAGCCGAAGAGTTATTTTGGCTTATTGCAGCAATTTCTTGGGGCGGTGCCGCATATCAAGGCGATGAAGCGGTCGGCCTGCATAGAGGGTGCGCGGATGGCCCTCGCCCGTGTGAAGACATACTGGACGGAGATGGATGCCACCGCTGTTGTGACCCAAGGTTTGGACGAAAGCCGGTTACCTGCCGAGCACTATTTTGGGGAAGTTCTGCGTGGTGCTCGTGAAATAGAGTCGCAGTGCTCGAAGAATGTCATATTCAAATGAACGTTATGGTTTGTAAAATGATGTTTATAATGTAAGCGCTTGTTGTACTTGTGCGTTCAAGTATTGAAATATCTCATGTGCGGTCGTTTATGTATACGTGTGTATAACCTGAAAGATGGCAGTCGTCGGCTTCATTTCCACGCACAAGGTGTGGGGTGTTTGCAAAATAAGCGCATTTTCACACTTAATCCGACGTCTCGGTCCTGTGAAGGAGGTGGTAGCGTAGCAAACGAGGCAACCGGACTATAATGCTTTATCACTTTCACTTAGCCATAGGAGTTCGAGGGTGGGGCTACGACATAGCCCCTAGAGGCACCGCCCTCTCCGCATTCGGGGCGCGTATGTGCCTGACCGGGAAACGGTCCTTTGTCAAAGCGGCGGAATTCTAGACATTCCGATAGTCGATCGAGTGGTTGACTAGTCTCTCGCTATATCATGACAGTCAGTTTTCGGCTTTCTCTACTGAGCTGCTCGCCCGGCCGAACCGGGGCACAATCGTAGTAGTTCTCCTGGTGCCGCGTTAGCCGATGATACGGAACGTAAGGCAGCAAAACACAGGAGCCGGGCAAACCCAACATTTGACCAAAGACATGACTCGGAGCTGATGCATATAAGGCCTAACTCGAGACGCCGAACACTCCCTAAGGTGTTCGGTCTTTATAATAACGGGCAGAACATTGCCCTAAGCCCCTAGTGTCCAGGTACAGGCGAGAATTTCTGGCGCGGCCGATGCCAAAACGCCAGCCTCCTCGTTGGTTATGGTGAAAAACCGTGGGATGTGATCAACAAAAGACAGTAAGAAAGGTTTACGCAGGGACGTAATCTAAAAAGAATCCTTGCAACGGGTCCCTGCTGCACGTCTGCGCCTGTGTCTCCGTTGTGCCGTATCCTGGACGGGTGTACACGTTGTTCATCTGTAAAAAGAGAGGAACTTAGCTTGAAAGGAAATCGTGCAAAAAATGTATTAAAAATCGAAATATGAATGAATGAATAACGCTGAGCCTATATTAGCTCATACGCACAGCCCCTTGCAAAGGGGTGTGCGGCTAGGGAGCCCCTAGCTTATTTTATGCCGGACTCATCTAGCCGTGTTCGGGGTCTTGAACGACCTTTTAGTGAGATGATGCCGTGTGGACCGGGCATTTTAAGTGTAAGAGACGCGTAGTGTGGTATTGAATTAAAGCGGACAAAAGCTTCTCGTCCCAATAGTGCTTGATGGCTACTTTTGAATGGGGCGACATGAAAGATTAGCTTTTCGCGTCGGAAGTTGTCGGGTGACCCAAACACAACTTCTAGTAGTAAGGAGCCCATGCACTTGGCGTAAGGCCCTGGCGTCACTCCTTTGAAGGAAGTGCGGCTATGTCAAATTTTAGTAAGGTCTATCCCCAACTTGCGGATTGTGTCCGGATATAGCAGGTTTAAATCGCTGCCGCCGTCCATCAGGACTTGTGTAAATTGTAGTCCGTCGATTATAGGATCCAATATCAGAGCAGTCCATCCTGCGTTTCGAATACTTCTGGAATAGTCCAGGTGGTCGAAAGTAATTGGTTTTGACATCCAACCTCGAGGTTCCGCTGGGGTGGATCGTGTGATACCTACTTTGGCGGGTGTCGCACTGTTGCTCTGTATTATCACATGAAGTGAATTTACTGTTTTGACTTCTTGTGGGATAGTCTTTTGTTTTCCGGCGCTCTGCTGGTGGGGTTCGTCGTTATCCTTGCTTGACGCGTCGAGCCCCTTGTGTTCGGCGTTGAGTCGGCCGGACTGTTTGAAGACCCAACAATTTCGGTGGGTGTGGTTTGCAGGCCTTCCAGAGGTGCTGTGGATTTGACATATCCGATCCAAAATTTTGTTTAAGTTGGATAGCTCGTCACAGTTGTCCTTAAGAGGCAATGTTTTGCTGTTCGGCCGCGAGATTTTGAATCCGGCGTTGACCGCTGTGTTCTTTGGGCTTTTTCTTTGTTTCGGCGCTGGTCCTTTCTGCGCCGTGATTTTCCGTTTCCATCTCTGATCTCGGATGTACTCGGGTCGCTGGTGCTGCATCTTGCTAGCCAGCTGTCTTCCCCCGCGCAAAAGCGGGTCATGAGGCTTGTTAGCGCGGCCATTGTTCTTGGCTTCTCTTGGCCGAGGTGTCTGGCGAGCCATTCGTCTCGGACATTATGCTTAAAAGCTGCTAAGGCTTCGGCGTCCGGACAGTCGACTATTTGGTTCTTTTTGGTAAGGAACCTGTTCCAGAATTTGCACGCTGACTCTCCGGGCTGTTGAGTTATATGACTTAGATCGTCTGCATCCGGAGGGCGGACATAAGTCCCTTGAAAATTTGCTCTAAACGCGTCCTCGAGCTCTTCCCAACTTCCAACAGTATTTTCTGGGAGGCTTTTGAGCCAATGCCGAGCTGGCTCTTTGAGCTTGAGGGGTAGATATTTTATGGCGTGGGGATCATCTCCTCTAGCCATGTGTATGTGCAGTATGTAATCCTCGATCCAGACTCCAGGGTCTGTTGTTCCTTCGTATGCCTCTATGTTTACGGGTTTGAATCCCGCTGGAAATTCATGATCCAGCACCTCATCGGTGAAACATAGTGGGTGTGCGGCTCCCCTGTATTTAGGCGTGCCGTTATCTTCGAACATGCGGCGTGTTGTGTTGCTTCCTAGGGCCCTCTGTTTTGGCCCATAAATGTGAAGGAAATATGCCCTAGAGGCAATAATAAAGTTATTATATATTTCCTCATATCATGATAAATGTTTATTATTCATGCTAGAATTGTATTAACCGGAAACATAATACATGTGTGAATATATAGACAAACAGAGTGTCACTAGTATGCCTCTACTTGACTAGCTTGTTAATCAAAGATGGTTATGTTTCCTAACCATGGACAAAGAGTTGTTATTTGATTAACAGGATCACATCATTGGTTGAATGATCTGATTGACATGACCCATTCCGTTAGCTTAGCACCCGATCGTTTAGTATGTTGCTATTGCTTCCTTCATGACTTATACATGTTCCTATAACTATGAGATTATGCAACTCCCGTTTACCGGAGGAACACTTTGGGTGCTACCAAACGTCACAACGTAACTGGGTGATTATAAAGGAGTACTACAGGTGTCTCCAAAGGCAGATGTTGGGTTGGCGTATTTCGAGATTAGGTTTTGTCACTCCGATAGTCGGAGAGGTATCTCTGGGCCCTCTCGGTAATACACATCACTTAAGCCTTGCAAGCATTACAACTAATGAGTTAGCTGTGAGATGATGTATTACGGAACGAGTAAAGAGACTTGCCGGTAACGAGATTGAACTAGGTATTGGATACCGACGATCGAATCTCGGGCAAAGTAACATACCGATGACAAAGGGAACAAACGTATGTTGTTATGCGGTCTGACCGATAAAGATCTTCGTAGAATATGTAGGAGCCAATATGGGCATCCAGGTCCCGCTATTGGTTATTGACCGGAGGCGTGTCTCGGTCATGTCTACATTGTTCTCGAACCGTAGGGTCCGCACGCTTAAGGTTTCGATGGCGATGTTATTATGAGTTTATGTATTTTGATGTACCAAGAAGTTCGAGTCCGGATGAGATCGGGGACATGACGAGGAGTCTCGAAATGGTCGAGACGTAAAGATCGATATATTGGACGACTATATTCGAGTTCGGAAAGGTTCCGAGTGATTCGGTATTTTTCGAGTACCGGAGAGTTACGGAATTCGTATTGGGCCTTAATGGGCCATACGGGAAAGGAGAAAAAGGGCCAAAAGGGTGGCCGCCGCCTCCCTTGGTCTAGTCCGAATTGGACTAGGGAGGCGCACCTTCCTTCCTTCTCCTTCCCTCTTCCCTTTCCTTCTCTCCTACTCCTAATACATGGAAGGACTACTAGTTGGACTAGGAAGGGGAATCCTACTCCCGGTGGGAGTAGGACTCCCCATGGCGCGCCATAGAGAGGGCCGGCCTCCTCCTCCCTCCCTCCTTTATATACGGGGCAGGGGCACCCTAGGACACACAAGTTGATCTACGGATCGTTCCTTAGCCGTGTCGGTGCCCCCTCCACCATATTCCACCTCGGTCATATCGTCGCAAAGCTTAGGCGAAGCCTGCGCGATAGAACATCAAGATCGTCACCATGTTGTCGTCTTGTGACGAACTCTCCCTCCCCGAAGCTCTCTTGGATTGGAGCCGAGGAGCGTCATCGAGTTGTCGTGTGTCAAGAACTCGGGGCGCCGAATAACGGCGCCGATCGGTCGGATCGCGAGGAGAACGTCGACTACTTCCTCTACGTTGTGATCGCTTCGCTTGGTCTCACGAGTGCGTACGACAACACTCTCCCCTCTCGTTGCTATGCATCACCATGATCTTGCGTGTGCGTAGGAAAATTTTTGAAATTACTCGTTCCCCAACAGTGGCATCCGAGCCTAGGTTTTATGGTTTGATGTTTTGCACGAGTAGAACACAAGTGAGTTGTGGGCGATACAAGTCATACTACCTACCAAAGATGTCATACTTTGGTTCAGCGGTATTGTGAGATGAAGCGGCCCGGACCGACATTACGCGTACGCTTACGCGAGACTGGTTTCACCGCTACGAGCACTCGTTGCTTAAAGGTGACTGGCGGGTGTCTGTCTCTCTCACTTTAGTTGAACTGAGTGTGGCTACGCCCGGTCCTTGAGAAGGTTAAAACGGAGTCTATTTGACAAACTATCGTTGTGGTTTTTGATGCGTAGGTAAGAACGGTTCTTGCTAAGCCCGTAGCAGCCACGTAAAATTTGCAACAACAAAGTAGAGGACGTCTAACTTGTTTTTGCAGGGCATGTTGTGATGTGATATGGTCAAGACGTGATGCTATATTTTATTGTATGAGATGATCATGTTTTGTAACGAAGTTATCGGCAATGGCGAGAGCCATAAGGTTGTCGCTTTATTGTATGAAATGCAAACGCCCTGTAATTGCTTTACTTTATCACTAAGCGGTAGCGATAGTCGTAGAAGCAATAGATGGCGTAAACGACAACGATGCTACGATGGAGATCAAGGTGTCGCGCCGATGACGATGGTGATCATGATGGTGCTTCGGAGATGGAGATCACAAGCACAAGAAGATGATGGCCATATCATATCACTTATATTGATTGCATGTGATGTTTATCCTTTATGCATCTTATCTTGCTTTGATTGACGGTAGCATTATAAGATGATCTCTCACTAAATTATCAAGAAGTGTTCTCCACGAGTATGCACCGCTGCCAAAGTTAAATGCGTGCCCGGACACCACGTGATGATCGGGTGTGATAAGCTCTCGTCCATCTACAACGGGTGCAAGCCAGTTTTGCACACGCGGAATACTCAGTTATACTTGACGAGCCTAGCATATGCGATATGTCCTCGGAACACGGAGATCGAAGGTCGGCGTGAATCATATAGTAGATATGATCAACATAATGATGTTCACCATTGAAAACTACTCCATCTCACGTGATGATCGGTTATGGTTTAGTTGATTTGGATCACGTGATCACTTAGATGACTAGAGAGATGTCTGCCTAAGTGGGAGTTCTTAAGTAATATGATTAATTGAACTTAAATTTATCATGAACTTAGTCCCGGTAGTATTTTGCAAATTATGTTGTAGATCAATAGCTCGCGTTGTTGCTTTCATATGTTTGTTTTTTTGATATGTTCCTAGAAAATTGTGTTGAAAAATGTTAGTAGCAATGATGCGGATTCGATCCGTGATCGGAGGTTTATCCTCATTGCTGCACGTAAGAATTATGTCCTTAATGCACCGCTAGGTGATGCACCTATTGCAGGAGCGGATGCAAACATTATGAGCGTTTGGCTAGCTCAATATGATGACTACTTGATAGTTTAAGTGCACCATGCTTAACAGCTTAGAATCGGGACTTCAAAGATGTTTTGAACATCATGGACCATATGAGATGTTCCAGAATTGAAGTTAATATTTCAAGCAAATACCGAGTTGAGAGATATGAAATCTTCAACAAGTTCTATAGCTAAAAGATGGAGGAGAATCGCTCAACTAGTGAGCATGTGCTCGATTATGCAGGAACTTCAATCGCTTGAATCAAGTGGGAGTTAATCTTCCGGATAAGATATCGATTGATGAATTCTCTAGTCACCATCACCAAGTTAGTAGAACTTCGTGATGAACTATAGTATGCAAGGGATGATGAAAATCATTCCCAGTTTTTCATGATGATGAAATCGATGAAGGTAGAATTCAAGAAAGAACATCAAGTGTTGATGATTAACAAGACCACTAGTTTCAAGAAAAGGGCAAAGGGATAGAAGGAACTTCAAGAAGAACGGCAAGCAAGTTGTTGCTCAAGTGAAGAAGCCCAAGTCTGGACCTAAGCACGAGACTAAGTGCTTCTACCGCAAAGGGACTGGTCATTGAAGCGAACTACCCCAAGTATTTGGCGGATAAGAAGGATGGCAAAATAAACAAAGGTATATTTGATATACATGTTATTGATGTGTACTTTACTAGTGTTTATAGCAACCCCTCGGTATTTGGTACTGGTTCAGTTGCTAAGAGTAGTAACTCGAAACGGGAGTTGCGTATAAGCGAAACTAGTTAAGGGTGAAGTGACGATGTGTGTTGAAAGGAGTTTCAAGATTGATATGATCATCATCGCACACTCCCTATACTTTCGGGATTAGTGTTGAACCTAAATAAATGTTATTTGGTGTTTGCGTTGAGCATGAATATGATCTGATCGTGTTTTTTGTAATACGGTTATTCATTTAAGTAAGAAAATAAACTGTTATTCTGTTTACATGAATAAAATCTTATATGGTTACACACCCAATGAAAATGGTTCATTGGATCTCGATCGTAGTGATACACATATTCATAATATTGAAACCAAAAGATGCAAAGTTAATAATGATAGTGCAACTTATTTGTGGCACTGCCGTTTAGGTCATATTGGTGTAAAGCGCATAAAGAAACTCCATGCTGATGGGATTTTGGAATCACTTGATTATGAATCACTTGATGCTTGCGAACCGTGCCTTTTGGGCAAGATGACTAAAACTCCGTTCTCCGAACAATGGAACAAGCTCTTGACTTATTGGAAATAATACATACCGATGTATGCGATCCAATGAGTGTTGATGCTCGTGGCAAGTATCGTTATTTCTGACCTTCACAAGATGATTTGAGCAGATATGGGTATATCTACTTGATGAAACATAAGTCTGAAATAGTTGAAATGTTCAAAGAATTTCAGAGTGAAGTGGAAAATCATCGTGACAAGAAAATAAAGTTTCTGCGATCTGATCGTGGAGATGAATATTTGAGTTATGAGTTTGGTCTTCAATTAAAACAATGTGGAATAGTTTCACAAATTCATGCCACCTGGAACACCACATCATAATGGTGTGTCCGAACGTCATAACCATACTTTATTGGATATAGTACAATCTATGATGTTTCTTACCGATTTACCAATATCGTTTTGGGATCATGCATTAGAGACAGCTGCATTCACGTTAAATAGGGCACCATCTAAATCCGTTGAGACGACACTATATGAACTGTGGTTTAGCAAGAAACCAAAGTTGTCGTTTCTTAAAGTTTGGGGCTGCGATGCTTATGTGAAAAAGTTTCATCCTGATAAGCTCAAACCCAAATCGGAGAAGTGCGTCTTCATAGAATACCCAAAGGAAACTATTGGGTACACCTTCTATCACAGATCCTAAAGCAAGATTTTCGTTGCTGAAAATGGATCCTTTCTAGAGAAGGAGTTTCTCTCGAAAGAAGTGAGTGGGAGGAAAGTAGAACTTGATGAGGTAATTGTACCTTCTCCTTATTGGAAAGTAGTTCATCACGAAATTTGTTCTGTGACTACTACACCAATTAGTGAGGAAGCTAATGATGATGATCATGTAACTTCAGATCAAGTTACTACCGAACCTCGTAGGTAAAAGAGTGAGATTCGCACGAGTGGTACAGTAATCCTGTTCGGAGGTCGTGTTACTTGACCATGACAAACCTCGAACTATGAGGAAGCGATGATGAGCCCAGATTCCATAAAATGGTTTGAGGCCATGAAATCTGAGATGAGATCCATGTATGAGAACAAAGTGTGGACTTTGGTGGAGTTGCCCGATGATCGGCAAGCCATAGAAAATAAATGGATTTTCAAGAGGAAGGCGGACGATAGTAGTGTTACTATCTACAAAGCTAGACTTGTCGAAAAAGGTTTTGACAAAGTTCAAGATGTTGAATACAATGAGATTTTCTCACTCGTATCGATGCTTAAAAGTCTGTCGAATCATGTTAGCAATTGCCGCATTTTATGAAATCGGCAAATGGATAAACAAAACTGCATTCCTTAATGGAGTTATTAAAGAAGAGTTGTATGTGATGCAACCAAGAGGTTTTGTCGATCCTAAAGGTGTTAACAAAATGTGCATCTATGGACTGGTGCAAGCACCTCGGAGTTGGAATATACGCTTTGATAAAAAGCATATAGTTTATCTGACACTTGCGGTGAAGCCTCAGATTTACTAGAAAGTGAGTGGGAGCACTACAAGATTTCGATAAGTATATGTGAATGACATATTGTAGATCGGAAACAATGTAGAATTATTCGCAAAGCATAAAGGAGTGTTTGAAAGGAGTTTTTCAAAGAAAGACCTCGGTGAAGCTGCTTACATATTGAGCATCAAGATCTATAGAGATAGATCAAGGCGCTTGATAAGTTTTTTCAATGAAGTACATACCTTGACAAGATTTTGAAGTAGTTCAAAATGGAACAGTCAAAGAAAAAGTTCTTGCCTGTGTTACAAGGTGTGAAATTGAGTAAGACTCAAAACCCGATCACGGCGAGAAGATAGAAAGAGAATGAAAGTCATTCCCTATGCCTTGGCCATAGGTTCTATAAAGTATGCCATCTTCAGTACCGATATATTGTATACCCCTGCACCGAGTTTGGCAAGGAGTACAATAGTGATCTAGGAGTAGATCATCGGACAGCGGTCAAAATTATCCTTAGTAGAATAAGGATATGTTTCTCGATTATGGAAGTGACAAAAGGTTAAATGAAAGGGTTACGTCGATGCAAGTTTTGACACCGATCCGGATGACTCTAAGTCTCGATCTAGATACATATTGAAAGTGGGAGCAATTAGCTAGAGTAGCTCCGTGCGAGCATTGTAGACATAGAAAATTGCAAAATACATAACGGATCCGAATGTGAAAGACCCGTTGACTAAGATTCTCTCACAAGCAAAACATGATCACACCTTAGTACTCTTTGGGTGTTAATCACATAGCGATGTAAACTAGATTACTGAATCTAGTAAACCCTTTGATGTTGGTCACATGGCGATGTGAACTATGGGTGTTAATCACATGATGATGTGAAATATCGATGTTAATCACATGGTGATGTGATCTAGATTATTGACTCTAGTGCAAGTGGGAGACTGAAGGAAATATGCCCTAGAGGCAATAATAAAGTTATTATATATTTCCTCATATCATGATAAATGTTTATTATTCATGCTAGAATTGTATTAACAGGAAACATAATACATGTGTGAATATATAGACAAACAGAGTGTCACTAGTATGCCTCTACTTGACTAGCTTGTTAATCAAAGATGGTTATGTTTCCTAACCATGGACAAAGAGTTGTTATTTGATTAACAGGATCACATCATTGGTTGAATGATCTGATTGACATGACCCATTCCGTTAGCTTAGCACCCGATCGTTTAGTATGTTGCTATTGCTTCCTTCATGACTTATACATGTTCCTATAACTATGAGATTATGCAACTCCCGTTTACCGGAGGAACACTTTGGGTGCTACCAAACGTCACAACGTAACTGGGTGATTATAAAGGAGTACTACAGGTGTCTCCAAAGGCAGATGTTGGGTTGGCGTATTTCGAGATTAGGTTTTGTCACTCCGATAGTCGGAGAGGTATCTCTGGGCCCTCTTGGTAATACACATCACTTAAGCCTTGCAAGCATTACAACTAATGAGTTAGCTGTGAGATGATGTATTACGGAACGAGTAAAGAGACTTGCCGGTAACGAGATTGAACTAGGTATTGGATACCGACGATCGAATCTCGGGCAAAGTAACATATCGATGACAAAGGGAACAAACGTATGTTGTTATGCGGTCTGACCGATAAAGATCTTCGTAGAATATGTAGGAGCCAATATGGGCATCCAGGTCCCGCTATTGGTTATTGACCGGAGACGTGTCTCGGTCATGTCTACATTGTTCTCAAACCGTAGGGTCCGCACGCTTAAGGTTTCGATGACAGTTATTATGAGTTTATGTATTTTGATGTACCGAAGAAGTTCGGAGTCACGGATGAGATCGGGGACATGACGAGGAGTCTCGAAATGGTCGAGACGTAAAGATCGATATATTGGACGACTATATTCGGAGTTCGGAAAGGTTCCGAGTGATTCGGGTATTTTTCGGAGTACCGGAGAGTTACGGGAATTCGTATTGGGCCTTAATGGGCCATACGGGAAAGGAGAAAAGGGGCCAAAAGGGTGGCCGCCGCCCTCCCCTTGGTCTAGTCCGAATTGGACTAGGGAGGGGGGGCGCACCCTCCTTCCTTCTCCTTCTCTCTTCCCTTTCCTTCTCTCCTACTCCTAATACATGGAAGGACTACTAGTTGGACTAGGAAAGGGGGAATCCTACTCCGGTGGGAGTAGGACTCCCCATGGCGCCATAGAGAGGCCGCCTCCTCCTCCCTCCTCCTTTATATCACGGGGCAGGGGGCACCCTAGGACACACAAGTTGATCTACGGATCGTTCCTTAGCCGTGTCGGTGCCCCCTCCACCATATTCCACCTCGGTCATATCGTCGCAAAGCTTAGGCGAAGCCTGCGCCGTAGAACATCAAGATCGTCACCATGCCGTCGTCTTGTGGAACTCTCCCTCCCAGGCTCTCTTTGGATTGGAGCCCGAGGAGCGTCATCGAGCTGTACGTGTGTCAAGAACTCGGGGCGCCGGAGTAATGGCGCTGGATCGGTCGGATCGCGAGGAGAACGTCGACTACTTCCTCTACGTTGTGATCGCTTCGCTTGGGTCTCTGATGCGTACGAGACAACACTCTCCTCTCGTTGCTATGCATCACCATGATCTTGCGTGTGCGTAGGAAATTTTTTGAAATTACTACGTTCCCCAACAAAATGGACCTGACCGGGCCATCTGTTTTATGAGGGTTATGTGTCGTCTTGTGTGCGGCACTACTTGTCGCTTTTGGCCTATCATCTGGTCGTCTATCCGGCCAGGCGGCCTCTTTGCTTTTTGACTGTGGGGGCTCTGTGGCCTCCTCGTCGAATTCTGGCAGCAGCTTGCGCTTCGGATAGCTCTTTGTTTGGTGGCCATTGCCATATTTGTCCGCGGTCTTGAGTACTTTGCTCCACCTCATTCTGAGTATGTCTTCTGCTGTTTTGAGCTTCCGTTTTCCTTCTTCGACTTCTTGCGAAGGCGGCGAGTCTTTTGTGAAGGTTCTTATGCTCCGCTGGTGTGTCCAGCGTGAGGTCGTCTGGACTGTTGTTCTCGCCGGGCATGGATTGATTATCCGATTCACCCTGTTCGGATGGTTGCTTGGTTGCATGTTCGTCGTCCACTGGTTTGCCCTGCTCCATTGCTGGGTCATTGGGAATGCTGTTTTTGTCGAGGCGGGACTTAGGGCGGCGTCTGCGTCGCCGTTTTGGTTGTTTGTCGGCGGGATTATCCTTTGCCGCGTCCCGTTGTTCCTTGTTATCGCTTCCTTTTGGGGTGTCCACCATATATACATCATGGATTGAGGTGGCCTTCCAGTGCTCGGTAAGCGCTGGTTCATGGTAGTCTCTGGCATCGTCGTCCATACCGTCGATGTCTTCGAAGTCGTAGTCTAGCATGTCGGTTAGATCGTCGACAGTGGCTACAAAGTGGGTGGTGGGTGGGCTTTGAATCTCTTCGTCGTCCGCATCCCAACCATCCTGACCGCAGATCGGCGGGGCTCTCGATAACGAGAGATGCTTTAGCGAATTCAGGATGTCGCCAAAGGGTGAGTGCTGAAAGATGTCCGCGGCGGTGAACTCCATGATTGGGGCCCAATCGGATTCGATTGGCACGGGCGCAGGAGGTTCGGAGTCCGGCAAGGAGTCCGGCGTCTCGGAGTCACGAGCTTTATAAGGGACAAGGTCAGTATTCGGCTCTATCGCCGTAGAAGTCGCAGCCCCCGAGGCGGTGTCCAGCCACCTGTCCTCGATCTGCGCGGTCTGCTCCAAACTATGGGTCAGAGCGGACTCGTGTGCGGCCTCCAGGGCACTGTCCGGTGGCAGAGCTAAATCATGCCCATCGTGACAGTGCGGCACGCTCGGCTGCGACTCGAATCCGTCGAAGATCAAGTCTCCGCGGATGCCGGCCGTGAAGTTTAGGCTTCCAAACCTGACCTGATGGCCAGGGCGTAGCTTTCGATCTGCTCCAGATGGCCAAGTGAATTGGCCCGCAGTGCAAAGCCGCCAAACACGAAGATCTGTCCAGGGAGGAAAGTCTCACCCTGGACGGTGTTGTTGTTGATTGAAGAAGCCATCAAGCCTATCGGTGACGACACAGAGGAACTCTCAATGAAAGCACCAATGTCGGTGTCAAAACCGGCGGATCTCGGGTAGGGGTCCCGAATCGTGCGTCTAGGCGGATGGTAACAGGAGACAAGGGACACGATGTTTTACTCGAGTTCGGGCCCTCTCGATGGAGGTAAAACCCTACTCTCGCTTGATTGATATTGATGATATGGGTAGTACAAGAGTGGATCTACCACGAGATCAAGGAGGCTAAACCCTAGAAGCTAGCCTATGGTATGATTGTTGTAATGGTTGTTGTCCTACGGACTAAAACCCTCCGGTTTATATAGACACCGGAGAGGGCTAGGGTTACACGTAGTCGGTTACAATGGTAGGAGATCTACATATCAGACGCCAAGCTTGCCTTCCACGCCAAGGAAAGTCCCATCCGGACACGGGACGAAGTCTTCAATCTTGTATCTTCATAGTCTTGGAGTCCGGCCGTTGATGATAGTTCGGCTATCCGGACACCCCCTAGTCCAGGACTCCCTCACCGAGTGTTGGCCGACTAAAAGGCGACATGTTCAACAGTTAGGTATGGCGGAGATGCTTATATTGAGATGGATGTGCGGCCACACGAGGAAGGATTGAGTCCATGATGATGATGTAGAGATAGAGTCGGTTAGTACAAATTGAAGAGAAGCTTTTTCAACATCGTATTAATTGGTTTGGACATGAGATGCTCCTGCTCCTGGACGTCGGCTTCGGCTTCCTCCTCCAGCAACACCGCGAGCGCCTCCTCATCTTCGGAGTCCATCGCCGGGCCAGGCAATTCACCGAACACCTTGTGGGCGAGGTGGGCGCAAGCCCGCCGGTGTACAGGCCCTACGCGGCCAGAACACCAGAAAAGGTGCCCGGATGACGGCGAAGAGGCTGCCTTGGCGAAACCCCTTCTTTTTCCCGACGGGAGATGGTCTACCTAACTACGGTGGGCGGTGGACAGCATTGGGATCGGCAAGGTGGCGCAGGGTGGCGGCCGAGTGCGGGGGGTAGGAGGCGAATCTGGACGGGTGGCTTGACTTTTCGCCTGCCAATGTGGCCCGAGGAACGCTTTTCCCTTGCGTTGGTGCCCCCGAGCGCCCCCAGTGCGCCGGGTTCGGCCTGCGAATGCCGGGCGCAAAAACGGGCCGAGCCGGCGGAATTCGGCGTCCTGGGGGCACGACTGGGCCGTTTTTTCGGCGTCGGCGCAAAAAAATCGCCTGGGGAAGCCGTTCTGAGGGCGCAGCTGGAGATGCTCAACGCATTGGGTCCAATCAAAATCTTTTGTGACAACACTGGAACAATTGCCTTAGCAAAGAATCCAGGTTTCACAAGAGAACCAAACATATCAAGAGACGCTTCAACTCCATTCGTGAAAAGGTTAAGGATGGAGACATAGAAATTTGCAAGGTACATACAGATCTGAATGTAGCAGACCCGTTGATCAATGATGGTTAAGGTTTCCTAACCATGGACATGTGTTGTCACTTGATAACGGGATTACATCATTAGAAGAATGATGTGATGGACAAGACCCAACCGTTAGCATACATATGACTGTTCAGTTTATTGCTATTGATTTCTTAATGTCAAATACATGTTTCTTCGACCATGAGATCATCCAACTTTAGGAGAACGGAGGAATACCTTGTGTGCTATCAAACATCACAATGTAACTAGTTGATCATAAAGATGATCTACAGGTATCTCCGAAGGTATGTGTTGAGTTGGCATGAATCGAGATTGGGATTTGTCACTCCGAGTATCGGAGAGGTATCTCAGGGCTCTCTCGGTAATACACATCACAAGAAGCTTGCAAGCAAAATGACTAAGAAGTTAGTTACGAGGTGATGTATTACGAAACGAGTAAAGAGACTTGCCGGTAACGAGATAGAACTAGGTGTGAAGATATCGACGATCGAATCTCGGGCAAGTAACATACCGATAGACAAAGGGAATTGCGTATGTTGTCATAAGGTTCGACCGATAAATACCTTCATAGAATATGTAGGAACCAATATGGGCATCCAATTCCCGCTATTGGTTATTGACCGGAGAGTCGTCTCGGTCATGTCTATATCATTCTCGAGCCCGTAGGGTCCGCACGCTTAACGTTCGTTGACGATATAATATTAAATGAGTTATATGATTTGGTGACCGAATATTTTTGGAGTCCCGGATGAGATCATGGACATGACGAGGAGCTCCGGGATGGTCCGGAGGTAAAAATTGATATAAAAGACGATGCTATTTGGTCACCGGAAAGGTTTCAAAGTGAACCGGGTATTCATCGGATCACCGGAAGGGGTTCCGGGAGGCCCCGGGAAGTCTATGGGCCTAATGGGCCAGGGGGAAACACTGGCCCACAAGGGGTTGGTGCACCCCCACCTCTAGGCCGCCGACCCTAGGAAGGAAAAAAGGGAGTGCTAGCCCCTCCTGCCTTTCCCTCCACATGAGAGAAAGCAAAGGGGGGGTGCCTCCCCTCCTGCCTTCTCCCTGGCGCCAAGAAAGGAAGGGGCGCGGCCAGGGCAGGAGCTCAAGGGGGCCGCCGGTCCTCTTGGAGGAGCCCTATGCTGCCTCCCCTCCTCCCCCATCTATATATACTATACCGTTGCTCACATTACCGGTTTTGTTCCTCTTTCTCGTTGACGTGTTCCATCATCCGTGTGATGCAGTCACATGTGTCTAGCCAGACGATGATGGATGTCGTCACACCGAGAGGGCCCTACGAATATCTCTCCATCGACAAACGAGCAAATTCCATTCTCGAGCTGTCCGGTGACTTGTCAAACTTTCCGGTGTGCCTGAAAGTTGTCTTTATGATCACCTTGTTACAGATGATGGTTGAGCAACCCCAAATCCCACAGTATGGTAGGAAGTGACCGAGACACTCTCATGGTTTGACAAAGTACAACAAATTCTAACACTTTGTGTTATAACAGATGATTTCAGACAATATCATCACATCGTATAACAGACAAGTATTGGGTCGATTCGATATGATCATTCTTCTAACATCACACCCTCAATGTTGTTTTAGCACTATCATTACACTTAACATATCCTAAGATCCAAAAAACGTGATCACCAACAACACCGGGAACCTATTGTTACTGTTTATCATTCCACACGTGCATATGAGTTTTTCACTGAATCACATATTCCAGTATCATAGCAATTATAGCATGGAATATAAACTCTTAACTATGAATATGGCAATATAATAATATAATATTATTGCCTCTAGGGCATATTTCCAACAAAAAAGGCAATCTCAAAATCACGAACTAGTCTTATACGATGAGAGCTATCCTTGGAGGACTCTCTCAATTCTGATTAGTGCCCAATTTCCGATAATATTTATGTGTTCCAATACAAGATTAAGATATTCATTTTAACCCTAAAGTACTATTCTAACATAAACTAGTCTTATATATATTCGCTTCTATTTAATTAGTTACTAGAAACCACTATAGGATATTTTCATCAATTTGATAGTTTATAAATATGAGTTGAAATATATAACAATATTCGAACACACTAACATATATGTGAATGTCATAAATTAAGCAGTGGAGGCAATGATATTCTGCCTTTTCACACATTTACGGCAATCATTCTTAATCTTTTAAGTGGAGTTGTCTCAAAATGGGGAGTAACTTTACCTATTGAACACAATTTCATTTTGGCATGTTTTTCGTGTAGTGTTTAGTGACAGACATCAGAAATGCATAACAAAAAACGTTTTAGTTAATATTTAACAATACTTTAATATGATATACAATATATTGGATCAGTTTGAATTTGATGTATAAAAATATAAAAGTTCAATATAAATGTTTCAGACATCATTGTTTCTGAGTAAAA
This sequence comes from Aegilops speltoides, assembly GCA_021437245.1. Classification (NCBI taxonomy): domain Eukaryota; kingdom Viridiplantae; phylum Streptophyta; class Magnoliopsida; order Poales; family Poaceae; genus Aegilops; species Aegilops speltoides. Next base: position 480,163,038 of record CM038146.1, read on the forward strand.
GATATGTTGTTCTATGAACAAAACCTCAAAAATTTGTGACATTCCAAATTTATTAATAGACACAATAAATTTATGATTCAATTTACACATTATATATATTGATTATTGATTCTTAGCACTCCGAATTTCTTCAAATATTTTGAGAATTCTCACCTTTTACAAAAGTAAGGATTACTAATTTGATCAAAGTTAAGAGACTATTTTGTAGAAACACGGTATGATAAGCTCCGGAGAAAATTTTGGTAACCTAAATATATTAAAATGACTAGACATGATGTACTACATAGAACTTTGAGTTTATAATCATGCCTTAGCTTCAATTGGTGAGCCATTTCCCATCAGTATACGATGGACATTTTCTAAACACACGTTGAACACCTTACAAAACACAGTAAATATATTTAAATACACTATAACTTTTTAAAATAAATTTATTTTTATTATATTTGTCCGTTGTTCAATTTATTTAACATTTGTTTATAGTTCATAAACACTTTCTAGAATTTCCAAAATGTAGGAGTAACTTGTTAATGAAGCCATTTTTGGGAAGTAGGACTAACTTGTTAATTAAGCTATTTTTATATCATAGTGTCAAAAATGATCTTACATTTTGGGACGTAAAAGTAACTTGCTATTTAAGACATTTTTCTTAAAAAACACACAAAAAAGTAAATTGGCCACTCCACTTACGGCCATAGGCTAGTGGGGTTGTTTCCGCACCTAATTGACACTACTAATAGAGGGGACCTCCTATTGGGCGCATGTTGGCGTCAGCCTGCACTGAAACGAGGAACAAATAGGCGGACCCACTATAGCGAGCTCTGCTCAGTCTTTGGTGTGTTTTTATCTTTGATTTTCTAGGCGAGTTTTCTCCACACTGAAACTGTTGCTGGCTATTTTAAGAATCTAAATAATTTAAAACTTAGTAGGAAAAAAATCTTTACAAAACGACGATAATAAATTCGAAAAAACTTCACAGTTTATTTTAGAAAAATGTTTATGCATATAAAAGGATATTCAACGTATATTTAAAAACTATGCATCGTTTATTACAAAACAATGTTAAGATTATATTTTACAAATGTCCACTTCATCTTATAAATTAAAAAATATTCACTATATATAAAGAACATTCACCATGTTTTTGAAATAGAATGTTCATCGTTTTATTACAAAATATATTTAACATATATTAAAAATTGCTCTCTATGATTACAAAATGTTAATGTATAAAAAGACAGTTTAAAATTTACAAACAAAACAAAAAAGATAAAAAAGCGGAAAAAATATAAGAAAGCAAAAACAACGTAAAAGTCCACAAAAAATGAAGTAAAGCTAGGAGAAAAAACAAACCCGGAAGGAGAAAAAATAAAAACCCCACCTAATGTTGGACTTACTAAAACCATAAAAGGAAAAAAGGAAAGAGAAAAAACCGCTGAAACCCGAACGGTAAGGGAAAAAATGAAACGAAACTGGAGGAAAAAAAGTAATGAAACCAATTTTGATCCCGGCCCGCGAAACGCTAATGGGTTGGCTCGTTGCGCCTCGCTTCGGGAGGCTACTATTTGCTACTCGCGTCATTCGGAAAACACGAAAAAGTAAATTGGTCCCTCCACTTCAAGCCCGTATAGTGCTGAAAAATGATCTGGCAAATGGTACTCGGGGACGCCATGGAGTGATCATTGGTGAGATCAAGTCTAATGCAACTAGTTTTAATTGTAATTTTGCTTCTGAAGGTCGTTTAGTTAATGAGGATGCTCATAATTTAGCTCAATTCTCCCTCTCTTTAGGCCAGGGTCGCCAATTGTGGCCTATGCAACCCCATGACCTGAATGTAACCCCACAAATTGTGGTATTTGATGAATAAAGTGTTGCTTTAACCCCTCCCCCACCTCCCTCCCAAAAAACTTTCTAGTCCGTATAGGCTAGCGTGGATATTCCACACCTATTTGGCACAAAAGGCATCAAATAGGATGTCACCCTCCTCTTTTTTTAGGCTGGATGTCACCCTCCTAGGGTCCTGCTATCCATCGATTTAAGTGATGATACCTTCAGTGTGAAGGGGAAAAGACCACGGGGCCCATCCTGCAAATTTTTACTATGTCGACAGAGGATACAAATGTCAGGGATTTACAATTGATCAACTATCACGTGCGGCGGTGTCGGTGTCAAAACCGGCGGATCTCGGGTAGGGGGTCCCGAACTGTGCGTCTAGGCGGATGGTAACAGGAGACAAGGGACACGATGTTTTACCTGTGTTCGGCCCTCTCGATGGAGGTAAAACCCTACCCCTGCTTGATTGATATTGATGATATGGGTAGTACAAGAGTGGATCTACCACGAGATCAAGGAGGCTAAACCCTAGAAGCTAGCCTATGGTATGATTGTTGTAATGGTTGTTGTCCTACGGACTAAAATCTTCCGGTTTGTATAGACACCGGGGAGGGCTAGGGTTACACAGAGTCGGTTACAATGGTAGGAGATCTACATATCCGTATTGCCAAGCTTGCCTTCCACGTCAAGGAAAGTCCCATCCGGACACGGGACGAAGTCTTCAATCTTGTATCTTCATAGTCTTGGAGTCCGGCTGACGATGATAGTTCGGCTGTCCGGACACCCCCTAGTCCAGGACTCCCTCAGGCGGCATACAAGAGAGATATATAATAGCGGTGACATAGGCCCCCGTCCCCTGCATCTCTACCGGGGCCTTCCGGCGATAGGCCTCCGCTCTGCTCGCCAGGAGCCGTTATACTACCATACGATTATATGTGAAACAGGTGATAGGGAGAATGTTGCGAGCCATAAAAATTTGGTCGATCTTGTCCCCCGGAATCAGAGAGACTGAAACCGGAGGGTTTAACTCAATTCCTGATAGATCAACTAAAGAAACCCATGCTGATTCCACATGGACATGGCCTTCTAGCTGCAGACCGGGGACAACACATGTGGCTAGAAGGCCATGCCAATAACACTTTTTTTCATGAATATGCAAAGCTTATGTATCATTGCATTGATAGAAGGAAAGCAAGATGAGTACATAAGAGGGTACAACACATATCACGAACGCATACAGGAGAAGACGTGAACATGGGACCCAAAGCAGAGAAACACGGGATGCTAAGCCTGAACAAAGAAAAAACACAGCTGAACCACCAAGCCAAGCCCAGGTAGAGGGGCAAGCCGAACCGGCAAGGCGTTGATATCTTTGTGTGGCCGATGGTGGCAAGCTGTAAAGTTAACAGATTACTCGGTGCACACCAGCCCATGTCCTGATTTACATCATGATGCTGCGCTGCCTCCTCACCGACCACCGCCCAAACCCAAAGGAGCAACAGAAGCAGCGAGCTTTCCAGGTCGCGCCTGTCATGAGGATAGTTCGGTTAGGTCATAGGTAGGTAAGGTGGCCACAGCACAAAGCCATTGCCACCCAACCTTCACAGCAACAATCCACTTCGTTATCTGCATGGCTTCAAGTTGCTCAGCAGATGCAACTTGCCACACATGACAATCGGACATGGGCATGACTAGACGCTGCACACAGGAATCCGGAGCACTCACGGGAGAGCAAAAACCTTTCGCTGGAGGGGAACGGGGCAGGGCGGTTGCTTGGCGAGCAGGGAGCAGAACGTGACCATCTCTCTCACTCTCTCGGCGTTGGGCGTTGGTTCGTTAGCAGATCGCGGGATCGGACGGCCAAGGACGCGCATCATGTGCATGCCCGTAAACATCAGCGAGCAAGGATCCTCAAAAAATAATAATTCAGCGAGCAAGTGGTGCGGTGAAACGAATGTCAGAGGAAGCGTTTTGAGCCTTTCAGTTTCCGAAGTTAAAGCAACTCAAGATAAAAGTTCGGAACTAAAAGTGTTTTCAGTTAGGCAGTAGGGTGTTTTCGGCTCTTCATTTTCGGCAGTAAAAGTGCGTTCAGTTAGGTATTACTCGGTTGAGCCATCCATCATGTGACTGACTGCGTCATGCGATTGGTTAATGGTGATTAAGAACCCACAAGTTGCAGACAAAAGTTGAGAACCAACATCCCACGGGATACATACATACATGCAGGACTTTGCAAGTTGCAACTGCAACTGCTCTGCTGCTAGTATCTGAATCGAAAGCGTATCCTATTCGTTCATTATCAGCAAGACGGTCGCCAAATCTCCAGCCCTGTGCGCACACATGACATCGCACCATGCAGACTTTCAGAGGACTCTGTGTTGGTTAGCATATATTTGTACAGAATATTGATGCCGAGTTGAACTGAAGCAGCACGCGGTGAATTTGTACAAAAACATGCACATATTTTTGCTCCATTTTCATTCTTCTGAACAAAGCCTGCGTACTAAGTTCCACTAAGTACTACTACTAACCCTCTCTCTTCTTCAGCTAGAACTGAACAAGACTGTATGTACAAGGACTGCTACAGAGATTCAGAGAACAAACACGACGAACAAACACACATTCAGGCTAACTCCGGTGAAAGCTTCTGCAATTCCAGCTTCACCAGAGACCCGTCGCTAGACCTAAAGGATCTACTTACTGAACTCAACTCCGGCGCCACCGCTGCTGATGCCCATCGCCGATTTGCCGATTTGCCGGCGAAACAGAGCAGAGCCGTCGTCCGTGGAGAACATCTTCTATCTACAGGTGGATGGAGTCCGTGCCGCATGTTGGTCCACCGATTTCTTCAGCCCGCAACCGCATCCCCTCCGCAGCTCGCGATCCACGGATGCCCTGCGGAAAACATCACCCGATCCAGAAACGTCAGCGGAGGAGTCGAGGGACGGCGAGCAGTCTTCGATTCGGTGGATCTCTCGGTGGTCGGTGCTTACTCAGGACTTGTTCGGCGGAGAACCTGCGGGAGACGTCCTTGCAGAGCATGCGGCGCATCAGGTCCTTGGCCTCGGGCGAGACGCCGGCGAAGGCGCGCGGCGGGAAGCGGAGGTTGCCGCGGAGCACGGCCTCGAAGATCTCCGGGGCGGCGGCGCCGTAGAAGGGCACGGTCCCCGACAGCATCATGTAGAGCACCACCCCGGCGCTCCACACGTCCACCTTCTCGCCGTACTCCCGCCCGGCGACCACCTCGGGGGCGACGTAGTAGGGCGTGCCGACGATCCCGGACATGCGGCGCCCGTCCCCGAACCACTCCGCGGAGCCGAAGTCGGCGAGCTTGAGCGCGCCCGTGGCGGCGTCGAAGAGGAGGTTGTCGGGCTTGACGTCGCGGTGCGCGACCCCGCGGCGGTGGCACGCGGCGAGCGCGGACGCCAGCTGCGCGGCCAGCCCGGCCGCCTCGCGCTCGGGGAGGCGGCCGCCGCGGGAGGAGAGGAGCGAGAGGAGGTCGCCGCCGGCGCAGAGGTCGACGACGAGGTGGACGGCGTCGGCGTCGTCGAAGGCGGCGTGGAGCGCGACCAGGTGCGGGCTGCAGGGCGGGGAGGAGGCGAGGAGGTGCAGCTTGGGCTCCTGCTCCGCGAGGGCCAGGTCCAGCGCGTCCCGCAGCGGCGCCTTGGGCGTGGTCTTCAACGCCAGCGCCTCCCCCGTGGCGTTGGAGTGGCAGCGGCGGACGGTCCCGAAGCGCCCGTGCCCGATCTCGTCGCCGATGGAGTACTGCCGCCTGAGCGCCTCCTCTCCGCCGTAAACCATGGTCTGGTCTGGTCTGTCTCCGGTGTTGTTGGGGCGGTTGTGGTGTGCAGTGCTGGTCTCCGTCCCCCCCGGCGGCGAGGGCGGTTATAAATGCGAGAGGGGAGGGGGAGGGGGGAGCCAGCGAGGCGGAGGCGAAAGCGAATATTCTGCTCGCTCCTCTCTTTTGGCCGCTAGTCATTTGGAATCCGCTGGAGACTTTTTTTTTCCTTCCCCCATTTGCATGCCTAAATAAACCCCAAAAATCCTAGTACTGCTAATGTGGGGCGAGCGTTATTAGTTGAGGTAATATCACCTGTAGTCACAGAACTTGCGTTGCATGTTCAGTTTGGTGCTAAAACTTCGAAAATACAGTTTTGTGGTCACCTAACTTGACTCAAGCGTGCAGATACGGTCACAATACGCGTATACATGCATATCAATGTGTATGACCCCACTTGTCAGTGACTAACGACGCTACGCGCGACGTATTTTACATAGAACACCCTGATTTTTTTTTGCGGAAGAAGTGAACCGCAGTGATGTATTTTTATAGAAAACACCCTAACTTTTTTTATTTACAGAAAACAGGACCACAATACTGCACATATATGCAAACATTAACAACAAAAATGGCATGCCAGGACTCGAACAGACAACCAACTATTTTTCAACCCGAGAATGCAAATGCAAAAAATTAACGCCAAAAAGAATCTACTATTTCTTGAACCTGCAACCAACTGTTTAAATCAATACAATCTAGCCACTACAACCGGTCAGATATGAATGTCTAAATTGGATCAGTAACTTTATATATATTAAACGAGGACGCATGTGGAGTTTAAATAGGCTATGGAGACTGCGGCCCATTTTATCTGCGGCATTTAAAAATATATATAAACATGTGCACTATATAAATGTGTGTATGGCATATTTGGTTTTCAAAAATATTATTTTAATTATACGAACATTTCAGTAATTATATATACACACATTTTGTAGAGTTCAATGTTTGTAAAATTAAAAATATTAATAATTTAAAATTTAAACTGTTAAACAAATATTCAGTCGTGGCTAATATGTAAGTTATATAACTTTTTTGAATATAAGTCATGAAGAAAAATTTTACACAAGTGAATAGTCATAAATATTTAGTAAATGTTTGTGTTCATCATATTAATTTAAATATAAGCCTCAAGTGTATATTTCTTTGATTTTATTAAAATATTTAATAAACATTATCAATGTCCATATTAACTAAATATAAGCCACAAGTGTATATCTAAATGTTTTTATCTACTAATCATTATTTGTATATATAATATTTTTTAACACACAAATATGTAAATGTACCTTTATTACTTACAAATTATCTTTTAAAAAATAGGGCACGCAAAATGGGCCGTAGTATCCGCAGCTCAATTAAGCTCCATATGAGTCGCCGTGAAGTACATATATGTTGATTATCCATATTAGACAAAATACATATATGTACACTATCATAGTCCTGCTTTTCTGTAAAAAATAATTTGAGGGTGTTTTGTGCAAAAAACACGTCGCTATGGTTGATTGTTTCGGAAAATAATTATTTTCAGAGTGTTCTGTGTAAAAATACATTATGCCCAGCGCCATCAGTCACTGACAAGTGAGGCCATACACATGGATACGCCCTCATATGCGTAGTGTGACCATATCTGCACGCTTGAGTTAAGTTATGTGACTAGAAAACCGTATTTTTAAAGTTCTAGCACCAAACTGAACGTCCGACGCAAGTTCTATGACTTCCGGTGATATTATCTCTTATTAGTTACTACTAATCGTTTATCAATGGATTAACTTGGGAAATAAATAAAATCCGAGGAGGAGAGAAGACCAAGATACGCATTTCATCATGATTTTCAATGCGTTTCGGGCAATGGATGAATGATTGCCTTCTCTAACCGTCATTTTAGAATGTTTGACAACAAATTGCACATACAAAATGCTACTACCGATCAATCGCTTTTTTTAATGGAAAAAAGGTCTCTCCGACCATTCCACATTTTGTCATTTGCTTGGGATGGGCTGCATGATGGTACTGTAATTATACAAGGGGAGTGGATGAATTGATTTTGGCCGACATTAATTGATAGTTGATGGGTTTGGGATAAGATAATGCAACTACGTATTAGGGCATCTCCAACAGATTGTATGTTAGTCTTGTTGGTAAAATGTCCATGTCATCAACCAACAATCTATCATACAACTACTCCAATGGGTTGTATGTAAGCTATCCAATAGATGGTGGGACAATAAATGTAGTTGCTCTCTATTTCACCTTGGAGCTTGTGCAAAGGTTGTTGGTTAATCTGCATACAACTCTGCTCTCTCTCCACATTTAATACATGCCACATCATCACTATGTCCTAGGTGGCAAATTTACCAACACCTATCTTACAACTGTTGGAGATGCCCTTAGAAAGTCATTATGGGCCATTTGGAATCTCCTGGGGACATGTTTCCACCGTTTGCATGCTTAAACCATATAAAGTCCTACTACTCCCTCCGTCTAGGTGAGTAAGTCATCTTAGGTTGTGCACCGTGACCAAGGAGGAGGGGAAAATGAGAGTATTTAATGTTCATCTGCTAATTAATAGTATTGCATGCAATGAACTAACCAATGCATGTCGTGTTTGGTAGTCTCATGTCATTAAATGCATGCACACCCCACATCTCTTATTGGTTGATATGTCAAGACATAAGAAACGAGGTACAATTTAATGCACCGCGCCTAAGTGTTTCGGGAATATTTGGTTTTCGTAAGATGACTTACACACCTAGACGGAGGGAGTACAAAGGAGGGTCTATTTGATCAACGATTTATTTTATTTTTTGCAAAATGATCAACGGAATTGTTGAAACGCACGAATAGAAAACACATACACAATTGGAATGACATGTCCATTTAAATCCTACTCCCTCCGTTCCGAATTACTTGTCTCGGAAATGGATGTATCTAGAATTAAAATACATCTAGATATATCCATTTCTACGACAAATAATTCTGAACGGAGGGAGTATTAGATTGGGTGTGGCTAGCTCTCACCTAGATGAAAACTAACCAAGCATCATCCAACTAACTCAATCGAACAGAAAAAGAGAATAAAACTACCCGCATAAATCTCCCCGCAAAATCAAAGACTACTTATTAGCAATTCCGTATTAGGTTTGAGTTTAGTTGATTGCATCTTGGAGAAAATAGAGAATTTGTTTTTCAAAATGTTTGACTTGATGCTAGACGTGCTATGAATACATGCATGGTGGCGTCCCGGAGTAGAAAACTCTAGCAGCTTTCTTTAATGGTGTCTCCGACCACAGTTTTGCGTTAATCCGGGCGGTTTTGCATGATGCGACGAATTAATTAGGCATGGATGGTGGATGAGTTGGCTCTGGCCAATTGATCGTGTACTAGGTTTTCGATTAAGATGCTCGTCATGGAGAAGCAGATGCAAACATGGGATGGGACAACCGTCTGTAGTTGGGTATGCCGCCGTTGCGAGGGGTCACGGGCACGCCTGGCCGTATATGCATGTCCGCGTCTGAAGTTCCAGCATGGTGGTTGCCGGAGATATAAAAGCATGTCCGCTTCGATCTCCTGCTCTTTCGGTTTGATACTTGAACATCAAAATTGAAAACAATATAACGCATGCTTAAACCATATAAAATCCTACTATGCAGGTCTCGTTCATCCGCGGAATTGTTAAAACGCGGGAATGGAAAACAAACATGATTGGATGACATGTCCATTCAAAACATATTAGATTGAATGTGGCTAGCTCTCGTCTAGATGAAATTAAGCAAGTATCGTCCAACCGGCTCAATCCAACAGAAAAAGAAAAAAAGAGAAGAGAATAAAATACTACCCGCACAAATCTCCATGTAAAATTAATGACATAGCAGTTGGATGAGACTTTATTTATCTAGAGAAAAATAGCAACTCCGTATTAGATTTGAGTTTGATTGATTGCGTCATAGGAAAAGCAGAGAGTTTGTTTTTAAAACGTCGGAGTTGATGCTATAAAATGTGCTAGGGATAGGGGTGCAGGCATGTCCCGCATAGGCCTGCAAAAGTGAATGGCAATACTACAAATTAAGCTAACCCACCGCAACTCCATTAGAACTAAATTCTCCAAGTTTGAATATAGAGCGGGCTGGATCAGGCGCCCCCTTAGCTACAAGTCCTTAGAAAAGTAAAAGTATAGGATTCTTCGGAGAAAACTTGTGATCTATCCATGTTCAATCATGATAGTACAACGAAGACCAGAAATAATTTCAATCATGTAAAAACCTTCGAATGAAAGAGGCCCTCGGTGAATTTACTAGGGAATCAATTAAATTCAAGCCAAGGAGAAAATCCAAGATACGCATTTCATGATTTTCTATAAAGGGGACCCATGAATGAGTGCCTTCTCCAATTGGCTCTGCCTTATAAAATGTTCGACAACAGATTGTACTTATAAAAAAGGGTCATTTGCATTTTTCCCCTAACTCGAACCACCTACTCAGATTTGCCCATAATTTCAAAGCATGCTCAAATTTGCCCCTCTGCCGTTAAGTCACTACTTAGAAATGCCCTTCCGTCCAGTCAAGGGCCTTTGACTGTCAGAGGCCCATGTGTACTATAGCAGACGGAAAGTGTTACAGTATTAGACGGAAAGTGCTACAGTTAGGGGCATAGATGTAAATGTTCCTATTAAGAATGGTTGCAGCCTTTTTCTAATGGTTACAGTATTAGACCACAGTTTTGCGTTAATCTGGGCGGTTTTGCATGACAGGGATGAATTAATTAGGCAGTTTGCTTTGGCCAATCGATCGTGTACTAGGTTTTAGATCGTGTACTAAGATAAGATACTCATGCAGATGCAGATGCAAACATGGGATGGGACAAAGTCTGTAGTTGGGTACGCCGCGGGCACGCCTGGCCGCATGCATGTCCGCATCTGAATTCCAGCATGGTGGGGGCCGGGCACGCATGCATGGTGCATGACACGCAACTGGCCAGGTCTTTTCCAGTGTTTTTTACAACGTTTTTGTGTTTCTTTTAACCGCCAAACACCTAAACTAAACGGTGTACTCCGGCAAGCCAACAACACATGTGCACGCATGGCCCAGCCTAATCAAAGCAGATGTTGGAGATAGAAGCAGCGTGCATGCTTCTTCAAGTTAATCAGCAATCGAAAGCTGGAGATCGAAGCGTGCATGCTTCTTCAAGTTCCTTTTCCAAAAATGCTTCTTCAAGTTTGCTTCATGTATGTATGTCCGTTTCTTTTGCTTGTCCACTTTTGTTTATGGTGACGCGTTATCGTTATTCATTCCTGTCAAACACCTTATAAAATGCTCTCGCAGAAAAGAAAAACACCTTACAAAACGAAGCCAATAGGCAGTGGACGCTCACCGGAGGTGGTGACATTACGAATGTCTTTAAAGACGCATGGCAATTTCTTCGTAACAGCATGCAGCTTCTCCAGGGAAGGGATATTGTCCTTCTAAGGTTGTCACTGTTTGATCTCGCGTCGCAACTAAAAATGTCAGTAAAATAAAATACGTTCGTTTATCACCGTTGATAGAGAAGAACGTTACCAGATAGCATTACCGTATAAGACGAGAATTGAACCCTAAGGTTATATCACTTGTTCCACTTCGAGTCTCTAGATGTACAAGCACATCAAAAGGGAACGATAGTACGTGCTCACATCGACCGAGCTGTCACGAAGGGTAGCTAGCCACTCGGGGAAACGCACGGCCGGAGACCACAGGAAAGAAGCTTCCGGCTCTAGCTAGCAGCGGGCACACGATCCGGCCAGCTGCTACGTACACGTCCAGCCGCCCGTCAAAACTAGAACAGCTTCGGTATTCACCGGCCGGAGAATTCGGCTCCGTCGTGACATACACGAGTACCTCTCGCTCTTCAGTGATCTAAAACGTCTTACTATACGTGCCAGCTGAAGCGGCTGCATCACCAGAGTCAACAAATCAGCGCAGCAACAACGTGCGGGAACGGCGTCGCCGGTTTCGTATTCGTATGTGCATGCATGCTAGCTGGACTGGACGCCCATTTTGAAGAGACCGTGCGGCGTCGGAACCCGGCTCATGCACGCTTCTCTGAACTCTAGGTAGGTACGTAGGCAGCGACGACCCGACGACCGGCTTCGATCGTTCGTTTGTTGAGCACATCGCACCGGTGCATTCTGCTCGGGGCTCGTCTGGATATCCTGGAATCTCTGCGCCTAGTCGAGCGACGGCAAATCGTACTGTAGTTTAACAACAGCGAAAGGCATGCATGATTATCTTTTAGCAATAATGTAGACCTATCTCGGAAACAAAAAAGTAAACCTTCCGAAATGGATATGTGAATTCAAAAAAAAAAAAAAATGGATTTGTGAGTCGGACACTTGGACTGGTCTGCACTTTCTGCAGGCCCCGCTTGCTTGGTGGCTTGACACTTCGAAGTTGACAGGACCGGCTGGCAGAAGGAAACACTAATTTGGCAGGAAAACCGGGTGGCCTTTGGAAAAGGTTCCCCCGGGGAAAGGGCCGAAATTACCCATGGTTTTAAAAGTTTTAACGGAAAAAAAAAATCAAAAAAGATCCCCAAAATTTTCTCCGGGCCCAAATTTTGTTCAAACCCAAAAAAAAATTTTGACAAGTATTTCGGGAAAAATATTTTGGGCCAAATGAAAAAAAGGGTAACAAATTTTGGGGAAGGGGGGGGGGGGAAAAATTTTAAAGAACAAGGGGAAACCAAAATTTAAAGGGCCCGAAAAAAATTAAAAAAGGGGAATTTCCCAGCTTTAAAAAAAGAACCGAAACAAAACCTCTTTCCCATTTCCCGCCCGGCTTTCTTTAAAAGGCCAAAACAAACGGGGAAAACCCAACCCAAAACAATGAGGAAACCCCGGGCGAAACCTCCCCAGCGCCCCGCCGCAAGCCCCGGGCGGGAACCCAAAAAAAATCAGGGGGACCAAAACCCAAAAGGGGTTTGGGCCGGGGAAAGGTTTGGGGGTATGCGGGGCGGGAGGAAAAGGATGAGGAAAAACCTGGGAAAGGCCCTTTGGGGTCCGCCTTTACAGCCGGGAAAAAGGCCCCCCAAAGGGCCCAAAATTAAACTTTGAAAGGGTTAAAAAGGGGAAAGGATTTTTTGGGGAAAGCAAAATTTCTTTCATTAATTTTTTTCTTGGGTTTTCCAAAAGGGAAAGGGTTTTTTGTTTCTTAATTTGTCCTAAAATAGGAAAAATTTTAAACCCGGGGAAAAATTTTTCCCTTCCCTTTAGGCCCCCAACCAGGGTTTTTTTTCTAAAAATGGTTTTTAACTTTTGGGGGAAAACAAACCCAACAAACCCCGGCCGTACTTGGAAAAAATGGTACACCCTTAATTTGGCGTAAAACATAAAGGGGCCGCCCCCGGGAAAGTTTGGGCTCGGGGGAAACCCGGATTTAACCAGGGTTTTTGGGAACCCCAAAAATAAGCCAGTTTTCCCCGGGGTTTACGTCTTCCCAAGGGAACAAGTGCCCGACCAGTTCGAGGCGAAGAAAATCGTGTGTCCTCTGGATTTACCGCACGTGAAATACCATGTGTGCATGAACAATTGCATCATTTATCGGGACGAGCACGCGGAGTCTACCATATGTCCGGTGTCTTGGCGTCACTCGATACAAGAAGAGGAAGAAAGCTCCTCGAAAATCGGTGTGGTACTTTCCGATCACTCCTCGTCTGCAGCGGTATTTCGCGGACCCTAAGGTAGCAAAGCTCCTGCGTTAGCACGCGGATAGGGAGAAGAAGAAGCGAAAGATGACGCAAATGATCCGGAGATAGATAAAAAGACAAGATCTTTGAGTCACCCTAAGGATGCGAGCGGTGTAAGCGTTGAACCAAGACCGAATTTGGGAAGGATCCAAGGAACATCGTCTTTGGCGCGAGCACCGATGGAGTCAATCCGTTTGGCAGCGAGAAGCACACATAGCACCGGCCTTGTGTTTGTGTGGATGTACAACCTTCCCCACAGTTGTGCATGAAGAGGAAGTACATTCACATGAGTATGCTAATTGAAGGGCGAAACAACCAGGGAACGACATCAATCAGATCTGGGCTCTTTGAAGGAGGAGCTAGACACGCTGTGAAAACGCCACCAATACGTGGGGCGCCGCGAGAGAAAGAATATTTCCCTATGAGAGCCGCCTTTGCTCACGACGGTGCACGACTATCTCGATTCACGGATATCTCGCGGGCGGGTAGTCCACGGATTTTCGGATGCGTAAGGTGCATGGATGACACAACGTATCGCCCGACTAGATAGAGATCCGGGTCTTGAAAACCGTGTTCATGGGACATCGAAGGTGGCCAGCGGCGATGACCCGTGGAGGAAATGCAAGGATCTGTTCGATGGTGAAACCGAACCCAAAACGCCTGTACGAGGAGCGGCGAGAAATAGACAAGCTGTTGAAAAATTGGAAAGACCGCCTTCTTGCCGAAAGATCGAAAGGCGCCAGAGCAGCTGCTGAAGGTATGGAAAACGAGGTCATTTTACGGGACTTGCCGTCTTGGAAGATCCACCGTGTGCCTCACAGCCTTGATGTCATGCATATCACGAAGAACGTGTGCGAGAGTCTGCTTGGTACCCTGCTCAACATGCGAGAGAGGACCAAAGATGGGCGAAAGCAAGGGCGGACTTGAAATCAATGGGCATCGGCGGGAGCTTCACGCTAATGATGATGATGATGATGATGATGAGGCGAAGCGGGACACGGAAAGTCATCGCAAAGGCAAAAGGCCAAGAAGACCGGAAATGACTACCCTCCGCGTGCTTCACTCTAAGTCGAGGAGGAGATCGAGCAATTTTCACCGCCTCCTAGGAGTAAAACTTCCTTCTGATTCTGCTGGGAAGATAAGCGGATACCTAGACCCAGTGAAGCGAAGTTCAGCGGGATGAAGTCTCACGACATCACGTCTTGATGACGCAGATACTTCCATTGCAATCCGTGGGATAATGGGCGCACATCCGTGAAGCGCTATTTGGCTGTGCAAATTTTTCGACGTCATCTCTCGGAAGTCGATTGGCGTGAGGCAACTCGAAGGCTACGAGGAAGAGATCGTGGTGATCTTTATGCGAGCTTGAGATGTACTTCCGCCCGCATTCTTGACGTTATGGTGTATCTGCTGGTCCATATAGTGGAGCATATCATCCAACTTCGGGCGACGTTCTGCACAAAGATGATGCCGTTCGAAAGGATGAATGGTGTCATCAAAGGATACGTTCGCAACATGTCACGTCGAGAGGAAGCATAGCGGGGGCTTTTCGACCGAAGAGTGCATCTCCTCTCGCATTTAATTATCTAGGCATCGAGAACCCGTTGGTCCGCCCGTCAGCGGGCACCTCGGCGGGCTCGCCGGATGGGGTCACCATGAGGGTCGCCATGAAATGCATGTCGGCCGAGGGTCGACTCGCCGACTTTGAAAGAGCAAACCTAGTCGCGCTACAACACATAGGCGTGGTCGATCCTTGGGTGGTAGAGCACAAAACCTTTATTAAGAAGGCGTACAATGACCGAGGCCAACAGAGGACGGACGGAGATATACTCAAAGAGCACAACTCATGTTTCACGCGTTGGTTCAAGCGAAGCTTACGCCGTACCCTTTACATGAGGATTCTTCCGCGGAAGAACAACTACTATTCGCCTTGTCACGGTAGCGCCGAGCACAACCTGATGACCTATGAGGCGTCACGATATCAACGGCTACACATTCTACACGAGGACAAGGACATGAAGAGCGATGGTTATCGAACTCCGGGGTAACGATGGAATCCTACACCGTAACGACAAGGACAGATACTACGGAAGGATCGAGGAGATCTGGGAGCTGAGCTCTGTTGGAGAGAAGGTCCCGATGTTCCGTGTCGATGGGCCAAAACGTCATAAAAGAAGACCGGTATTTCACCACCATGGTTATACGAAGCCAAATCAAGACCATGGCGCAAGCGTCACCGCGAAAAATGAGCCATGGGTACTCGCTTCCCAAGTGGACCAATGCTTCTTCATTACCGACCCGCCAAAGCCCGGTCGTGTTGTCGTGAGGAGAGGCAAAAGGAAGATCATCGGAATGGATGGAGTAGCCAATGAGCAAGACTTCGACAAATCTGGCGACCGAAGATCGAACATGACGATGACGATGAAGTAGCAGCACACACCACAAGAAGAAGCAGGACCACCCTACCTAAGGGCGTCCGTTCCACGTAAGAACTCCGTTTGCGAAAAAGAAGGGCAAGAAGATTGTGAATAGATAGCTAGCTAAGACCGATTGTATTTAAATCGTAGACTTCATTTCTCGATTGTATTTCATGGGCACTTTTTGATATCATGAATATTTTTAAATTTCATGGGCACTTTTTGAATTCATGAGGACACTTGATCTCGATTCCCCCTCCATCTCGATCTCGATCCCCTCCATCTCGATCGCACCAACCCTCCCCGCTAGCTCCACCCATCGCAACCCTCCCCCGCTCCACCGCCGGAGCACTTTTTAAATTTTTTTTACTATTTTTATAAAAAATATTACTGTTATAATTTAAACAAGTTTGAACATATTTAAACACAAATAAATATAAAAAACAGCATTTAAAATGCATAAAAAATATTACTGTTATGATTTAAACAAGTTTGAACATATTTAAACACAAATAAATATAAAAACACCATTTAAAATGCATAAAAATATTGGGGATCACAGGAATCAAACCCAGGACCTCACAGTGTGTGTGTCTTTGCGTCTTGACCAGTCGGGCTAGTGGGTGGGTTACATTGTAGAAAGGGTTGGGCTGTAGATATAGCTCTTGTGGTAGATAAAACAACATTCTAATGGCGCACCGCGAGGTAGTGCGCCATTAGAACGATCGTCTATAGGCGCGCAGGCGTGTAGTGCGCCATTAAAAGCATCCTCACCTATTTCCTCTGGCCTCTCTCCTCTCTCCTCTTGAGATCCCCTCCTGCCTCTCTCGCCGCGTCCTTCGCCGCCCATCGCCGCGCCCGCCCATGGCAGAGGAGAGGCAGCGACCCCCCCTCCGCCGCGCCCAGCTCTCGCCGTCCCTCCTCCGCCCGCGCCCGCCCCGCCCTCGCCGTCCCCCCTCACTTGCGCCACTCCTCCCCCTCCCCGCCGTCCCCTCCGCCCGCGCCCCCTCCCCCTCCGCCCCACCCGCCGTCCCCCCTCCGCCCCATCCTGCCCGTCCCCCCTCGCCCGCCCTGCTCGCCGTCCCCCTCTGCCGTGCCCGCACCGCGCCCTCGCCGTCCCCCTCCGCCAGCGCCAGCCTCGTCCCCCAGGTGATTCCTCCTTCTCCTCCACCCCTCACCGCAAACCCTAGGTATTGCAGTTCGAGATTTCATTTACTTGTTGCCTAGTGTTGATATTTCAGTAGGGATGCATGGAGTATATTTTGTAGAATTTGCCTAGTGTTGCCTGAGCAAAAATATACTCCATGGCGGGAGTATAAGGCAACTAGCTAGTGTTGCCTGGGGTGATCTGGTGCAGATTGGGGTTGTTTCTGTTACAGGGCACTTGCATCATGGCATGGCTAGTCATTATAGATTAGTGGGGGTTGGCTGTAGTGCATGGGAGTAGTCATTATCTCAGGGTTCAGTAGCAATTCTTAGATCACACAAAGAGCAAGTGAATGTTTTAGTGTTGGGGAGGAATGTCTGAACCCTATTTGATGTACTCTCCTGTTTGTCCAAGGCTCATAGATGTACTCCTTGGGCATGTCTACACAAATTTAAATAGATGGAGGGTCAATTAGTTACGTAATCTCGGACAAGATGTTGCTTTTACGATGCTGAAATTACATTTCTTTGGGTAGTTTAAGTACTTTTCAAAGACTGGGGATGAAATGTCGATGTAATCTTTGTTCGGATTCGTATTTTTTCGGCAGTGAGATTGGGCGATTGATTACGTGATCTTGTGTACACAAATCGTCGAATAAAATGTTAAAAAGCTATTAGATCTGAACAAAATGCAGTTACAACTTAATACTAGTGCCTCAAGGGGACCATTTTTATTGTTGACTGGTAGAAGAAAGATGACACAAGAAAGACATAGCCAATTGCCATTCTTAATGGTCCTAGTTAGAATCTACGGTAGCATTTTCAAAGACGTCATGGCCCTTTGCACCCAGCGGATACAATTCATGTCAAAGCCAAGTTTGACAAATTGTGTTATGGTTTTTATTTGAAAATTGATTAGTCACGAGTAAAGCTTCTTGTGCATTTTTTGCATTCTTGTTCATTTTTTATCAACTAGCTAGTTGTTGCTGCAGGTGCAAATTTTGTTTCTGTTGTTGACTTGGAGCGTTTCATCCTGTGAGGAGGTTCTCAACAGTCATGAGCTCAAGTATCCTGTAGGTGCCTAGCATTTAGTAAACTAAATTCGAGTAACATGTATCTTGACGATGAGCGAAGACAGTCAAACACTTTGTGTACAAAAAGTTGTCATTTTCAAATTTTGTAGTCTTGCGGTACTAGGATGTTTGTTGAACTGGTGGACACATGTGGCGGGATGTGGGTACTTCGGTGCTGAGTCTGAGTCTCGGCAAGCAAATTCTGCAGTACCCGAGAGGCCCTTGAGTTTGCTTGAATGTCGATTAACTTCCGTTCAAGCAAATTCGGTACTCCATATGTCCTATTTTCAGCAAAGGTCATGCTGAAATTTTCCGTGAATTTTAGCATGACTTTGCTAAAAATAGGACATATGGGGTACTGCGACTAATGCATGGGCAGGGCTATCTTAGTGCTTAGTTAAGTAGGATCAACCCTCCTGCCATTCTTGCTGCATTAAATCATAGGTGGCAATAGAGCCAAGTGATTAGGCCCAACTTAGAATTATCCTTAGCATCGATAAACCCTAGATGATAAACCCAACATAGGTGGCAATAGAGCCAAGTGATTAGGCCCAACCCTAAATCATGAGACCATGATCTTGTTCCTTGACAATAACCATCTTTTGACCAAACTTTTTCCTATTTAGAGAGAAACATGGCCCACAACGATGAGGCCGGTGGTTGAGCGGCAAGCAATTCAGGAGATGTCCCAAGAGTTGGAGGAACAACAACCTCACCGCTATGATGGCGCCGCGGAAGACACCGATCCTGATTACACAACCCCTAGTGGCGTCGGGATGACACCACCGATGGTGCCGCCGAGGATGCCACCATCGATGATGGCGGCGCACACACGATGGCAGCCAACCGAAGAAGCAAAGGAAGGACCAGCGCCGAATGCGCTCCGCACCGTCAAGGAGGAATTCACTCGGTGGACTCCGGCGGAATCCAACGAGCCCAAACATATAGTCAAAGTGCAGCGGTTCAGCTCGGGTGCATTCTCCGGAACACCGTCTCGATCAACACCGAGAACCTTAGGCATAAGGACCGAGGAATTTGCGCAGCCTCCTCTTCACGGCTGCACGAGCGATACAAGTTCCCGACGAATTTGAAAACACACGCCTCTCGGGGAATAGAGTGAACAATGCCGCCCTCACGAAGATGAGCACGGCCTGTCTACTTGGAGAAGCGCGTGAAGAGAATGATTGATAAAGGTGATAGTTATGACAAGATCAAGGCGAAATATCATTTGATGGCGAAGATGAGTACAAGAAGTTCAAGATCAAGTGCGAGCCCGCAAGCTCGAATCAAGTCGATGGGGAAAGAAATGCGGGAGTTGAACTTAGGGAACACAAACTTGGTCCCGGCGGTTATAGAGTGGCGGAGCCTATATGGGACAAGGAGGGCGCGGGCGTGCCGAGCAAGGCCTACCGCCCGCCGAGAAATACAGCGGTGACAAGCGCACCAGGAACTATGTCGGGGCCGGTACAAGGAGGACCCGATAACAAAGGAGCTTACCACGGATCCGAAGACCGAGGCGCTTGAGCTTGTTCTCGTAAGGAATACACCCCGCGTAATTAGCTCCATATGGCTGTACTCTAATTAATCACCAATATTTCTAAATGGCTCATGTTCCTTTCGCGGACAATGAAAGCGATGGCGGGGTCGTCTAAGAGCTCCCCTTCGACACCCCTTTAAATAGGGCATTGAGCGTAATGAAAAGAAGGATAAGCTCGATAAGCCGGCGTCGGTGGTCGTGTGGCGGCAAAGGCTTGTCCACAAAATGGGGTCATACTATACGCTGGTGTGCGGAAGGAGAAAAAGGCCAGCTCGGAAAGCCGACGCGCGAGGTTGAAGCACTCAAGGCACAAGTGGCGCGGATTCGGAGCTTGTCCAAGAGCAAGTGGAACAACAACCGAAACGAAGCTCGAAGCCATGGTGCCTACGTTGATTCATGGGCTGACGACGTGGATTGCGGGCGGCCAAAGGTCCTCCCGGTTCCCGGCTTCATGGCGACCTTTCGCCTGGCAAGCGGCACCATTGGTGTCTTCGGCGGCGGCGACATTGGTGTCTCCGGCGGCGCGCCATTGGTGTCTCCGGCGGCGGCGCCATTGGTGTCTCCGGCGGGGCGGTATTCGTGTCTCCGCACCGCACGGTATTGGAGCTTAATGCACCGGGTGTCGCCGGCCGGCACCTCGCCAAAGAAGCGCCCCTCCGTCGATTACCGCCCGCCGTTGGCGGTGCCTCGACATTAGCCGAGCTTGAGCGGCATCACGGTAACTAAGCCTCTCGGCCGATGACTTCATCTCCTTGCCTTTGATGGGCATCCTCGACGCCCTACACATGTTTTCGCGAGCACCGCCGACGTTCCTTGCACTCTTACGCGCCGTGGGCGCCGAGTTGGTCGATGTCGCCAAGGGCAAAATCGTTCAACCGGCGACCCCATGTTCCACGGTAATCCGATGCCACCCACAATGTATAGGGTTGAAGTGGTCCGGTGCTTTGCCAGTTGTGGACGAGTTGTTACCTCCGATTCGACCGGCTGGGGCGGCGAAGAAGATGAGATGACCCTCGGCTTTGCATAAGCTGGCCCTGCTATGGCGAAGAGCGGATTCGTTTGGGGCGGGGACACCACCCCACGCACAAGACCGCCCGATCGTCTGCGGCGCCAAGCCATGGCAAGAACGCAAGAACGCTACCGGACCTGCCGGACATCCCTATGGCACAGATCCGGACAGCCCTATGGCACAGATCCGGACGGCGGCGACAACGACGACGGTACATTTACCAAAGTTGACAAGTACTTTCTTGAACATGGGTACGCCGACGATTTGCGGGCCTCTTTCTCAAGAACCCAGCCAAGACCACCGCGATCTAGCTGGTATGGCGGAGAAATCAATTGCAACAAGCGTCGTCGGCGTTCGGTTCTCGAGACACGCCTCCGGCTCCGTCTTCACCGAGCCTCGGATAGCCGAGGCGCGAATATTATCAGCCCCAACCGCGCTGAAGAAGGCGGTCGTGAGCGAACTTCGGTCCCATTACGGAGATCAAGAAGAAGGGCGGAAGCGAAAAGACTAACAAGGGCGCCGGTGCGAGCCAGCCGGCACCGAAGTTCGATCCGTGCTCGGGGCGGGCCACCTTCACCTAAGGATATCTCGAGGAGGTGCATGTGGCGGGTAGGGCGATGCTACCGCCAAATATGCTGAATCTTGCAACCGGTGCTATCGGAGTCTGCATGACAAGTTTCGATTTTGGAGAAGCGGCGTCTCGAGAGAAGGATGTGGCATACCGGTTTTCGTGGCCAAGGTGCCGAGAGCAAGGGCTTTGTGGATGGCGACATCGGGGTATGATCGTCCCGCGGTTTGATGACATCTTTGCTATGTTTAACCTTCATCCGTTGCACTACACGTTCGTTCGGCTGTTTTTACCGAGCATGCGGATCACGGATCATTAGAGACAATACCCGGACATCGTGATAGTCGACCCCTTCTACATGCGTGCCAAGCACTTGAGTAGCGCTGGGACCGCCAAGTTGCGAGTTCACACCTCGAAGGCGTCATTCGCAAACGCAGATAAGGATAACTTCCTTGTGCCTTACTTTCCGAGTAAGTCATCCCTTAACCGCCCGTAACATATGATTTCTTAGATTTCGATCGTTCTTTTTTCTAACATTCCGTGTTACGTGCGGTGACACATTGCACACTCATCCTCTTAAGCCGAAATATTCCATGGCCACGTATTTCGACCCGAACCGTAACTCCATGATAGACTACACAAATGTGAAGAAAGTTCTTGATGATGTTCTCCCGGCCACGCCTAACTGGAGGCACCTTCACGAGCCGGTTAAGTAAATGCGGCAAGCACATCTTCTCACACAATCTGAAGTTCTGCTGCGTCAGCGGCCGCTGTGATCGAAGGATGCCTACTCGCCCTCCATCACATGCGAGGCGTCGTAAGGACCATCATCACCTTCGCTACCGATAATCTCAAAGATTGGGCCACGAGCTTGTCGGCGGTCCAGACGCGACCTCGGACAAGAATTCTTTCGCATCGATCGGAGTTTGCGGACATCATCCATCAAGATGTCCTTCATACGTCGGGCGTTCTTCCTCGAAATCAACCGTCCAACGGTGAGATAGATGGAATACTACAAATGCGAGTGACAACGATCGCGATTTCATGACCATCGCGACAGACGGCGGCTTCATCCACGCTCTGTCCGATGAGTCGAGTCGAAAGTAGTGATGTGTAGTTACGAAACATTGATTGGTTCATGTTGTAATTAAACTTTTAATGAATTCGTATGTCTCTTTGGTTTGGGCGGTTGTTCAACTTAGATGTAATCGATGCTATTTTATTAGTAGGACCATGAATCGTGCTATTAATGTCTTGCTTTTCTCTTCCGATCCTTTTGTTGCATACTTACACATTGCTTATGTATTGTCATTGTTTGGCTTGTGCATAGAGATGCCGTCGTATGTAGTGTACAAGGGTAAGGTTCGAGTCTCGATGGTGGGAGGAGTGTCGGAGACAGGTTCACCGTTTCAGTGGTAATAGTTACAAAGGGTACACCACTAGGGCGGAGGCGAATCTAGATCGCCCGCTATCTAGCGAGAGAGAGAGGAGGCGTTGGAGGAACCGGATGAAGACCGGTTTGATCGCGATGATGCTCATCGTGATGACCACAGCTCTCTTCTATGTGATGGTAGTTTAGATGATCGATATCGACTTGTAATGTGAAGGCAAACTCGATACTCGCGGTCTTGAGACTTGTAATGTTTTATCTTTGTCCGGTCTTTTGAACCCGTAGACTAATATGATGAATTGTATTCGGAGACTAATCTTCTATTGTATTTGATGAATTTGATGTTGTTGTGTGCTGCTGTCTATATTCTATGCAATAATATATTTTGTAATCTGTGCAAAAATCAGAAAAGCAAAAAAAAAATAAAACCTAATATTCATACTAATGGCGCACCACAAAAGACACTAATGGCGCACTGTGATCATCACACTAATGGCGCATGTACTTGCAATGCACCATTAGAATGCCATAGCACATTTGTACATATGGCCCCGGAGGCATTCTAATGGCGCCTTGTGGCGATACTAATGGCGCGCGCCAGTCGCCATTAAAATCCGATTCTAATGGCGCATATGTGGTGCGCCATTAGAAAGAAATTCTAATGGCGTGATGCCAGTGGCGCACCAGCCATGCGCCATTAGAAGGCAAAACTGGTGCGCCACTAGCATGCCTTTTCCTAGTAGTGGGAGGAGGCCGGGGCGGGGCGGGGGTTACGGGAGGCGAAGGAGCTCGGGCTCGAGGGGCTCCTCCCCTCGATCCAGATCGGGCGCCGCCGCGCGTGAGGACAAAGGAGGTGGGGGGAGGGGGTCTGCAAAAAAAAAATGCCACATCGGCAGCTGACATGCGGGCCCCGTCGGTCAGATACACCATCAATACGCGTTTATATGCGATTTAGACTTTTTATAACGTCTAGCCTCAGACTTGATACTGACACGTAAAAATTACCAAACTTGATATCAATCTGCTTCCAATGCCTTAATTGTGGTACTTCCGTGCAATTTACTCGACGCACGGTCGCACGCCCATTTGGAACGAGGAGACCGCGCGGTCGTTCAGCGATCGATCGTTGGGTCGTTGAGCGCGCTGTTTGGGCGCGCATCTGGATATCCTGGAATCTCTGCCCCGCTGTGCCGGCCGCCTGGTCGAGCAACCAGTGACAACGACGTCAAATCATAGTTTAACAACGGCGAAAGCTGTGATGGGCTGGGCATGCATGATTATCTTTTAGCAAGAAACAAGGTAGACCTATCTCAAAATAATTAAAAAATAATAAGGTAGACCTTCCGAATGGATTTGTGAGTTGGACACTTGGACTGGCCCGCCCTTTCTGCAGGGCCCCGCTTGATTGGTGGCTTGACACTTTGACACGACCGGCCGGCAGAAGGAAACATTTTTTTTTTGTTCCTACTACTTGTCATGCCGTGGAAAAAGGGTCCACCTGCACTAGTTGCAGGTTACACTGGCCGTGACTGGAACAATACATTACTCTGTCTATATCCCCCAGCTAGGTCCAAGTCGAGGCCATCTTGACTTGTTTTTCTATTTCCTGGATCATATAATGGTGTCTTTTTCTTAACTGGGTGATGGACATCTCGCACCAAACACAAATGAATGATTGCGTTACTTTAGGCCACTGCCAAGGATTTGCATAACTTATGTACTATCAAGATTTATTAGCATTGTCACCCGCAAAAAAAAGAAAGAATTATTAGCATTTTCTGGCACTCGGAATGGAAGCAAACTCCAAAGGGACGTGCTGCCAAGCTAGCTGCCCCCGCATGCTCGATGAGGTGAGCAACTGGATTTTAGAGCATCTCCAATAGCTTGTCTATATGGATGTCTATACTCATTTTCCATGACGTGAGCCCAAAACAGGCATCCAACAGCTTGTCTATATGGTAGTCCAAATATACACATCCTCTAAATCGACCTCGATAATGTCCACGCTTGGACAATGTGAAGACGTTGTCTAAACTCAGCTGTAGTCATGATTTCTACCTCTCCCAAAGAACGCCCACCGCTGTCATGGTCCCTCAGATATATACGTTACGATCTGGCTGGATGTGTATATGAGGGAATCTTTTTAGACCATTGTCTATATGAATATGTAGACCATTCGAAATGGATTCGTGAGTTGGACGCTTGGACTGCTCCGCCCTTTCTGAGGGGCCCTGCTTGCCCGGTGGCTTGACACTTGACAAGACCAGTCAGGATAAGGAAACACTATTTTTCGTTCCT
This sequence comes from Aegilops speltoides, assembly GCA_021437245.1. Taxonomy (NCBI): domain Eukaryota; kingdom Viridiplantae; phylum Streptophyta; class Magnoliopsida; order Poales; family Poaceae; genus Aegilops; species Aegilops speltoides. Next base: position 480,187,869 of record CM038146.1, read on the forward strand.
TGCATGCCGTGGAAAAAGGGTCCACCTGCACCGTCTCAGGTTTATACCGATTTGTTTTTCCGCTTGCTGGATACTACTCACTTCTTGTATATAGTGGAATCGTTAAAAGGTCTTATATTTAGGAACGAAGATAGTAAAATGGTTTTCTAAACTGAGCGATAGATATCTTGCACCGGACAGAATGATTGCACTAGTTTAGTTTAGGCCACTGCAACAGATGTACTGTATCAAAGGCTAAATAAACATTTGGCCCCAGCGTAATGGATTGCAAAATATTAGCTGCCCCGCATGCTCGATGAGGTGAGCAACCGGATTTTAATGATTTTTAGTGAACCCCCCCCCCGGACGGAGTCATGGGCTGAACATGGGCGACGTACGCTAAAATGCGACCTATTTTTTTCTTGGAGCAGAGTCGGTGCGTACCGTCACGCTAGTGGTGTTTTCATTTGGAATTGGTATTGTGCCATCAACCGCTTCAGAGAGATCAGGATTGGCCGAGTGGATCAGCTTCTACCGAGCGTTTGTGAAATCAGCGGACGACATTTGGATGCATGGGCGCATCGCATGGTGCCAAAAACATTCGTGTCGATCGCTGTTGCCTGTGATGGATGCAAACTCCGATGGGAGGCACCAAGTTATGATATTTTTTTGTTTGAGCCAAAGGGCAATGGGGATTTCGACCAGTCTGAGAGACGTTGAAGGTGGAGGGTCCTCCTCGGAAGATAACCCTTTCGGGAGACAGGAGGCGATCGGTTGGCGATCCCGGGCTGCCGCTAGGGTTAGCTTCTCATCGGAGGTGGTCAGGATACGGTGGTGATCTGGGCGGCGACAGCGTCCCCCGGAGCACGGATCGTCTTGGTTTGGTTCTCGTGTGAGGGCCCGATGGCGGAGAAGGACGATGGGAGGAAAGCTGATGCATCACAGCAAAAGGAGGTGACTCCGAGAGCAACTGTGAAGGGAGGATCTTGGCCAGATGTGACGTCACGGCGATCGCATGGTGATGGGGATATGCCGGCGGTGAGCAGAACGCCAGATGCGATGGCAATCCTCTCGGTGGGATGGTGTTGATAGAGAAGGAAGTCAGGGCTCCGTGTGGAGGAGATACCCGCCTCAAGGATCTGGTCGCTGATCGGCAAAAGTTTGCTCCTCAAGACCATAAACACCAATGCCCTAGAACGGACTATGTAGAGGGCATGTGGTTTACATCACGAAGCTCGGTTTCAAGATCTTGGAAGAAATGTGTTCCTGGTTCACTTTGGAGGGGAAGGAGACTGAAAACTCCTACTCAAAATGGTGATGTTGAATTCCCCGAAGTGGAAGGGTGAAGTAGTATAATCGCAGCTAGTATGCCCCTCAGTGAAGGATCAAGATTTATCAAAGTAGTTGGAGGCACCACACCAACAATAGTACCTGCACACAGACACAACAATTGCTTGCACGCAACAAAGGCAAAGGGGGTCGTCACTCCCCTTCTTAGTAGTTACAAGATTAAACTAATAGTGTTGGGCAAAGCAATAAAGAATAGAAAAAGAAAGTAAAGAAAACAAATAGAGCAACTGTAGGAGGCTTAGTATTGACGAACAGTAGAGCCGGGGGCCATAGGTTAACTAGTGGCACCTCTCTCGAAAGCATAGCAACGGTGGGTAAACAAATTACTATTGGGCAATTGATAGAATTAAACATAGTTATAACGGTGTTAATACATGGCATAATCTCACATAGGCATTACATCTATAACAAGTAGACCGTTAATCCAACTGGATCTACTACTATTACGCCACCTCAAGACCGCTATCGAGCATGCATACCAAAGTATTAAGTTAATGATCGACAAACAGAGTAATGCAATAAGCATGATGATATAGTGCAGACAGAAAGAGATCAATCAGTATGGTTAAATCCCGTTGTTTTATTCTTAGTAGCAACCATACAATACATGTCTTTGCCCCTCCTGTCACATGGCAAGATCACCGCAAGATTAAACCTATTACAAAACACCTCTATCACTGATAATAGATGAATCAAATTTAGCTAGGGATTGTTGGTGGGTTGGCCTTGGCCAATTGGTAGTATACGAGGTTTAAGAATAAGCTAGCTACTGATGCAGAGGCAGATGCAAACATGGGATGAGACAAACGTCTGTGCTAAGGTATGCCGCGCCGTATGTGGGGTAGGCACGCATGGCGTTATGCATGTCCGCATATATATGAAGTTTCATAACCGCGTAATACAGTACTACTCCTAAATAGTACTCCCTTCGTCCGGAAATACTTGTCATCAAACTAGATAAAAGGAGATTTATCTAGATGTATTTTAGTTCTAAATACATATCATTTTATTCATTTTGATGACAAGTATTTTCGGACGGAGGGAGTATTTGTCTTTCTAGGCATTTCAAATAGACACAACATAGGGATGCATTTAGACATATTTTAGAGTGTAGATTCACTTGTTTTGCTCCGTATGTAGTCACTTGGTGAAATATTTAAGAAGACAAATATTTAAGAACGAAGGGAGTAGTACTCTATCAAAATGCATGCACGCATGCAAGCACCTGAACCGAATGGCCTGTGGCAATAGTTCCATCAAATGAAATGCTGGAATGGAAGCGCGCATGCGTCTTCTAGTTAACGAAATAAAAAAGAAGACGAAATCAAACACCGGAGATGCCATTTCAGTTCACGGCCCGGCATTTTCGTGATTCATTCACCAGACGACAACATATAAAATGACAAGATGGACAGTGCGTGCAAACGTACTCACACAGGTCGAGCTGTCACCAAGTGTACCCAGGCTACTCGGGGAAACGCACGGCCGGAGACCACGGGAAAGAAGTTTCCGGCTCTAGCTAGCAACGGCCACACGAGCCGGCCAGTTTCAACGCACGCCCGGCTCCGGCCGCCCGCGGAGACCAGACAAACTAGCCAGCTAGCGTTGGAATTCATCGGCCGGAGAACGTACGCAAGCACACCGTAGAACGGCAGCGGTACGGGTCCGGGCACGTTTCGTGCCGCCACGCTCATCAGCATTCGGCGTGCGGCGACGGACGGACGGACACTCGAGGCAGCGACAACAACGTGAGGGAAAGGCGTCGCCGGTTTCGACACGTCCACACGGACATTGCTAACTGCACTGCACGCCCATGGACATGGACGATGGACAAGAGAGAGGGAGACCCGATCCAGCGCTCGCTGACGGCGACGCGAAACCATGGTTTGACAACAGTGAAAGGTGTACGTAGTAATGGGCTTTGCATGCATGATTATCTTTTGGCAGTGAAAGTAGACGCTGGAAATGGATTGTGACTTGGACACTTGGGCAGGTCTTCCTTTCTGCGGGTCCGCTTGCTTCCTTGACAAGACCGGCCAGGAGAAGGAAACACTATATGTTGCTCCTATAATAATAACTTGCATGCCGTGGGAAAAGGGTCCACATGGACACGTCGTAGGTTATACTAGCCGGAGCAAAGCATTACTCTACCAGTCTACCCATCGTCTCTTGCTAGGTCCAAGTCGAGACCATCTTGGTTTGTTTTTCTGTTTGCTGGATATGATTGTGTCTTAACCTAACTGGATGATAGACATGTCACAACCGAAATGCATGATTGCATTACTTTAGGCCAGTGCCAGGGTCCAGGCATATGTATATCTTATGCGTACAATCAAGAATTATTAACGTTTTTTGGCGCGCGTAATGGAAGCAAACTCCAACGGGACGTTTGCTTCTGTAACGTGTTGCCAAGCTAGCTGCACCCGCATGCTCGATGAGGTGAGCATGCTCGATAACATGTTTAATGTTTGTTTGAGCGAACCCCGGGTTTAAATTGATTGGAGACTCGAGTCTTGGGCTAAACGCCGGCTAGGTTTAATATACGCACGTTCACATCAGTGATATTTTCCTCTAGGTTGTCACATTCAACTGGCAAGTAGTGTTAGCCAAGTTAAGCTAGCTGCCACACCCGCGTGTCCGATGAGGTGAGCACCAGGATTTATTTAGTGGATGTTTATGTTCGACGCCGGTTATAGTGTAATTTTATCTTGGAGAAGAATGTATACTTGAGAGTTTTAGTTTGCGTTGATGGACTACATTAGTGTTAATGTTACTACATACTTATTCAAGAATATTAGTGTTACTAAATAATTATTTCAATTTTTTGAATTTTGGTCAAATCTGGTCAAACTGTGGTCAAACTATGGTCCACCCTCTTTTTTCAGTTGCAAGTCCACCCTCCACACGCAAATGCATGCCTACAATGAGATCGCAATTAGGGGCGGGAGAAGGGTTGCCAGCTAGTTGTATGTCCACATTTTATTTTATTTTATTTTTCATATTTTAAAATTAATGATTTCTTAAAATTATGGACTTTTTAAAAAATTAGGAAGTTTTTCGAATTCATGTTTTATTGTCTTAAACTATTAATGAACTTTTTCCAAATTTGTTGACATTTTTTTCATGAACATATTTTTTATCCGCCAAGTTTTTAAATTCGTTAATTTTTTCAAATTTACTACTCTTTTCTAACTCACGGACTTTTAAATTTGTAAACAATTTTTGTTTCACAAAATAGTTTATAAAAACAACATTTCTCATGAGCTCTCGTCGAGACACCTCATACCTTCGCCAAGGAGACCCACTGTTTTACCAAATTCTTCGTGTGTCCATTCGTCAAACCACATGCAATGGTTCAAACATGCCAACTCTAATGTAGCCCAGTCACGACATGTGACAAGCTGTAGCCAAAAGCCTAGATCCACCCGTGACGGACTTGTTTTCTTTTCACAAGGTTTTAATCATGACAAAAACACAAGGATGTCGGTAGCCTAATCTGAGAAGAGATGGACAACACCTAAACCTAGCATTGTTAAGCTGAACACGAACGCTGTGTATCTAAGACTCGGGTCAGAGCTTGGCACGCGTCGTTGATAGTCGCTAGAGACCATATGCGCATAGTTTTTTATTTGACGAGTGTGCACTGGATGTAGCAAAAGGACATGAAAAAAATCCTACAAGGGAAGTGACGCCAATCCAAGCTTCAGGGATAATGGTTCATTGAAAAGTGACGCAAATTTACAAAGCCCAACACGTAACAAGCAACGGTTAAAAAGACACGCAACAAACAATAAAGAAAAAGGATGTGAGTAGGAAAAAGGGGACCACAAATAAAAGATGACATCACTTAGATGTGAGATAATATGTCTCATCTAGATGAGACATAGACGGACCCTAATACAAATGTCATACATTTATTTCAGGATGAATAGAGTATACTACAGTTAATACAATTTTTTTCTCTAGAATACGCACACTCGTATCGTATATTAAAATAGGAGAGGGGGTAAAGAACTCCATCCGCAGTTCATTCTTACAATCGATTACATGCAAAAACAAAGTTTTTTTAAAACCTCCGGGTTGATGCTAGATCGTGTAGAATGTACTACAGTACAATTGATTCCTAGGAAAAGAATCATGTAAATTCCAGTCATATGAATTAAAAAAAATCAACTTATGGATTCTAGTACTCCAAACATCAGTGAAACTCGTTAGAATCAAAGAGGTCCTGGTGAATTTACTAGGAAATCAATTTAATTCAAGCCAACGGAAACCCCAAGATACGCATTCCATGCCTTTTCTATACAAGTGGAACGCGTGAATGAGCGCCATGCCCCTCCAATTGGTCCGAATTTTAAAATGTTTGACAGCAATTCGTATTTAAACTCTAGCAGCCTTTTTTAAATGCTGTCTCCGACCACAGTTTCGCGATAATCCGGGCGGTTTTGCATGACAGGGACGAATTAATTAGGTAATGATACTGGTTGGGTTCGCCTTGGCCAATCGATCGATCGTACGAGGTTATGGATTAAGATACTCATGCAGAAGCAGAAGCAGATGCAAAGATGGGACAAACGTCTGTGGTTGGGTCCGCCGCCGTTGCGAGCAACGTCGTGGCCAACCTGGGGCCTGGCCCACCGGCAGCATCTGAACTGCAAGTCCCGCATTGTGGGGCCGGACACGCATGGTGCATGCATGCCGTGCAGTGGCAAGGTTCTCCTTTTCTTCCCTGGAAAGATGTTTTCTTTTCTGATTTCGCCATTTTGATGGAGATTTGACGAAGAGGACGTGCCCCTCGGGGAACGCACGGCCGGAGAGAGGTCCACACGGCCGGGCCGGGGGCATCGCTAGCTTTTCTTTTTAGCATGGGTACAGACACAAGCGCTCATATATATACACGTCCATACACTTTCCCATATGAACGCACACACACACCCTATCTCTATGAGCATTTTTGAGAGACTGAGTCGGCATATCATCTTGAGATTTACGAAGCCATTGTAGGCGCCTCGTCGTCGACGGGAACGTCTCCTCCCAATCGAAAGCGCGTCGCGGAAATCTCAAATAAATCCGTAAATAATCGCGAAGACCGAATTTGAACCCTATAGGTTGGGGATACCACTGTCCACCTAACCATCTCAACCACACGTTGGTTCGCGGGGGCATCGCTAGCTGCGCTGCACGCACGGTGGCACGCCCATTTGGAACGAAGAGACCGCGCGGTCCTTCAACGATCGATCGTTGGGTCGTTGAGCGCGCTGTTCGGGAAACTGGTGACAGCGACGCCAAATCATAGTTTAACAACAGCGAAAGCTGTGATGGGCTGGGCATGCATGATTATCTTTTAGCAAGAAATAAGGTAGACCTATCTCAAAATAATTAAAAAATAATAAGGTAGGCCTTTCGAAATGGATTTGTGAGTTGGACACTTGGACTGGCCCGCCCTTTCTGCCGGGCCCCGCTTGATTGGTGGCTTGACACTTGACACGACCGGCCGGCAGAAGGAAACACTTTTTTTTAGTTCCTACTAGTACTTGTCTTTTTTAGCGTCAGTCTGAAGACATACGTCATATCTGGCATACACGCCGCATACACTCATCCCTATGAACGCACACACGCACACCCTACCCCTATGAGCACCTCCGAGATCGAACCGGCATATTATCTTGAGATTCTGAAATCACCGTCGCACTCGTCATCGACGGAACGTCTCCTCCCAATCGAAAGCGATCACCGAAATCACAAATAAATCCAGGAATAATACGAGCACCAGGATTTAAACCTTGGTGGGTTGAGGCTACCACTATCCACCTAACCAACTCAACCACAGGTTGATTCGCCCTACTAGTACTTGTCATGCCGTGGAAAAAGGGTCCACCTGCACTAGTTGCAGGTTACACTGGCCGTGAATGGAACGATACATTACTTTGTAATAAATCCCTAGCTAGGTCCAAGCCGAGGCCATCTTGACTTGTTTTTCTATTTCCTGGATCATATAATGGTGTCTTTTCTTAACTGGGTGATGGACATCTCGCACCAAACACGAATGAATGATTGCGTTACTTTAGGCCACTGCCAAGGATTTGCATAACTTATGTGTACTATCAAGAACTATTAACATTTTCACATGAAAACAAAAGAATTATTAACATCTTCTGCCGCTCGTAATGGAAGCAAACTCCAAAGGGACATCTGCATCTGCAACGTGCTGCCAAGCTAGCTGCCCCCGCATGCTCGATGAGGTGAGCAACTGGATTTTAGTAACTCGCTCCATCACATACCTTTAAAAATGAGCTTATATTATGTGACGAAGAAAGTACTCCCTCCGGCCAGTGGAGGAGCCAGGGGTCTTCCCTGGACTTCCATGGAATACCAAATAATTATTGATTCATTGATATACTACTGCTAGCTTGCTGCATATTTGTTGCCATATTGCTACTGTATTGCACAAATGAATACCAAGGAATACCGAACAGGAAATTTCTGGCTCCGCCACTGCCTCCGGCCTGAAATACTTGTCGGAGAAATGCATAAAAATGGATGTATCTAGAATTAAAATATGTCTAGATACATCCATTCGTAAGACAAGTATTTTCGGACGGAGGGAGTATTTAATTGGACTTGGGGTGGCCCTGGACGACGCCAAAATACGACCTGATTTTTCTTTCAAGCAGAGTGCGTAGACAGTTTTTTTTTAGGGAGAGTGTGCAGCCAGTTTACACAATAGCACTACACCAAAGGTGTTTTCCTGTGAGTTTCACGGTCAACTGGTGATGTACCATCTACCATGCGTGTTACCCAAGTGATAGCCTAGCTACCGCCCGCGTGTCCGATGAGGTGAGCACCCGGATTTAACTATACGATGGATGGTTAGGCTCGGCGCCGTTTATAGTCTAATTTTAGGTTGGAGCACTGGATGCACTTCAGAGTTTAAATTTGCATCCGTGGACCGGACTACATTGCACTAAGTCAGTAAGAATAGAGCAAGTAGTGCAATATCAGAGCTTAAATTAAGTTATTGGTCACCTTCGTATTTTATGCCTAATTTTGACAGTAGATTTAAGTAACAAAATGTAAGTTGTACGTCACAAAACTAATATTCTTTAATTCGTATTTCAAAAAGATTTCAATGATATTATTCTTATGGTGTATAACTTAATTTTTATAGTTAAATCAAATGGCAAACATTGACCCAAATTCAAGGGGGCTAATAAACCCGGCGAAGAAGGTACTACTACCTTTTGAAAAGGTCTTTCCAACCAGGCCACAATTTATCATTTGCTTGGCCCAACTGTAGGATGCATACAGCATGGACGTATTAATTTATACGTACAAGGGAAGTGGATGAGTTGGTTTTGGCCGATATTAAGTGATGCTTTATGGGGTTAGGATAATAATGCATGTATTAGGTCAAGATAATGAAACTACGAGTACTAATAATGCTCCACTTATTTGCAAGTCATTAGAGCATCTACAACTACATGTTGCAAATTTGAGCCCTCAAACGTTCGCGGACACGCCCCAATGACCGAACGGGCCTCCAAATTTAGCATTTGCAACCATATACCTTATTTTAAAAACATTTATTACATGTAGGGCCATGCACGACGATCACCCTGTTTGTCTTGTCCGGCCGGGCTGTCAAAACACACCAAAAGTTGCTTATACTTAAGATTTTCACACGCGTATTAGTCCCACCTCGTCGCGTGACGAGCTAGTCGACCGACTTAAATAGCCAGGTCGTCCAAAAGCGATAAGCTTCTGATACCATTGCATCCTTTGTTAAGAAGATAGACTATCATTATGAATCTTCTATGTGAAGATTCATAGTCACGGTCTATCTCCTTCACAAGGGAAACATTCATGTTAGTAGTACTTTTTATGAATCACAATGTGTCGATGAAAATCGATGAACAAAATAAAATCTACTGGCATTGTAGTAAGGGTGTTAACATATATGAACGAGACAAACTTGACACTCGATGAACAATCATCAGTTCATGAAATGCAGTCCAGTGCCAAGTTATCTCGTTCACTCATCGGGAATTGATATACCTACACAACAACAAAGAAGCTTGCTGCCATCCGTCGGCGCGGCTATTTAAGCCGGTCGGTGTCTGCCTCGCGCGGTGATGTGGGATTAAAACTTGGGAGAGGAAGGAGCTTCTGTCGCGGCAGGGGAGACCGCTACGACCTGCGGGGTCGGTGGACGCGCTCGGGGCCCCCCATATCCGCTCCGCACTATATTTGGGCTGGATATGAGGGGTGCCGGTCAGCTCGGGCTTTTGAGGCCCGTCTGGGTCAAATTTTAGTGAACGGTAAGTGACCGGATGGGCACCCAGGTGTATGAGACGGGTTTGGGATGCCCGTCTATAGATGCTCTTATGTCTATTTGGAATCTCCTGGAGACCTATCTCCCCCATTTGCATGCTTATTAGAACTTATTCTGAAAACATGGGGATAAAAAAGCACATGATTTGAATGACTTGTCTATTCTTTTCTTTTCGCGAAACAATGACTTGTCTATTCAAGCCATAGAAGTGTTTACCTTTTTTGACTGCATCACCGAACATTTGAGTTGACGCTTGATTTTGTCCTATCAAAGGGCTTCGTAGGAAAAAATCTTATAGGATTCAATTCCTTGAACTAAACAATCAAATGTAGAAAATATTCCTAAGTTTTCTTTTTTTGAAAATATTCCTAAGGGTTCTGATACTCCAGAAATCATGAAAAATCATTTGAATCAAAGAGTTCTAAATGGATTTAGCATAGAATGAATGAAATCTTAGCCAAGGAAGAAACCAAGATACACATTTCGTGATTTCCTATACTCCAATGGGACGCATGAACGAGTGCCTTCTCCAATCGGTTCCAAATTTTCAATTGTTTGACACCAGATTGTATTAAAAAATGCTAGCAACTGCCTTTTCTTAATAGCGTTTCCGACCACAGTTTTGCATTAATCCTGGCGGTTTTGCATGGTAGTGATTAATTGGGCATGGATGGCGGATGAGTTGGCTTTGTCTAATTGATCGCGTACTAGGTTTTAGATTAAGATGGGACAAACTTGTGCTGGGGTATGTTGGCCGTATGCGAGCAACGTGGCCTACCTCTGGGCGGTCACGAGCACGCATGTCCGCATCTGAACGGACAATCCCGCATTGTGGCGGCCGGGCACGCATTGTAATGGAGCTCTGACGAAGAGGACGTGCTCGGGGAAACGCACGGCCGGAGAGAGACCCGTGGAGGAGACGACCCGGGCTCTGGGTCATCGGGTCAGCCCAGCTCCAAGGTCGATCCGCCCGCCGGCCGAGACCGGCTCGTTTGGAACTGAGATCGATCTCTTTGGAATTCATGCATGCATCGTCGCTAGTATACGTGGAAAACGTATGTACGCAAGTGCCACTCACACCGTAGAACCGTATTAGTACGCGTCCAGGTACGTGCAGCCAGATGAAGCGTGCCGTCGCCACAATCAACAGGCACAAGCACGGCGAGAACGTGCGGAAACGACACGACTGACCAGCCCACACGGGCACTGTTAGCTGCACTGCACGCACGGTCGCACGCCCGCCCGCCCATTTGGAAGAAGGGACCGTGCATGCGGCGTCGTTACGGTCGGTTTCCGACAACGGCGGCGACGACTCCCGGCCGTCCCGTGCATCGGTTACGAGTCAGGCTTCGAGCCGTCAGCGGAAGTAGGTGAGGGCGACGGCCGACTTCGATCGATCGTTCGGTTGTTGATGTAAACCGAGCCGGCATATTCCGTTCGGGGCGCATCTGGATATCCTAGAATCTCTTCTCTGTGGACCCTGGCAACGATGGAGAAGAGACCTGATCGAGCAACCGATTTGCTGAGAGCGACCCCACCAAATCATACTTTAACAAAACAACAGCGAAATTATCTTTTGGCAAAAATAAAGTAGACCATTCCAAATGGATGTGAGTTGGACACTTGGACTGGTCCGCACTTTCCATGGGAGATGGGACCCGCTTGCTTGGTGGCTTGACACTTGACAAGACCGGCCAGGGGAAGGAAACATTATTTTACGTCCCTAATCCTACTCACTTGCATGCCCTGGAAAAAGGGTCCACCTGCACCGTCGCAGGTTTATTATAATTTGTTCTCCCGCTTGCTGGATGTACGTATAATGGTTTTCTTAACTGAGTGATGGATATCTCGCGCCACACTGAATGATTGCATTAGTTTAGTTTAGGTCACCGCGACTGACGTACTGTATCAAGGCTAATTAAACATTTCGCCCGCGCGTAATGGATTGCCAATCTTAGCTGCCCCCGCATGCTCGATGAGGTGAGCAACCGGATTTTGAGGGTTTTTTTTAGTGAAAAACCCGGACGGAGTCATGGGCTGAACCTGGGCGACGTACGCTAAAATGCGACCTAATTTTTTCTTGGAGCGGGGCGGGTGCGTACGGTCACGCCAGTGGTGTTTTCATTTGGAACTGGCGCTGTACCATCAACAATTTTTTTTGCTTGATGGTTCCATCAACCATTTCTGACAGGTCAGGATTAGCCGCGTGGATCAGTTTCTACCGAGCGTTTGTGAAATCAGCGGATGACATTTGGATGCATGGGCGAATCGGATGGTGCCAAAACGTCCGTGTCGATCGTTGTTGCCTGTAATGGAGGCAACTCCGATGGAAGGCACCAAGTTATGATATATTTTTGAGCCAATGGGCAATGGTGAATTTCGACCAGTCTGAGAGACGGTTGAAGGTGGAGGGTCCTCCTTGAGAGATAACCCTTCGGGCGACAGGAGGCGATCGGTTGGCGATCCCAGGCTGCCGCTAGGGTTAGGGTTTCTCATCGGTGGTGATTGGGAAAGGATGGTGATCTTGGCGGGTGACGTTATCTCCCACATCACGGATCGTCTTGGTTTGGTGCTCCCGTGAGGGGGAGCAATGGTGGAGAAGGACGATGGAAGGAAAGCTAATTCATCACAACAAAAGGCGGCGATTCTGAGAGCGGCGACAAAGGGCGGATCTAGGTCAGATGTGACGCCGCGACGGTCGCATGGTGATGGGGATTCGCCGCTGGTGAGCAGAACGGTAGATGCGACGGCAAGCCTCTCGGCTAGACTCAGCGGGATGGTGTTGACATAGAAGGAAGTCCAAGGCTTCATGTTTAAAGAACCAGTGGAGGAGATACCCGCCGCAAGGAGGTGGTCACTGACCAGCAAAAGTTTGCCCCTCAAGACCCATGAACATCAAAGCCCTAGAACGGACTATGTAGAGGACATGGGGTTTACATCACGAAGCTCACTTTCAGGATCTTGGAAGAAATTTGTACTTGGTTCACTTTGGAGGGGAAGGAGACTGCAAGTTTCTACTCACAATGGAGTTGTTGGATTTTTCCGAAGAGAAAGGTTGTAGTTGTATAATAGCAGATAGTATTTCCCTCAATTAAGAACCAAAATTTATCGAAGCAGTTGGAAGCACGACACCAGCGAACAATACCTGCCCACAGACACAACAATTTCTTGCACTCATCAAAGGCAAGGGGGTCATCACCCCCCTTCTTACTTGTTAGAAGATTAAGACTAATAGTGATAGGCAAAGCGATAAAGTAAAAAAAAGAAAGTAGAGAAAACAAATAGAGCAATTGTAGGAGTCTAGTATTGATGGACAATAGAGCCGGGGCCATAGGTTAACTAGTGGCATCTTTCTCGAAAGCATAGCAACAGTGGGTAAACAAATTACTATTGGACAATTGATAGAATTGAACATAGTTATAACTGTGATCATTCATGGCATAATCACACGTACGTAGGAATTACATCTATGACAAGTAGACCGTCAATCCAACTGCATGTACTACTATTACACCACCTCAAGGCCGCTATCTAACATGCATCTCAAAGTATCAAGTTCATGACAAACAGAGTAACGCAATAAGCATGGTGATATAATGCACACAGAAAGAGATCAATCCGTATGATCAAATCCCGTCGTTTTGTCCTTAGTACCAACAATACAATACATGTCTTTGCCCCTCCTGCCTCAAGGCAAGATAACCGCAATATTGAATCTACTACAAAGCACCTCTCTCACTGAAGATAGATAAATCAAACTTGGTTTTGAAAGACCATCATGGATTAATTAGGTAGGGATAGGTGGTGGGTTGGCCTTGGCCAATTGGTAGTGTACGAGGTTTAAGAATAAGGTGCTCATGCAGAGGCAGATGCAAACATGGGATGAGACAAACGTCTGTGCTAGGGTATGCCGCCGCGCCGTATGTGTCGAGGAACGTGGCCTGCCTGGGGGTCACGGACACGTATGGCGTCATGCATGTCCGCATCTGAAGTTTCATAGCCACGTAATACAATACTCTATCAAAATGCATGCATGCATGCATGCAAACACCTGAACCGAATTGCCTATGGTAACAGGGGCATGGTTAATAATATAGCCAGCTGCTGGCTATATGATGTTGCCATGTCACATATAGTCGAGCTTATAGCCAACAAGTACAATAGCTAGATATAAATATGTACTACTTTGTTGATACATGGCCCACCCCACTCTCTCACAAAGACTTGGAAGCGCGTCTTTGCGGTAATTTGTTAATTAGTAGCCCGCTTCTCTTCTATATCCTCTTCTCTCTTTTTCAAGTAAGCAAGAATATAATATTTAATGTCTTACAGCCCGCCTACATCACTTTATTGTACTTGCTCTCAAATGAAATGCTGGAATGAAAGCGCGCATGCATCTTCTAGTTAACGAAATAAACAAAGAAGACGAATCAAACACCGGAGATGCCATTTTAGTTCACACGGGAGATGCCATCGTCGTGATTCATTCACCAGACGACAACAGATAAAATGACCAGACCGATAGTGCGTGCAAACGTACTCATATCGGTCGAGCTGTCACCAAGTTTACCTAGGCTACTCGGGGAAACGCACGGCCGGAGACCACAGGAAAGAAGTTTCCGGCCCTAGCTAGCCACGGTAACACGAGCCGGTCAGTTCCAACGTACGTCCGGCCGGCCGCCCGCCGAGACCAGACAAGCTAGCCAGCTAGCTTTGGAATTCATCGGCCGGAGAACGTACGCAAGCACACCGTAGAACGGCAGCGGTACGGGTCCGGGCACGTTTCGTGCCGCCACGCTTATCAGCATTCGGCGTGCGGCGACGGACGGACGGACACTCGAGGCAGCGACAACAACGTGATGGAAAGGCGTCGCCGGTTTCGACACGTCCACACGGACATTGCTAACTGCACTGCACGCCCATGGACATGGACGATGGACAAGAGAGAGGGAGACCCGATCCAGCGATCGCTGACGGCGACGCAAAACCATGGTTTGACAACAGTGAAAGGTGTACGTAGTAATGGGCTTTGCATGCATGATTATCTTTTGGCAGTGAAAGTAGACGCTGGAAATGGATTGTGACTTGGACACTTGGGCAGGTCTTCCTTTCTGCGGGTCCGCTTGCTTCCTTGACAAGACCGGCCAGGAGAAGGAAACACTATATGTTGCTCCTATAATAATAACTTGCATGCCGTGGGAAAAGGGTCCACATGGACACGTCGTAGGTTATACTAGCCGGAGCAAAGCATTACTCTACCAGTCTACCCATCGTCTCTTGCTAGGTCCAAGTCGAGACCATCTTGGTTTGTTTTTCTGTTTGCTGGATATGATTGTGTCTTAACCTAACTGGATGATAGACATGTCACAACCGAAATGCATGATTGCATTACTTTAGGCCAGTGCCAGGGTCCAGGCATATGTATATCTTATGCGTACAATCAAGAATTATTAACGTTTTTTGGCGCGCGTAATGGAAGCAAACTCCAACGGGACGTTTGCTTCTGTAACGTGTTGCCAAGCTAGCTACCCGCATGCTCGATGAGGTGAGCATGCTCGATAACATGTTTAATGTTTGTTTGAGCGAACCCCGGGTTTAAATTGATTGGAGACTCGAGTCTTGGGCTAAACGCCGGCTAGGTTTAATATACGCACGTTCACATCAGTGATATTTTCCTCTAGGTTGTCACATTCAACTGGCAAGTAGTGTTAGCCAAGTTAAGCTAGCTGCCACACCCGCGTGTCCGATGAGGTGAGCACCAGGATTTATTTAGTGGATGTTTATGTTCGACGCCGGTTATAGTGTAATTTTATCTTGGAGAAGAATGTATACTTGAGAGTTTTAGTTTGCGTTGATGGACTACATTAGTGTTAATGTTACTACATACTTATTCAAGAATATTAGTGTTACTAAATAATTATTTCAATTTTTTGAATTTTGGTCAAATCTGGTCAAACTGTGGTCAAACTATGGTCAAACTTATTCAAGCAATATTAGTGTTACTAAATAATTATTGATTTTTAGAATAATAGTTTCAAACTCAAACGGTGAAATGTGTGACCTAATGCTCAAGCTAAATTGCTGAGGGTTAATAGAATTTACAGCTTACATTTGTCAGGAAAACAACAAGTGCAGACTTGGAAAGTAGGGGGAATAGAACTCCGAAGTTAAGCGTGCTCAGGCTGGGGGAGTGAGAGAATGGGTGACCGGTCGGGAAGTTAGACGATTTGAAATGAGTCATCCACACTTGAGTAGTTAAGAGGGGTGATTAGAGACTAAATCATCAAATAATTCAAAAAATTTAAAATAAAAAAAAAATCATTTTTCCAAAATTTTGAAGGAAAAAAATTCAAAAAAAAAAACCTTTAGTACCGGTTGGTAACACCAACCGGTACTAAAGGTCCTCCATACCACGGCGCGAGCTCACGCCACGTGGTGGGCCTTTAGTGGCGGTTCGTGCCGAACCGGTACTAAATGGGGGAGGTCTTTAGTCTCCACTCTTCAGTGCCGGTTGCAGAACCGGCACTAAAGGCCCTTATGAACCGGTATTAAAGCTCCATTTTCTACTAGTGGCAATAAGCATGATGATATAATGCAGACAGAAAGAGATCAATCCGTATGATCAAATCCCGTCGTTTTATCCTTAGTACCAACAATACAATACATGTCTTTGCCCCTCCTGTCACAGGGCAAGATAACCGCAATACTGAATCTGCTACAAAGCATCTCTCTCACTGAAGATAGATCAATCAAACTTGGTTTTGAAAGACAATTATGGATTAATTAGGTATGGATAGGTGGTGGGTTGGCCTTGGCCAATTGGTAGTGTACGAGGTTTAAGAATAAGGTACTCATGCAGAGGCAGATGCAAACATGGGATGGACAAACGTCTGTGCTAGGGTATGCCGCTGCGCCGTATGTGTCGAGCAACGTGGCCTGCCTGGGGGTCACGGGCACGCCTGGCGTTATGCATTTCCGCATCTGAAGTTTCATAACTACGTAATACATTACTCTATCAAAATGCATGCATGCATGCAAACACCTGAACCGAATGGTCTGTGGCAATAGCTGTATCAAATGCAATGCTGGAATGGAAGCGCGCATGCATCTTCTAGTTAACGAAATAAACAAAGAACACGAAATCAAACACCGGAGATGCCATTTTCAGTTCACGGTTTCGTGATTCATTCACCAGACGACAGCATATAAAATGACAGATCGATAGTGCGTAGTACTACAAACGTACTCACATCGGTCGTGCTGTCACCGACACCAAGTGTACCTAGGCTACTCGGGGAAACGCACGGCCGGAGACCACGGGAAAGAAGTTTCCGGCCCTAGCTACCAAAGGTCAGTTCCAACGTACGTCCGGCCGGCCGCCCGCCGAGACCAGACAAGCTAGCCAGCTAGCTTTGGGAATTCATCGGCCGGAGAACGTACGCAAGCACACCGTAGAACGGCAGCGGTACGAGTCCGGGCACGTGTCGCGCCGCCGCACTCGTCAGCACTCGGCGTGCGGCGACGGACGGACGGACGGACGGACACGCGAGGCAGCGACAACAACGTGAGGGAAAGGCGTCGCCGGTTTCGTGCTTGACCACACGGGCATTGCTAGCTGCACTGCACGCACATGGACATGGGTATGCCCGCTCGCTCGCCCGCTTGGAAGAGACCGTGCATGCGGCGTCGGAGCCCGGTTCATGCACGTTTGTCCGAGCTTGGATCGGTCGGTCATCGAGGCATCGGTCGTGAACAGGCATAAAGAATCGCATGTGGTGGATATCCTGGAATCTCTCTCTGGTCTGGACCCCTTGCGACGACGGGCAAGGGAGCCCTGATCCAGCGATCGCTGACGGCGACGCGAAACCATAGTTTAACAACAGCGAAAGGTGTAATGGGCATTGCATGCATGATTATCTTTTGGCAGGGAAAGTAGACGCTGAAAATGGATTGTGACTTGGACACTTGGGCAGATCTGCGGGTCCGCTTGCTTGGTGGCTTGACGCTTGACAAGACCGGCCAGGAGGGAAACACTAATTTTTGCTCCTACATATAACTTGCATGCCATGGAAAAAGGGTCCACATGGACTCGTCGCAGGTTATACTAGCCGGAGCAAAGCATTACTCTGTCTATCTATCAATCGTGTCTCGCTAGGTCCAAGTCCAACACTAGAGATGATTAGGGCATGTACAATGATGCTATCTCAGAAGTGGCACGTAGGATAAATGATGAGATGAAGGAGAAAGAACTTATAAGAAAAGGATTGTCTTATCTTATTTAAAAGAAGACAAGAGATGATCTCTTAGCACAATATGTCTCACCGTGTTTTTAGAAATAACTAGTTATTGAAGATAAGGCTAAGAGATGATCCATTGTAAATCTTTTTTTTGTCTTCTCTAAATTACATGCAACGGTCCATGAAACAATTTCCGCTTCTTCTTGCCACATTGTTTGTCTTCAGGAAACGAAAATGGCATGTATTGATCAATTCCTTGCTTGCTATCTTGGCGGCAACAGGCTCCGTAGCTTTGCTCAAAGGCCCGCCAATCGCACTCGCTGTGGCTTAGTCATGCTCTGGGATGACTCTGTTGTTGAGGTTTCAAATGTGAGGACCTCCGAATTTTGTCTCTCCGCCAACGTAAACATCCGCAACTCTGATTCACAGTTTTTGATCACATCCGTCTATGGCCCAACGGATTCCGGCCGGAAGAATGATTTTTTTGCAGAGCTGGTGGCCCTGAAGCCAAATGCCGGAGTCAAGTGGCTTGCTCTCGGTGACTTTAACCAAATTTACGGTAGCGACAAAAATAAGAGAAACATCAACATTAGCCGGATAAACCGATTTAGAGCAGCGCTGAATCTTTGTGAGCTTAAGGAAATCCACTTACAGAATCGTCGGTTCACTTGGAGCAATGAAAGGGAAAACCCCACCTTGTGCAAACTCGACTCCTTCTTTTGCAATTCTGAATGGGACATACATTTTGACTCACACATCTTGCATGCCCTGTCGAGCTCCCTGTCCGATCACTGCCCCCTTCTTCTTGCCGATGATAGTGGCCCTCGGTGACCTCGCACGTTCAAGTTTGAGAATTTCTGGACAAAGATCCCAGGCTTTATGGGTGTTGTGCAGCAGGCTTAGCAAGAACCAATCTCTCACTCGGAGCCCTGTCATGTTTTATTCCATAAGCTAAAGAATACGAGCTTGCATCTATCTATATGGAGTAAGGGACTCTTCTCCAAGGCCAAGCTTCATCTTCATGCGGCCTTGCTGATCATCCTTCAACTTGACATTGCTCAAGAATCTCGCCCTCTCTCCCATGATGAGCAGGACCTCCAGATTAGGCTAAAGAGGCGGGTCATGAGCCTGGCTGTGTTAGAGAGAGCGCGTAAGAAGCAGTGTGCTCGCATCTCCAACATCAGAGAGGGAGACGCTAACACCAAGTTCTTCCATCTCAGGGTCAACGGTAGACGGTGCAAGAACCACATACACCGGTCAAAGCATAACAATGGGTGGGTCACCGACCACTTGGAGAAGGAAACTATTGTGCATAATCATTTCTCCAGCGCCATTGGAAGAGGCACGCCAAGGAGTCAGGATTTTAATTGGGCGAATATTGAAATGGGCCAGGTTGATTTGGAAGATCTGGATTCACCTTTCATCGAGGAGGAGGTCAAGTGCACTATTGATCATATGCCGTGCGACTAGGCACCCGGCCCGGATGGCTTTACCGGTGTTTTCTTTAAGTCTTGTTGGGATATCATTAAGGAGGAGGTCATGGCTGTGATTCATAACTTTGGCAACCTACATGTAGACAACTTCCAGTGGCTCAACTCCGCTAATATTGTGCTTCTGCCCAAGAAGGATGGGGCAGAAGACATCACCGAATTCCGGCCCATTAGCCTCATCCATGCCATTGCCAAGATTGTCTCCAAGATGCTTGCAGCGAGGCTTAGCCCACACATGAATAACCTCATATCCAATGCCCAAAGTGCTTTCATAAAGAAGAGAAGCATTCATGACAACTTCATGTACGTTAGAAACCTTGCACGCCGCCTCCACAAGAATAAGACTCCTTCACTCCTTTTCAAACTGGACATCCGAAAAGCTTTTGACTCGGTCCGCTGGGAATATGTCCTCGATATTCTTCAAAGAACAGCAACTTCCCTAGCAGATTTCGTGACTGGATTGCTGCCCTTCTTAGCACCTCATCTTCACGGGTGCTCCTCAATGGGGTTCCTGGTCCTCCGATTAGCCATGGGAAGGGCCTTCGGCAAGGAGACTCGATGTCACCACTTCTTTTTGTTATTGCGATTGACCCGCTACAGCAACTGCTCAACTCAGCCACGCGGATTGGGCTTCTGCACAAGATTAGAGGGCGTGGCACCATTTTCCGAACATCACTCTATGCTGACGACGCGGCTGTCTTTGTGGCACCAATTCGGGAGGATATTAAAAACCTGACCGACATCCTGGAGGGGTTTGGTGAGGTCACAGGGATGCACACAAACTTTCTAAAGAGCTCCGTGGTGCCTATTCGGTGTCGGCACTTGGATTTGGACGCCATACTTGTGGACATGCCAGCCACTCGAGCTTCTTTCCCCATGAGATATCTCGGGTTGCCGCTTTCTGTTTGACAACTTAAGCGAGTGGACTATCAACACCTGGAGGACAAAATTGCGAACAAGCTTGTGCCTTGGGAGGGCATGCATATCACCTCCATTGGACATGGGGCTCTTGTGAAGTTGGTCCTCACCTCCCAGGCCATCCACCACCTCACCCCACTCATTGTGCCACCATCCGTTCTCCAGAGCATCAATAAGATTGAGCGTGCTTACCTTTGGGCGGGCACGAAAAAGGTCTCCGGAGGGAAGTGCAAGGTTAATTGGGAAATGGTCTGTAGGCCTACTCACCTAGGAGGATTAGGTGTACTACATCTTGACAAATTTGCCAGAGCTCTCCGGTTGCGTTGGCCATGGTATGAGTGGCATGACCCAACGAAGATTTTGAAGGAAATATGCCCTAGAGGCAATAATAAAGTTATTATTTATTTCCTTATTTCATGATAAATGTTTATCATTCATGCTAGAATTGTATTAACCGGAAACATGATACATGTGTGAATGCATAGACAAAACAATATGTCACTAGTATGCCTCTACTAGACTAGCTTGTTAATCAAAGATGGTTATGTTTCCTGACCATGAACAAAGAGTTGTTATTTGATTAACAAGGTCACATCATTAGTAGAATGATCGATTGACATGACCCATTCCATTAGCTTAGCACACGATCGCTTAGTATGTTGCTCTGCTTTTATCCATGACTTATACATGTTCCTATAACTATGAGATTATGCAACTCCGTTTACGGAGGAACACTTTGGTGCTACCAAACGTCACAACGAATCGGGTGATTATAAAGGAGTACTACAGTGTCTCCAAAGGCGGATGTTGGGTTGGCGTATTTGAGATTAGGTTTTGTCACTCCGATTGTCGGAGAGGTATCTCGAGGCCCTCGGTAATACACATCACTTAAGCCTTGCAAGCATTACAACTAATGAGTTAGCTGTGAGATGATGTATTACGGAACGAGTAAAGAGACTTGCGGTACAGATTGAACTAGGTATTGGATACCGACGATCGAATCTCGGGCAAGTAACATACCGATGACAAAGGAACAACGTATGTTGTTATGCGGTCCGACCGATAAAGATCTTCGTAGAATATGTAGGAACCAATATGGGCATCCAGGTCCGCTATTGGTTATTGACCGAAACGTGTCTCGGTCATGTCTATATTGTTCTCGAACCGTAGGGTCCGCATGCTTAAGGTTTCGATGGCGCTTATATTATGAGTTTATATATTTTGATGTACCAAGAAGTTCGAGTCCCGGATGTGATCACAGACATGACGAGGAGTCTCGAAATGGTCGAGACATAAAGATTGATATATTGCAAGCCTATATTTGAGTTCGAATGGTTCCGGTGAAATCGGATTTTATGGGAAAACCGGGGTTAGCGGAACCCTCCCGGAGGCTATTGGGCCTTAGTGGGCCTTGAGGGAGAAGAGGAGGGGCCGGCCAGGGTCAGGCCGCCTCCCCCCTAGTCCGAATAGGACAAGGAGGGGGCGCCCTCTTCCTTCTTCCCCTTCCCCAATCCTACTCCAACTAGGAAGGGGGAGTCCTACTCCGGTGGGAGTAGGACTCCTCGGCGCGCCTCCTCTAGGCCGGCCGCACCCCCTGCTCCTTTATATCGGGGCAGGGGGCACCCTAGAACACACAAGTTTGATCTACGGATCGTTCCTTAGCCGTGTCGGTGCCCCTCCACCATATTCCACCTCGGTCATATCGTCGCGAAGCTTAGGCGAAGCTCGTGCGATAGAACATCAAGATCGTCACCACGCCATCGTCTTGTGGAACTCTCCCTCGACACTCGGCTGGATCGAGTACGAGGGCGCCATCGAGCTGTACGTGTGTCAAGAACTTCGGGGGCGTCGGAGTAACGGCGCCGGGATCTGTCGGATCGCGAGGAGAACGTACGACTACTTCCTCCACATTGTGATCGCTTCCGCTTCGGTCTACGAGGGTACGTAGACAACACTCTCCCCTCTCGTTGCTATGCATCACCATGATCTTGCGTGTGCGTAGGAATTTTTTTGAAATTACTACGTTCCCCAACAGTGGTATCAAAGCCTAGGTTTTTATGGTTCGATGTTTTGCACGAGTAGAACACAAGTGAGTTGTGGGCGATACAAGTCATACTACCTACCAGCATGTCATACTTTGGTTCAGCGGTATTGTGAGATGAAGCGCCCGCACCGACATTACGCCAGACGCTTACGCGAGACTGGTTTCACCTCCACGAGCACTCGTTGCTTAAAGGTGACTGGTGGGTGTCTGTCTCTCTCACTTTAGTTGAATCGAGTGTGACTACGCCCGGTCCTTGAGAAGGTTAAAACGGAGTCTATTTGACGAAGTATCGTTGTGGTTTTGATGCATAGGTGAGATTGGTTCTTGCTTAAGCCCGTAGCAGCCACGTAAAATTTGCAACAACAAAGTAGAGGACGTCTAACTTGTTTTTGCAGGGCATGTTGTGATGTGATATGGTCAAGACGTGATGCTATATTTTATTGTATGAGATGATCATGTTTTGTAACCGAAGTTATCGACAACTGGCTGGAGCGATATGGTTGTCGCTTTATTGTATGCAATGCAATCGCCCTGTAATGCTTTACTTTATCACTAAGCGGTAGCGATAGTCGTAGAAGCATAAGATTGGTGAGACGACAACGATGCTACGATGGAGATCAAGGTGTCGCGCCGATGACGATGGTGATCATGGTGGTGCTGCAGAGATGGAGATCACGAAGCACAAGATGATGATGACCATATCATATCACTTATATTGATTTGCATGCGATGTTTATCTTTTATGCATCTTATCTTGCTTTGATTGACGGTAGCATTATAAGATGATCTCTCACTAAATTATCAAGAAGTGTTCTCCCGAGTATGCACCGTTGCCAAAGTTAAATCGTGCCCGGACACCACGTGATGATCGGGTGTGATAAGCTCTCGTCCATCTACAACGGGTGCAAGCCAGTTTTGCACACGCAGAATACTCGGGTTATACTTGACGAGCCTAGCATATGCAGATATGGCCTCGGAACATGGAGACCGAAAGGTCGAGCGTGAATCATATAGTAGATATGATCAACATAAGATGTTCACCATTGAAAACTACTCCATTTCACGTGATGATCGGTTATGGTTTAGTTGATTTGGATCACGTGATCACTTAGATGACTAGAGAGATGTCTGTCTAAGTGGGAGTTCTTAAGTAATATGATTAATTGAACTTAAATTTATCATGAACTTAGTACCTGATAGTATCTTGCTTGTCTATGTTTGATTGTAGATAGATGGCTCGTGCTATTGTTCCGTTGAATTTTAATGCGTTCCTTGAGAAAGCTAAGTTGAAAGATGATGGTAGCACTTACACGGACTGGGTCCATAACTTGAGGATCATCCTCATTGCTGCACAGAAGAGTTACGTCCTGGATGCACCGCTAGGTGCAGACCTCTTCTTGAGAGCAACACCGGATGTTGTGAGCGTCTGCGCGAGCAAAGCCGATGACTACTCTATAGTTCATTGTGCCATGCTTTACGGCTTAGAACCGGACTTCAACGACGTTTTGAGCGTCATGGAGCATATGAGATGTTCCAGAGTTGAAGTTGATATTCAAAAGAATGCGGATTGAGAGATATGAAGTCTCCAATAAGTTCTATAGCTGCAAGATGGAGGAGAATAGTTACATTAGTGAGCACATACTCGTAATGTCCGGGTACTACAATCACTTGACACAATTGGGAGTTAATCTTCCGGATGATTGTGTCATTGATGTAATTCTTCAATCACCGCACCAAGCTACAAAGGCTTCGTGATGAACTATAATATGCAAGGGTTAGTAAAGACTATACCGAGCTCTTCACAATGCTAAAGGCATGGAGGTAGAAATCAAGAAGGAGCATCAAGTGTTGATGGTCAATAAGACCACTAGTTTCAAGAAGAAAGGTAAAGGGAAGAAGAAGGGAACTTCAAGAAGAACAACAAGCAAGTTCTGCTCAGAGAAGAAACCCAAGTCTGGACCTAAGCCTGAAATCGAGTGCTTCTCTTAAGCGATCGGTCACCGAAGCGGAACTGCCCCAAGTATTTGGCGGATAAGAAGGATGGCAAGGTGAACAAAGGTATATGTGATATACATGTTATTGATGTGTACCTTACTAGAGCTCGCAGAGCACTGGTATTTGATCTTGGTTACATTGCTAATATTTGCAACTCGAAACAGGGCTACGGATTGCTTAACACCGCAAAGGACGAGGTGACGATCGCGTGGGAAATGGTTCCAAAGTCGATGTGATCGCGGTCGGCACGCTACCTCTACATCTACCTTCGGGATTAGTTTTAGACCTAAATAATTGTTATTTGGTGCTGCGTTGAGCATGAACATTATATCTGGATCTTGTTTGATGCGAGACGGTTATTCATTTAAATCGAGAGAATAATGGTTGTTCTATTTATATGAGTAATATCTTTTATGGTCATGCACCCTTGAAGAGTGGTCTATTTTGATGAATCTCGATAGTAGTGATACACATATTCATAATGTTGAAACCAAAAGATGCAGAGTTGATAATGATAGTGCAACTTATTTGTGGCACTTGCCGTTTAGGTCATATCGATGTAAAGCGCATGAAGAAACTCCATCTTGATGGACTTTTGGAGTCACTTGATTATGAATCACTTGGCACTTCGAACCGTGCCTCATGGGCAAGATGACTAGAACCCGTTCTCGGTACTATGGAGAGAGCAACAGATTTGTGGGAAATCATACATACGATGTATGTGGTCCGATGAATGTTGAGGCTCGTGGCGGATATCGTTATTTTCTCACCTTCACAGATGACTTAAGCAGATATGGGTATATCTACTTAATGAAACATAAGTCTGAAACGTTTGAAAAGTTCAAAGAATTTCAGAGTGAAGTTGAAAATCATCGTAATAAGAAAATTAAATTTCTACGATCGATCGTGGAGGTGAATATTTGAGTTACGAGTTTGGTCTACATTTGAAACAATGCGGAATAGTTTAGCAACTCACGCCACCCGAACACCACAACAATGGTGTGTCCGAACGTCAGAATCGCACTTTACTAGATATGGTGCGATCTATGATGTCTCTTACAGATTTACCGCTATCGTTTTGGGGTTATGCTCTAGAGACGGCCGCATTCACACTAAATAGAACACCGTCGAAATCCGTTGAGGCGACACCTTATGAACTGTGGTTTGGCAAGAAACCAAAGTTGTCATTTCTTAAAGTTTGGGGATGCGATGCTTATGTGAAAAAGCTTCAACCCGATAAGCTCGAACCCAAATCGAGAAATGTGTCTTCATAGGATACCCAAAGGAGACAGTTGGGTACACCTTCTATCACAGATCCGAAGGCAAGACATTCGTTGCTAAGAATGGATCCTTTCTAGAGAAGGAGTTTCTCTCGAAAGAGGTGAGTGGGAGGAAAGTAGAACTTGATGAGGTAATTGTACCTTCTCCCTTACTTGAAGGTAGTTTGTCGCAAAACCGGTTTCGAGACATCTACACCAAGTAGTGAGGAAGTTGATGATGTTGATCATGAAACTTCGATCAAGTTGCTCTGTAACCTCGTAGATCAACCAGAGTAAGATCCGCACAGTGGTATGGTAATCCTGTTCGGAAATCATGCTACTAGATCATGATGAACCTACGAACTATGAAGAAGCGATGGTGAGCCCAGATTCCGCAAAATGGCTTGAGGCCATGAAATGCGAGATGGGATCCATGTATGAAAACAAAGTATGGACTTTGGTTGACTTGCCGAGGGTAGGCAAGCAATAGAAAACAAGTGGATCTTCAAGAAGAAGACCGACGACGACGGTAATATTCTCGTCTACAAAGCTCGACTTGTCGCAAAGGGTTTTAGACAAGTTCAAGGGTTGACTACGATGAGACCTTCTCACCGTAGCGATGCTTAAGTCTGTCCGAATCATGTTAGCAATTGCCGCATTTTATGATTATGAAATTTGGCAAATGGATGTAAAGACGCATTCTGAATGGATTTACGGAAGAAGAGTTGTATATGATGCAACGAGAAGGTTTTATCGATCCAAAGGGAGCTAACAAAGTATGCAAGCTCCAATGATCCATCTATGGACTGGTGCAAGCATCTCGGAGTTGGAATAAACGCTTTGATAGTGTGATCAAAGCATTTGGGTTTGTATGAGACTTTTGGAGAAGCTTGTATTTACAAGAAAGTGAGTGGGAGCTCAGTAGCATTTACGATATTATATGTAGATGACATATTGCTGATCGGAAATGATATAGAATTTCTGGATAGCATAAAGGAATACTTGAATAAGAGTTTTCAATGAAAGACCTCGGTGAAGCTGCTTACATATTGGGCATTAAGATCTATAGAGATAGATCAAGACGCTTAATTGGACTTTCACAAAGCACATACCTTGACAAAATTTTGAAGAAGTTCAAAATGGATCAAGCAAAGAAAGGGTTCTTGCACGTGTTACAAGGTGTGAAGTTGAGTAAGACTCAATGCCCGACCACTGCAGAAGATAGAGAGAAAATGAAAGATGTTCCTATGCTTGACCATAGGCTCTATCATGTATGCAATCTTGTGTACCAGACCTGATGTGTGCCTTGCTATAAGTTTAGCAGGAGGTACCAAAGTAATCCAGAGTGGATCATCGGACAGCGGTCAAGAACATCCCGAAATACGAAAAGGACTAAGGATATGTTTCTCGATATGGAGGTGACAAAGAGCTCATCGTGGCAGTTACGTTGATGCAAGCTTTGACACCGATCCGAACGATTCTAAATCGCAGACCGGATCGTATTTACACTAAACGGAGGAGCCGTCGGTTGGTGCAGTTCTAAACAAAGCGTCGTGGCGGGATCTACATGTGAAGCGGAGTACATAGCAGCTTCGAAGCGGCTAATGAAGGAGTCTCGGATGAAGGAGTTCATATCCGATCTAGGTGTCATACCTAGTGCATCGGGTCCAATGAAAATCTTCGTGACAATCTTCGAGCAATTGCCTTAGCGAAGGAATCCAGATTTCACAAGAGGACCAAGCACATCAAGAGACGCTTCAATTCCATCCGGACTTAGTCCGTGGGAGACATAGAGATTTGCAAGATACATACGGATCTGAATGTAGCGGAGACCGTTGACTAAGCCTCTTCCACGAGCAAAACATGATCAACACCAAGACTCCATGGGTGTTAGAATCATTACTATGTAATCTAGATTATTGACTCTAGTGCAAGTGGGAGATCAAGGAAATATGCCCTAGAGGCAATAATAAAGTTATTATTTATTTCCTTATTTCATGATAAATGTTTATCATTCATGCTAGAATTGTATTAACCGGAAACATGATACATGTGTGAATGCATAGACAAAACAATATGTCACTAGTATGCCTCTACTAGACTAGCTTGTTAATCAAAGATGGTTATGTTTCCGACCATGAACAAAGAGTTGTTATTTGATTAACAAGGTCACATCATTAGTAGAATGATCGATTGACATGACCCATTCCATTAGCTTAGCACACGATCGTTTAGTATGTTGCTACTGCTTTTATCCATGACTTATACATGTTCCTATAACTATGAGATTATGCAACTCCGTTTATCGCAGGAACACTTTGGTGCTACCAAACGTCACAACGTAATCGGGTGATTATAAAGGAGTACCACAGTGTCTCCAAAGGCGATGTTGGGTTGGCGTATTTGAGATTAGGTTTTGTCACTCCGATTGTCGGAGAGGTATCTCTGGGCCCTCTCGGTAATACACATCACTTAAGCCTTGCAAGAATTACAACTAATGAGTTAGCTATGAGATGATGTATTACGGAACGAGTAAAGAGACTTGCGTAACGAGATTGAACTAGGTATTGGATACCGACGATCGAATCTCGGGCAAGTAACATACCGATGACAAAGGAACAACGTATGTTGTTATGCGGTCTGACCGATAAAGATCTTCGTAGAATATGTAGGAACCAATATGGGCATCCAGGTCCCGCTATTGGTTATTGACCGGAAACGTGTCTCGGTCATGTCTACATTGTTCTCAAACCGTAGGGTCCGCACGCTTAAGGTTTCGATGACAGTTATATTATGAGTTTATGTATTTTGATGTACCGAAGAAGTTCGGAGTCCCGGATGTGATCACGGACATGACGAGGAGTCTCGAAATTGTCGAGACATAAAGATTGATATATTGGAAGCCTATATTTGGAGTTCGGAATGGTTCCGGGTGAAATCGGGATTTTACCGAAAACCGGGGGGTTACCGGAACCCTCCCGGAGGCTATTGGGCCTTAGTGGGCCTCGAGGGAGAAGAGGAGGGCCGGCCAGGGCAGGCGCGCCCCTAGTCCGAATAGGACAAGGAGGGGGCGCCCTTCCTTCTTCCCCTTCCCCAATCCTACTCCAACTAGGAAGGGGGGAGTCCTACTCTGGTGGGAGTAGGACTCCTCAGCGCCGCCTCCTCTAGGCCGGCCGCACCCCAATTGCTCCTTTATATCTGGGGCAGGGGGCACCCTAGAACACACAAGTTTGATCTACGGATCGTTCCTTAGCCGTGTCGGTGCCCTCTCCACCATATTCCACCTCGGTCATATCGTCGCGAAGCTTAGCGAAGCTTCTGCGCCGATAGAACATCAAGATCGTCACCACGCCATCGTCTTGACGGAACTCTCCCTCGACACTCGGCTGGATCGAGTACGAGGGACGTCATCGAGCTGTCGTGTGTCAAGAACTCGGGGCGTCGAGTAACGGCGCCGGATCGGTCGGATCGCGAGGAGAACGTCGACTACTTCCTCCACATTGTGATCGCTTCGCCGGGTCTCGAGGGTACGTAGACAACACTCTTCCCTCTCGTTGCTATGCATCACCATGATCTTGCGTGTGCGTAGGAAAATTTTTGAAATTACTACGTTCCCCAACATATTTGGGTTGGTTCGGGAAACCCATGCGACAAAGAGGACATGGATCTTTTTTATGCTCTCACCACCATCACAGTTGGCAATGGGGAAAGGACGCCATTTTGGGACGCGCCATGGCTCAGCGGCAAGAAGCCAATTGATGTTGCACCCCTCATATACAAGATCTTGAAGCGCAAAAGTTGGAAGGTTATTAGGGCCTTGCACGGTGATGCGTGGATCAAGGCCATCAACATGCATTGTGAGCCGACTTGGAATCATGTGACTCAATTCGTCGAACTGTGGTCTCTGCTCTCTCATATAAACATCTCCCAAGACGTCCATGACACCATCATTTGGAAGCTCTCCCCTAATGGGGAATACTCGGCCAAATCAGCATATAAGGCGCAATTCATGGGAGTATCCTCACGCCCATGAACAAGGTCATTTGGAAAGTCTGGGCACCCCCCAAGGTCAAATTCTTCGCATGGCTAGCCATCCAAAATAGAGTGTGGACGGCTGACCGCCTAGAGCGGCGCGGGTTGCAAAATTGTGGTCTCTGCCCGTTATGCAAGAGGGAGTTCGAGTCCGCTGCTCACCTTTTCTACAGATGTCGATACACTATGCGGTTGTGGAGGCTGATTAGAGGTTGGTTGCAAATTAGCGATATCAACACCAACCAGTGGGCAGCTCATCACTCTCTCGGTAGTTGGTGGACTCATATGGCCAGGCACAGCAAGGCGATGGCGACCCTCACCTTGCTCACCACCTGGACCATTTGGAATGAGAGAAATGCAAGGGTCTTCCAGAAGAAATCGACGCCCCCCCAAATCATCTTGCGAAACTTGAAGGAGGAAGCTAGGCTCTGGGTGCTAGCGGGGGCGAAACGCCTGAGTAATTTGATGCCGCGAGAGTAATGGCTTGTATTCAGTGGGCCTCATGTGGCTCCGACTTAAACCTTGTCTCCTCCCTTAATTAATGAATGAGGCAAATCTTTTGCCTTTGCGTTAAAAAAAAATTACATGCAAGATTTAAAATAAGCCTATCTTATCTACTAGTACCATTGTATATGCCCTCACTATGCGCTTTGCATGCATGATTATCTTTTGACTGGTAAAGTAGACGCTGGAAATGGATTGTGACTTGGACACTTGGCCAGGTCTTCCTTTCTGCGGGGTCTGCTTGCTTGGTGGCTTGACGCTTGACAAGACCGGCCAGGAGAAGCGAACACTAATTTTTGCGCCTATACATGCCGTGGAAAAAGGATCCACATGGACTCGTCGCAGGTTATACAGGCCGGAGCAAAGCATTACTCTACCTATCGTCACTCCCTAGACCCTAGGTCCAACTCCAGGCCCTTTGGTTTGTTATTCTATTTGCTGGATATAATTGTGTCTTAACCTGACTGGATGATAGGCATGTCGCACCGAACAGGAATGCATGATTTGCATTACTTTTTTTTGCGGGGTAAAAGGAGATTGTATTTATCTAGGGAGGCATAATATCGTTCATACAAAGAGTGACAATCTCCTCCGTACCTGAGCCTAACCACACCGCGGTTCGAGGCAAACTACGCCCATAAGCTGCTAATGCATGACTCACTATATTCTGGGAGCGGCTGATAAGCTTGATCTCCATCTCTCTGCCATTCTCCATGAGTGCCTTAATATCCCGATACATGCCATGTTGCTAGAGCGATCCCGAGACACCGATCGAGCATGGAGACGGCCTCTACACAATCCATTTCAATGATGATAGGACAGCTTGTACGCTCAAGGGCCAACGCAACCCCTCACGGCAGGCCGCAAGTTCTCGCTTGTAATGCATTATCACATGTGAAGGAGCCCGACATGCCGTGAAGATAATGCTGCTCAGATCATCTCGCAGCACCATACCGACCTGCTGATCCGTCCGCCGCCACGAACGCGCCATCCGTGTTGAGCTTCGCCCAGCCTGCGGGAGGCCTAGCCCAACTCTGCTCTTCCTTGTTCCCTTTCGCCAGTTGCATTTCAAAGTCTGCAGATCGAGGCACACCAGAAATATGCATTGGCATCTTCCCTTTGGCGATATCATTGTGAGGATAGTGCTGGATGCAAAGCAACGAGTTCATGTATCCCTGCAAAAATCGGCGCGACGCCTCCGTGGGAGGTGGTTCTTTCTGGTGGGTGATCTCATTCCGCACATGCCACGATCGCCAGAGGGTCATGAGCAGCGCCATTCTGGAGGTTTCAGTCAGGGGCTCCAAAACACCAAGGAGCCATTCCGGCCCCGTATTTTCCACTGTTACCATGTCCGGCATAGGCCAGTCAATGGCCATAGCGCGCCACAATGAAACCGCCCGGGGGCACCTACAGAATGCGTGGAAACAGTCCTCTCGTTCCGTCCCGCACAAAGGGCATATGTCAGATACCTCCAGGCCACGAGAGAATTTATTCGCCCATGTAGCCAGTGAATTTGTTGCAAGTCGCCAAGCGAAGACGCGCGTACCTTGGGGAGCAGGCACCCCATATGGTCTTCCAGATGGCGCGACGACCATCCGGTGCCCTGCTCGAAGCGCTGGCCAAAGGACGCTCGCGCTCGTACATGGCAAAGCGGTATGCCGACCGGACTGTGAAGATTCCGGTTTTCTCCGGTGCCCATGCAAGAACATCATCGGGGGCCCGTGGAGAGAGCTTGATGCGCGTGATGGTGTCGATGTCGACTGGCAGGAAGTACTGTCGAAGTAGTTCCATTCGCCAAGCTCCTCTCTCGTCAATGAGTTCGGAGACCCGGCGTAGCCTGCATGTACCTTGCGGAGTAATGAGTTTCCCGGAGTGTTCCCGCGGGATCCACCTATCTCGCCATATACGGATATGTTCGCCATTACCCACGCGCCATATAAGACCTTTCTTCAAGAGCTCCAAACCATACTGGATGGCTTGCCATGTGGATGATGCATTGCTGGAGAAGACTGTATCCTCGAGGCGTCCATCCGGATAGTAGCGAGCTTTGAGGACCTGCGCACACAAGCTGTCGGGTTTAGTAAGAAGACGCCAAGCCTGTCGTGCAAGCAGAGCTTGATTGAAAACTCTGAAGTCACGGAATCTAATGCCGCCTCTCATCTTAGGAGCTAATATGCTTGGCCAAGACTTCCAGTGTGTTTTCCGCCGACCTTGAGAGGAGCCCCACCAAAAGTTCCGAACCAACCGGTTTAAGTCATCACACACAGACATAGGTAGCTTAAAAACTCCCA
This sequence comes from Aegilops speltoides, assembly GCA_021437245.1. Classification (NCBI taxonomy): domain Eukaryota; kingdom Viridiplantae; phylum Streptophyta; class Magnoliopsida; order Poales; family Poaceae; genus Aegilops; species Aegilops speltoides. The sequence goes on from CM038146.1 coordinate 480,220,300, forward strand.
TCATGTACGTCGGAATGGCTTGGCCGACTGCCTTGATCATTACCTCTTTCCCTGCTTGGGACAAGGTGTCGCCCCATTGCACAATTCTCTTGGTCAAACTGGCAAGAAGGCCATGGCATTGCTCCTTTGACATTCGTCCCTCAAGAACAGGGAGGCCTAGGTACTTTTCCTCAGATATGTGTCCATGCCGCACGTAATAATCGACCGCACCTCGATCGATGCGCCACTGTACATGATTCTCCAAACATGATGCTACATTTGGTAGGGTTTATAAGCTGGCCAGTTGCAGCCTCATAGGTCTCTAAAACTTTTCGGACCTCCATAGCTTGGTTGTTATCCGCTTTGAAGAACAAGAGTGTGTCATCCGCAAACAACAAGTGCGAGATACCCGGCGCACGCCTACATATTTTTAGGGGAGAAAACCTGCCCTGTTCCTCACCATCCTTCAACAAAGCAGATAGGCCGTCAGCTACAAACAGGAACAAAAATGGGGAGAGGGGATCACCTTGCCGAAGCCCGCGCGTCGGTGCAAATGAATCCAAGAGGGTTCCATTGAATTTAACTGAATATCTCACCGTGGTGACACACGTCATAATCCAGTCCACCCACCGGCAAGCAAAATGTTGGGGAACGTAGTAATTTCAAAAATTTTCCTACGCACACGCAAGATCATGGTGATGCATAGCAACGAGAGGGGAGAGTGTTGTCTACGTACCCTCGTGACCCGGCGAAGCGATCACAACGTAGAGGATGTAGTCGACGCTCTCCTCGCGATCCGACCGATCCGGCGCCAAGCATCCGGCGCCCCGAAGTTCTTGACACACGACAGCTCGATGGCGTCCCTCAGACTCGATCCAGCCGAGTGTCGAGGGAGAGTTCCATCAAGACGACGGCGTGGTGACGATCTTGATGTTCTATCGGCGCAGAAGCTTCGCTTAAGCTTCGCGACGATATGACCGAGGTGGAATATGGTGGAGGGGGCACCGCTGCACGGCTAAGGAACGATCCGTAGATCAAACTTGTGTGTTCTAGGGTGCCCCCTGCCCCGTATATAAAGGAGGGAGGGGGAGGTGCGGCCGCCCAAGGGAGGCGCTGCGGAGGAGTCCTACTCCCACCGTGAGTAGGACTCCCCTTCCTAGTTGGAATAGGATTGGGGAGGGGAAGAAGGAAGGGGGCCGCCTCCTTGTCCTATTCGGACTAGGGGAGGCGCGCGCCTGCCCTGGCCGGCCCTCCTCTTCTCCTCGAGGCCCACTAAGGCCCATTTAGTTCGGGGTTCCAGAACCTCCGTACTCGAGAAATTCCGTTTTCACCCGGAACCATTCCGAACTCCAAATATAGGCTTCCAACATATCAATCTTTATGTCTCGACCATTTCGAGACTCCTCGTCATGTCCGTGATCACATCCGGGACTCCGAACTTCTTCGGTACATCAAAATGCATAAACTCATAATAACTGTCATCGAAACCTTAAGCGTGCGGACCCTACGGTCCGAGAACAATGTAGACATGACCGAGACACGTCTCCGGTCAATAGCCAATAGCGGGACCTAGATGCCCATATTGGTTCCTACATATTCTACGAAGATCTTTATCGGTCAGACCGCATAACAACATACGTTGTTCCCTTTGTCATCGGTATGTTACTTGCCCGAGATTCGATCGTCGGTATCCAATACCTAGTTCAATCTCGTTACCGGTAAGTCTCTTTACTCGTTCCGTAATACATCATCTCACAGCTAATTCATTAGTTGTAATGCTTGCAAGGCTTCAGTGATGTGTATTACCGAGAGGGCCCAGAGATACCTCTCCGACAATCGGAGTGACAAAACCTAATCTCGAAATACGCCAACCCAACATCTACCTTTGGAGACACCGCAGTACTCCTTTATAATCACCCGATTCGTTGTGACGTTTGGTAGCACCAAAGTGTTCCTCCGTAAACGGAGTTGCATAATCTCATAGTTACGAGAACATGTATAAGTCATGGATAAAAGCAAGAGCAACATACTAAACGATCGTGTGCTAAGCTAATGGAATGGGTCATGTCAATCGATCATTCTACTAATGATGTGACCTTGTTAATCAAATAACAACTCTTTGTTCATGGTTAGGAAACATAACCATCTTTGATTAACAAGCTAGTCTAGTAGAGGCATACTAGTGACATATTGTTTGTCTATGCATTCACACATATGTATCATGTTTCCGGTTAATACAATTCTAGCATGAATGATAAACATTTATCATGAAATAAGGAAATAAATAATAACTTTATTATTGCCTCTAGGGCATATTTCCTTCATCCTCCCACTTGCACTAGAGTCAATAATCTAGATTACATAGTAATGATTATAACACCCATGGAGTCTTGGTGTTGATCATGTTTTGCTCGTGGAAGAGGCTTAGTCAACGGTTCGCTACATTCAGATCCGTATGTATCTTGCAAATCTCTATGTCTCCCACCGACTAAATCCGGATGGAATTGAAGCGCCTCTTGATGTGCTTGGTCCTCTTGTGAAATCTGGATTCCTTCGCTAAGGCAATTGCTCCAAGATTGTCACGAAGATTTTCATTGGACCCGATGCACTAGGTATGACACCTAGATCGGATATGAACTCCTTCATCCGCACTCCTTCATTAGCTGCTTCCGGTTGCTATGTACTCCGCTTCACATGTAGATCCCGCCACGACGCTTTGTTTAGAACTGCACCAACCGACAGCTCCTCCGCTTAGTGTAAATCGTATCCGGTCTGCGATTTAGAATCGTCCGGATCGGTGTCAAAGCTTGCATCAACGTAACTGCCATTTATGAGCTCTTTGTCACCTCCATATACGAGAAACATATCCTTAGTCCTTTTCGTATATTTGAGATGTTCTTGACCGCTGTCCATGATCCACTCTGGATTACTTTGGTACCTCCTCGCTAAACTTATAGCAAGGCACACATCGTGTCCGTACACAAGATTGCATACATGATAGAGCCTATGGTGAAGCATAGGAACATCTTTCATTTTCTCTCTATCTTCTGCGGTGGTCGGGCATTGAGTCTTACTCAACTTCACACCTTGTAACACGTGCAAGAACCCTTTCTTTGCTTGATCCATTTTGAACTTCTTCAAAATTTTGTCAAGGTATGTGCTTTGTGAAAGTCCAATTAAGCGCCTTGATCTATCTCTATAGATCTTAATGCCCAATATGTAAGCAGCTTCACCGAGGTCTTTCATTGAAAAACTCTTATTCAAGTATCCCTTTATGCTATCCAGAATTCTATATCATTTCCGATCAGCAATATGTCATCTACATATAATATCGAAAATGCTACAGAGCTCCCACTCACTTTCTTGTAAATACAAAGCTTCTCCAAAAGTCTCAGACAAACCCAAATGCTTTGATCACACTATCAAAGCGCTTATTCCAACTCCGAGATGCTTGCACCAGTCCATAGATGGATCGCCGGAGCTTGCACACTTTGTTAGCTCCTTTGGATCGATGAAACCTTCTCGTTGCATCATATACAACTCTTCTTCCGTAAATCCATTCAGAATGCAGTCTTTACATCCATTTGCCAAATTTCATAATCATAAAATGCGGCAATTGCTAACATGATTCGGACAGACTTAAGCATCGCTACGGGTGAGAAGGTCTCATCGTAGTCAATCCCTTGAACTTGTCGAAAACCCTTTGCGACAAGTCGAGCTTTGTAGACATAACATTACCGTCGCCGGTCTTCTTCTTGAAGATCCACTTGTTTTCTATTGCTTGCCTACCCTCGGGCAAGTCAACCAAAGTCCATACTTTGTTTTCATACATGGATCCCATCTCGATTTCATGGCCTCAAGCCATTTTATGAATCTGGGCTCACCATCGCTTCTTCATAGTTCGTGGGTTCATCATGATCTAGTAGCATGATTTCCGAACAGGATTACCGTACCACTCAGTGCGGATCTTACTCTGGTTGATCTACGTGGTTCTCAGAGTAACTTGATCTCAAGTTTCATGATCAACATCATCAACTTCCTCACTACTTGGTGTAGATGTCTCGTAAACCGGTTTCTGCGATTTAACTACTTTCAAGTAAGGGAGAAGGTACAATTACCTCATCAAGTTCTACTTTCCTCCCACTCACTTGTTTCGAGAGAAACTCCTTCTCTAGAAAGGAGCCATTCTTAGCAACAAATGTCTTGCCTTCGGATCTGTGATAGAAGGTGTACCCAACTGTCTCCTTTGCGTATCCTATGAAGACACATTTCTCCGATTTGGGTTCGAGCTTATCAGGTTGAAGCTTTTTCACATAAGCATCGCATCCCCAAACTTTAAGAAACGACAACTTTGGTTTCTTGCCAAACCACAGTTCATAAGGTGTCGTCTCAACGGATTTCGACGGTGTTCTATTCAGTGTGAATGCGGCCGCCTCTAGAGCATAACCCCAAAACAATAGCGGTAAATCAGTAAGAGACATCATAGATCGCACCATATCTAGTAAAGTGCGACACGACGCTCGGACACACCATTACTGTTGTGGTGTTCCGGTGGCGTGAGTTGCTAAACTATTCCGCATTGTTTCAAATGTAGACCAAACTCAGTAACTCAAATATTCACCTCCACGATCGATCGTAGAAATTTAATTTTCTTGTTACGATGATTTTCAACTTCACTCTGAAATTCTTTGAACTTTTCAAATGTTTCAGACTTATGTTTCATTAAGTAGATATACCCATATCTGCTTAAGTCATCTGTGAAGGTGAGAAAATAACGATATCCGCCACGAGCCTCAACATTCATCGGACCACATACATCTCAGTATGTATGATTTCCAACAAATCTGTTGCTCTCTCCATAGTACCGAGAACGGGTTTTAGTCATCTTGCCCATGAGGCACGGTTCGCAAGTGCCAAGTGATTCATAATCAAGTGACTCCAAAAGTCCATCGGTGTGGAGTTTCTTCATGCGCTTTACAATCGATATGACCTAAACGGCAATGCCACAAATAAGTTGCACTATCATTATCAACTCTGCATCTTTTGGTTTCAACATTATGAATATGTGTATCACTACTATCGAGATTCATCAAAATAGACCACTCTTCAAGGGTGCATGACCATAAAAGATATTACTCATATAAATAGAACAACCATTATTCTCGATTTAAATGAATAACCGCCTCGCATCAAACAAGATCCAGATATAATGTTCATGCTCAACGCAGCACCAAATAACAATTATTTAGGTCTAAAACTAATCCCAAGGTAGATGTAGAGGTAGCGTGTCGACCGCGATTACATCGACTTTGGAACCATTTCCCACGCGCATCGTCACCTCGTCCTTTGCGGTGTTCGCAATCCGTAGTCCCTGCTTTGAGTTGCAAATATTAGCAATGTAACCAAATCAAATACCAGTGCTCTGCGAGCTCTAGTAAGGCACACATCAATAACATGTATATCACATATACCTTTGTTCACCTTGCCATCCTTCTTATCCGCCAAATACTTGGGGCAGTTCCGCTTCCAAAGGACGATCGCTTGCGAGAAGCACTCGATTTAGCTTAGGTCCGCACTTGGGTTTCTTCTCCCGAGTAGCAACTTGCTTGCTGTTCTTCTTGAAGTTCCCTTCTTCTTCCCTTTGCCTTTCTTCTTGAAACTAGTGGTCTTATTGACCATCAACACTTGATGCTCCTTCTGATTTCTACCTCCGCAGCCTTTAGCATTGCGAAGATCTCGTATAGTCTTTACTAACCCTTGCATATTATAGTTCATCACGAAGCCTTTGTAGCTTGGTGGTAGTGATTGAAGAATTACATCAATGACACAATCATCCGGAAGATTAACTCCCAATTGTGTCAAGTGATTGTAGTACCCGACATTCTGAGTATGTGCTCACTAATGTAACTATTCTCCTCCATCTTGCAGCTATAGAACTTATTGGAGACTTCATATCTCTCAATCCGGGCATTCTGTTGAATATCAACTTCAACTCTGGAACATCTCATATGCTCCATGACGCTCAAAACGTCGTTGAAGTCCCGGTTCTAAGCCGTAAAGCATGGCACATCGAACTATAGAGTAGTCATCAGCTTTGCTCGCCAGACGCTCATAACATCCGGTGTTGCTCCAAAGAAGAAGTTCGCACCCAGCGGTGCATCCAGACGTAACTCTTCTCAGGCAGCAATGAGGATAATCCTCAGTTCTCGACCCGATCCGTGTAATTGCTACCATCATCTTTCAACTTTGCTTTCTCAAGGAACGCATTAAAATTCAACGGAACAACAACACGAGCCATCTATCTACAATCAAACATAAACAAGCAAGATACTATCAGGTACTAAGTTCATGATAAATTTAAGTTCAATTAATCATATTACTTAAGAACTCCCACTTAGACAGACATCTCTCTAGTCATCTAAGTGATCACGTGATCCAAATCAACTAAACCATAACCGATCATCACGTGAAATGGAGTAGTTTTCAATGGTGAACATCTTATGTTGATCATATCTACTATATGATTCACGCCGACCTTTCGGTCTCCGTGTTCCGAGGCCATATCTGCATATGCTAGGCTCGTCAAGTATAACCCGAGTATTCTGCGTGTGCAAAACTGGCTTGCACCCATTGTAGATGGACGAGAGCTTATCACACCCGATCATCACGTGGTGTGCGGCACGACGAACTTTGGCAACGGTGCATACTCGGGGAGGACACTTCTTGATAATTTAGTGAGAGATCATCTTATAATGCTACCGTCAATCAAAGTAAGATAAGATGCATAAAGGATAAACATCACATGCAATCAATATAAGTGATATGATATGGTCATCATCATCTTGTGCTTCGTGATCTTCATCTCCGCAGCACCACCATGATCACCATTGTCACCGGCGCGACACCTTGATCTCCATCGTAGCATCGTTGTCGTCTCGCCAATCTTATGCTTCTACGACTATCGCTACCGCTTAGTGATAAAGTAAAGCATTACGTAGCGATTGCATTGCATACAATAAAGCGACAACCATATGGCTCCAGCCGATTGCCGATAACTTCGTTACAAAACATGATCATCTCATACAATAAAATATAGCATCACGTCTTGACCATATCACATCACAACATGCCCTGCAAAAACAAGTTAGACGCCCTCTACTTTGTTTGTTGCAAATTTTACGTGGCTGCTACGGGCTTAAGCAAGAACCAGCTCACCACGCATCAAAACCACAACGATATTTCGTCAAATAGACTCCGCTTTAACCTTCTCAAGGACCGGGCGTAGCCACACTCGGTTCAACTAAAGTGAGAGAGACAGACACCCACCGTCACCTTTAAGCAACGAGTGCTCGTGGCGGTGAAACCAGTCTCGCGTAAGCGTCGCTGCGTGTCGGTCTGGGCCGCTTCATCTCACAATACCGTTGAACCAAAGTATGACATGCTGGTAGGTAGTATGACTTGTATCGCCCACAACTCACTTGTGTTCTACTCGTGCAAAACATCAAACCATAAAAACCTAGGCTCGATACCATCGTTGGGGGGGACGTAGTAATTTCAAAAAATTCCTACGCACACGCAAGATCATGGTGATGCATAGCAACGAGAGGGAGAGTGTTGTCTACGCACTCGTGACCCGGCGAAGCGATCACAACGTAGAGGAAGTAGTCGACGTTCTCCTCGCGATCCGACCGACCCGGCGCCATTATTCGGCGCCCGAGTTCTTGACACACGACAGCTCGATGACGCCCCTCGTACTCGATCCAGCCGAGTGTCGAGGGAGAGTTCCGACCGCGACGGCGTGGTGACGATCTTGATGTTCTATCGGTAGCAGAAGCCGCTTAAGCTTCGCGACGATATGACCGAGGTGGAATATGGTGGAGGGGCACCGCACATGGCTAAGGAACGATCCGTAGATCAAACTTGTGTGTTCTAGGGTGCCCCCTGCCCCAGATATAAAGGAGGGAGGGGGAGGTGCGGCCGGCCCAAGGGAGGCGCTGGGAGGAGTCCTACTCCCATCGGGAGTAGGACTCCCCTTCCTAGTTGGAATAGGATTGGGGGAGGGGGAAGAAGGAAGGGGGGCGCCGCCCCCCCTCCTTGTCCTATTCGGACTAGGGGGGGCGCGCTGCCTGCCTGGCCGGCCCCTCCTCTTCTCCCTCGAGGCCTACTAAGGCCCATTTAGTTCGGGGGTTCCAGAACCTCCGGTACTCAGAAATTCCGCTTTCACCCTAACCATTCCAACTCCAAATATAGGCTTCCAATATATCAATCTTTATGTCTCGACCATTTCGAGACTCCTCGTCATGTCCGTGATCACATCCGGACTCAACTTCTTCGTACATCAAAATACATAAACTCATAATAACCGCCATCGAAACCTTAAGCGTGCGGACCCTACGGTTCGAGAACAATGTAGACATGACCGAGACACGCCTCCGGTCAATAGCCAATAGCGGACCTGGATGCCCATATTGGTTCCTACATATTCTACGAAGATCTTTATCGGTCGACCGCATAACAACATACGTTGTTCCCTTTGTCATCGGTATGTTACTTGCCCGAGATTCGATCGTCGGTATCCAATACCTAGTTCAATCTCGCTACGGTAAGTCTCTTTACTCGTTCCGTAATACATCATCTCACAGCTAATTCATTAGTTGTAATGCTTGCAAGGCTTCAGTGATGTGTATTACCGAGAGGGCCCAGAGATACCTCTCCGACAATCGGAGTGACAAAACCTAATCTCAAATACGCCAACCCAACATCTACCTTTGGAGACACCTGTAGTAATCCTTTATAATCACCCGATTCGTTGTGACGTTTGGTAGCACCCAAAGTGTTCCTCCGTAAACGGAGTTGCATAATCTCATAGTTACGGAACATGTATAAGTCATGGATAAAAGCAGAGCAACATACTAAACGATCGTGTGCTAAGCTAATGGAATGGGTCATGTCAATCGATCATTCTACTAATGATGTGACCTTGTTAATCAAATAACAACTCTTTGTTCATGGTTAGGAAACATAACCATCTTTGATTAACAAGCTAGTCTAGTAGAGGCATACTAGTGACATATTGTTTGTCTATGCATTCACACATATGTATCATGTTTCCGGTTAATACAATTCTAGCATGAATGATAAACATTTATCATGAAATAAGGAAATAAATAATAACTTTATTATTGCCTCTAGGGCATATTTCCTTCACAAAACCCATCTTTTGCATCATTTGCTTCAAGTATGTCCAGTCAACCCGGTCGTACGCTTTTGAGAGATCAAGTTTATATGCACAAAAACTTCTCTCCGGATCCTTTTCCTGTTGAATATGGTGGATGCATTCAAAAGCCAAAAGAGCATTGTCCGTGATCATCCGGCCTGGCTCAAATGCACTTTGGGCTGGCGAAATAATTTCATCTAATATTGGTCTGAGTCGATTCACCAAGCATTTTGCAACCACCTTGTATATGACATTGCAGAGACTAATGGGTCTAAAGTCAGCAAGTTTTACCGGATTATCCACCTTTGGGATGAGGACTATGGAAGTATTGTTAACACCCTCCGGCATGACACCCATGCGAAAAAATTCCTTGACCCCAGCAATAACATGATCCTTCATAATAGCCCAGTTCCTCTGGAAAACACGCGCCGGGAAGCCATCCGGGCCAGGTGCCTTCAACGGACCAATCTGGAAGAGGGCGTCCGCAATTTCCTTGGCTGAAAAATCTGCACAAAGCCCCTGGTTCATTTGCTCATTAACTCTCATATGAATGAGCCTAGTGACCGGTTCAGCCTGCAAGGATGCATCAGCGGTAAAAAGAGAGCTGAAATATTCAGTCACCATGGCTGCCATGGCTGCTTGGTCTTCATGCTTGACCCCATCACTGTCCTGCAGGGACTTAATGCGGTTTTTACGAGCCCTCCAAACAGCCTTGCGGTGAAAGAAGCCCGTGTTCTTATCACCTTCGCGCAGCCATGCCACTCTGGATCGTTGCATCCATAGCATCTCCTCTCTCGTATAATAGCTCATTCAAACGATCATTGGCCTCATGGTTGTGCGTTGATCCGCATTCATCATCATTAGCTCCTCCAAACGGGTACGAGATTTATTAATTTCATTTACTACATTCCCAAACTTCTTCCCGCTCCACCCATGAAGTGTGTGCATGAGCTTTTTAGGCCCGCCGCCACGCCACCAAGGTCACCCATAGTGCCCGCCTTGGCCCATGCTGTTTGGATGATTTCCGGTAGCGCGCGTCCGCTCCCACATAATCTCGTCTCGCCGCATCTTCTGCGGCGCCGCCGCCAAGTTCGACTGAGCAGTTGAGGAGGATCGGGATGTGGTCTGAGCTTGGCGCCACCAAGTGTGTGACGTGCGCCTCGGAAAAGATATCACGCCACCTGTTGTTTGCCACAGCCCGGTCAAGCCTGACCTTCACATTTGCAGATCCCAGACGGCGGTTATCATAAGTGAAGGAACTCGAAAACCAAGATCATCGAGACCGCATAGCCCAATGCATCACAGCGATCATCGACCTGCGAGCGTGGCGTTTGGGAGAAGTGCTCAAAGCCCCACATGACCTCATTAAAGTCACCAACCACCACCCATGGCTTGTCCTCCATTTGATGAAGATTCCGGAGAAGAGACCACATGAGATGGCGATCCTCGGTTCGGGCTCCGCCAGAGACACATGTAAGTCTCCACGGCTCCTCATCCATCGATGCCCGCACATGCGCGTCAATATACCTATCGTTCATCGATTTTATTTCAAGAATCAAAGATTCATGCCAGTAGAGAGCCAGACGTCCGCTCCTTCCAATGCTATCAACTGCATCATATCCACTCAGCCCAAGCCTAGAGCGGTATCTCCCCATACGAACATTAGATTGTCTGGTCTCGCACAGGAAAACAATGTTGGGGTCATTCGTTTGCACCAAGCTCTGGAGATCACGAACAGTCCCAGGGCTCCCTCCCCCTCTGCAATTCCAACTGAGGATCTTTATTGCTGTAGATGGGGCGCTGCTCGCCTCCCCTCTACCCATGTCCATCTCCACTTTCGGGTCTTGGTGCACGTGCTCCATCTGTTCTGCGGCATCGGACGCTAGCGCGACAGGGTTCACCACCGGACGGGCCGCAGCTCCCCCATCGGTCAGCTTCGGGCGGGTAGCATCCACAAGGGGAGCCCCTTGTTCGCCCCCACTGACGTTTGAGATCACCGTGGTTGCCGTCGTAGGGTCCTCGCCACCATGCGCCGTTGAATTGAATATCGAAGTGGGGTTCATCGTCTTTGTACTTTGCCAAGCTGTAGGAGAGTCACGATCTGGTGGCTTCCTAGGTTTAAGGTGCTCCCCTCCAAGAGCTGGACGTCGCCGTGAATAAACCAACAGCGGGGCCTCCCCTTCCTTGCGGGAAGGTCTAGGGATCGAAGCCATCCCAGAATCCAGACGACTTCTGCATGCTGGGCTCCTGCCCTCAGGAACACCGATCTGATCTACAGCAGGGCCGACCATGGCACCAAGGCCTGGCGGCTGCAGGGCGGACGTAGCCGCAACGGGGCCATCACGCCTCCGCAGGGCGCGCATGGCAACAAGCCAACAACTTCGATGGTGGCACGGCCACGATCGGCTAGAGGCGGCGGCGGCGGGGACGAAGGGAGGAGCGGCAACCCTTGCCCCACTGCATCCTACTCCCTCCGTTCTGGATTACTTGTCGCACGTATGGATGTATCTAGATGTACTTTTGTTCTAGATACATCCATTTCAGCGACGAGTAATTTGGAACGGAGGGAGTATATGATTTGCATTACTTTAGGCCAGTGCCAGGGTCCAGGCATATGTTAGCTCATGCGTACTATCAAGAATTATTAACGTTTTTTTGGCGCGCATAATGGAAGCAAACTGTTAGAGATATATTTGGGTTACACGTATTTGGTAGTTTAGGATTCCTACCTTATCTCTAGGAGAGGCGTCTTGCCCTCCAAGTCTTGTACTCAATATATACTCGCCCTCGAGGCTCAATAATACATCCATCATATTCCGCAACAATCCCTCTCTCTCCCTTCTAACATGGTATCTATCGCGAGTCGATCCTAAACCCTAGCCGCCACCGCTTCCGCACCTGCACGCCGCCCCCGGGGCGGTCGGCCTCCATGACCGCCGCCGAGGGCCGCGCCGCCCGTACCTAGGGTTCGTCCGCCGGCCGTGTTGGCCGGCTGCCCTAGAGTCTTTTTCCCGATCCTTTGATCTGGGTTTTCTCTTTCTCGCCGGTCACTTTGATCGGCGTCTACATTTTGGTTTTCCGGTCTATGTGATCCGGTTTGCGTCGCCCGCCGCCGCCGTCGACCCCCGCGCCTCTACTCCAACATCGGCGTCGATTTCACCGGCTGCTTCGTCATCCACCGCGCGGCAAGGCTGGACGCGCCGCCCAAGGGACGCCTTCGTGCGTCGCTGCCGGCCGCTCGTTCGCGCGGTCTCCATCGCCGGTCTGTCTTCGTCGTCGTCGCCCGGGACATCACCGACAACGTCGCCATCGACTCCGATCTGCGCGTCGTCCCCGCATATGGCGCATACAAGCGCGCCGTCGGTCGATCAACCGATCACGCTACCGTCTTCGCCAAGCACGCCCCGAGCATGCGCCTACCGCCGATCGAGCCACAGGTTGCCATCGCGTCGTCCCCACGGACCATCTGCGTTGCCGCCGAGGTCTTCCGTCGGCTGCCCGACCACGCGCGCTATCACCGACGCCCTACGGGCGGTCGCATTGCGAACGTGGTCCACGCCGCCGCCGAGATCCTCCCACCGGCTACCCCTGTAGCCGCCGCCGCCTCCGTGTCACCCCTTAGGGTTATCATGTCGCGGCACGCGGTCCACGCCGCCTCCCGACGGGCCATCGCCCTTGGCTAGTGGCTCTCCGCGCGGCTGCCCCGACCTGTGAGCCTCCGCTACACCGCCTCTTCGGGCTGTAAAGCTGCGGCATGCGGTCACCGCCGCCGCCCGAGGCCGTCCCCGCGGTTGCACCGACCTGCGAGCCGCCGCTACACCACCTCTTCGAGCTGTAGCACTGCGGAACGCGGTCCCCGCCGCCGCCTCGCGGTTCCCGCCGCCGCCCCGAGGTCTTCCCGCCATCACCCGCCCGCCGCTGCCGCCGCCGCTTCGCCCGCCAGAAGCGCCGCGTCCGCGGTCCACGCCGCCGCCGCCGCGTCGACCTCCGTGGTATCGCGCCGCCGTCTCCCTTAAGCGCGAACGCCACCGTCCGCGCCGGTCTTAAATCCACGCTGTCGGGGTTCTTCGCTTACCGAGCACCGCCGCGATTTCTAACCTAGCCGCCGCCGCCGTCGAATACCGCGACCGCTTTTCTTTGGCGCCGCCGCTACCTTTTGTAGCCGCAGCCGCCGCCCGCCCACCCCTTCGTCTTCGTCCAGCACCAGCCCGTCGCCATTGCCGCCGTCATCTACCCGACCACTTCGTTTACTCCGACCACCGTTGGTGACATCGCCTCGGCCGTAGACGCCGCAATTGTCGCCGAGTTCTTCTCTGCGCCCCCTCCGACTTCTCCGACATGGCGTCATACCGGTGCAGTGTCTCGCTCACGCATGCCTGTCCGCAACACCGATGCGTGCCTTCATCCACGACGTGTCCCCGGGCCTGGCAAGCCTGGTCGGTGCTTCGTCAACTTCGTCTTCGTCCGTCTACGCATGCCCGGTGCTGGCAACACCGGTGCGTGCCTTCATCCACGATGTGTCCCCGGGCTTGGCAAACCCGTCGCGACGCGTCGTCAACAACATCTTCTTCCCGGCGCACCACTACTTCGACACCCTTGCGCCCGCGGCTCCATGGCGACCTCCTCGACACCGGCCACCTCGACATCGACATCGACCACAGCATTCTTCGCACGGCTACCTCGACCACGGCTACACCATCCTACGCTCTCGGCTACATCGACATCGGCACAAAGGGCTATCATCTGCTTGAGCAACTCGTCGGCTTCCTCTACAGTCAATGCGTCCGCGACGCGACACCGCCACGATGTTCCCGCTAGGACTACGGGGGGATGTCGATCCGTCATTGCTATTCTCTCGGTCGACCGTCCGCGACGCTCATGTTGTTCAGAACGCTACCGCTTCTGATCGCGGGGATGTTAGAGATATATTTGGGTTACATGTATTTGGTAGTTTAGGATTCCTACCTTATCTCTAGGAGAGGCGTCTTGCCCTCCAAGTCTTGTACTCAATATATACTCGCCCTCGAGGCTCAATAATACATCCATCATATTCCGCAACAAACCCTCTCTGTCCCTTCTAACACAAACTCCAACGGGACGTTTGCTTCTGTAACGTGTTGCCAAGCTAGATGCACCCGCATGCTCGATGAGGTGAGCATGCTTGATGACAGGTTTAATGTTTGTTTGAGCCAACCCCGGGTTTAAATTGATTGGAGACTGGAGTCTTGGCCTAAACGCCGGCTAGGTTTAATATACGCACGTTCACATCAGTGATATTTTCCTCTAGGTTGTCACACTCAACTGGTAAGTAGTGTTAGCCAAGTTAAGCTAGCTGCCACACCCGCGCGTGTCCGACGATGCGAGCATCGGGATTTATTTAATGGATGTTTAGGCTAGACGCCGGTTATGGTGTAATTTTTTCTTGGAGCAGAATGTGTACTAGAGAGTTTTAGTTTGCGTTGATGGACTACATTGCACTAAGTCAGTAAGAAGAGACTAATAGTGTAATTTCGGAGTTTTATATCTATGTTGTCACGATCAAAGTTGCGAGCCATCTGGACCGGGCAGGCCTAGGGAGGGGCAATAAGGCCAGCTCCAGCGCACGACCCCAAACGGACGTCCGTTTTACCCGGATTCTGTTCGTTTGGGTAGCGCAATGAGGTCGTACCGGGACTTTTCTGGGATGCGGTGGCCGTGCGCCCAATGCGCGGTCTCATCCTTTGGCCCCATCCTGTCCGCCTTCATTTTTAAACGCCACCTTTTGAAAATAGCACACACTAGTTCACGCCAGCGACCCTAGTTCACGCCGGCAACAGAGCCAGCGGCCTACACGTCCTCGCCGGCAACACAACCAACGGCCTATATGTCCTCGCCGGCAACCCAGCCGGGCTACAAAATGAATAGTTTGTCGCTGGCAACACAACCAACGGCCGGCAACACAACCAGCCTCCAAAATGAATGTGTTTCTCACCGGCACACAGCTAGCGGCCGGCACCCATGCCAGCCTCCAAAAAAGAACGGCCACGGCCGATCAGACGACCTAGTTCAGGTCGTCGACGTCGAACATCTCCTTCTGCTTGGCGTCGAACCAACTCCTCGTCTTCTCGCCATCTTGGTTAAGTCCACGCTCATGACCGCAAGGGCCACCTCCTTTGCTTTGGTTGCGGCATTGGTGGCCTCGATGTCGAGCTGCCTCTGCCTGGCCGTGACATTGGTGGCCTCGATGTCGAGCTGCCTTTGCCGGGACGACTCCTCCATGTCGATCTTCCTCTTCTTGGCCGCCTCCTCCTTCTCAAGCTACTTCCGTTGAAGCTCTAGGTATAGCTTCATTTGCTCCTCCTTGCTTTGTCGCTTTTTTTCGTCCCTCACATCCTTTTAAGACATCATGCCGTACAAAGTCGTCAAGGCCATGAATGACGCATCATGTATGTCGTCCACCTTGGAGATGGTCTTGCCCCTCGGCCTCTTCAACGCCTCACCATCTCCACCTCCGGCAAACGCGGCCGCCTTCTTGCCTCTCTTCGTTTGAAGTTCACGGTATTGATCTTCGAATTTTGGGCAATTGTTGATGAGCGTCCAACAATGCGTAAAAGTGAATGACTTGTCATTATATCGGGCCTTAAATGCTTCCAACGATTGATATGCCTACACCACATGATCAACAACAAATGAACATGCAAACATATACAAGGCCGAAGTCTCATGGCCGTAGCAAAGAAAGAACTAGGATAAGGAGAGCCACTACAAGAAATATGTCAACTTGTGACCACCACCATTGGTCACTGAAAGGTCACTGTTTTCAATTTGTGACCTTTTTGTGACCAAAAACATAAGGTCAAAAGCTGAGGGTCGTTAACTGACTATATCGACCTTCTCTGTGAGAAGGTCGTGGACGTTTACAACCAAAATATTCCTACTGTGGCGTTTTGGTCACTAGCAACCTCCCTAGGCCACGTAGGCATCCAGCATGGCAAGCTGATGTGGCACAAGATTCAGCCCGGTCCAATTCGGTTTTCTACATGGGCCTAGCCCAACAATTCGGCCCTTTTAATGTATTTTTTTTCCTGTGCTTTTATTAGCTACATGGGTCTGGCCCAACATTACAACCTTTTTATTTTTGGGCCATAGCCTTTTTGTCTCAACAGTTTCATTTTTTCTTTTTTATAAAGTGGGTTCACTAGTCAGGTGGGTCCCCATTGTAAGGCTCTAGTAACTGGGTCCCTTTTATCATGTTCTCGTAAATGGGTCCCATCTATCAGGCTCACAGTCTTCATATTTCAACTACTATTTAAATTGGGAGAGACAGAAAACACACATATACTCCAAATAAGAGCAACCAGATCATGTAATACAATGGCAATAAAGGTAACGACTACAAGTTAATACATCACTTTACAAGCTCTACAAGCTTTACAAGTCCTTCCATAGCAATCACAAACTATGCACCTGCTCCCATCATGAACAACATGCCAAACTAGTTGGGCAACCATAGACAGATGAATAAAATGACGGACTCGCTGGACAACCATAGTCAAGGCTGGGAACAAACAAAACAGCAACATGCCTTCCTCGATCGCCCTGTTACATGAATCAGTAGAGAAGAATCAGAAAACTGGGGCAAATATATTATGAACAGACCATTCAAGAAAAGGATAGTTATTTAGAATGATAACACAAATTGAGCTAGTGCCATGCTTTTTGTTCTCTAGCTAGTTAAAATGAGATACTCCGATAGAAGAAAACAGAGACACAATATGAAAGCTAATAGTAGGGATGCCACAGCTTAAATGAGCAAGTTATTTTGTATTTGAGAAACAAAAAATGCACCAATAATTTTTTAGAAGGTAACTGAACTTCTGTGCACACATTTAGATAGAAACAAACGCTTGATCAACAAGCTGTTGTAATAGTGTATATATACATGCTAACAACATGAATGTTGCATCAGGCCATGCTCAACTACTCCAAACCATTACATAATCAACACTCCTAGCAGCTAATTATATAAGGGCACTGCTCATAATGAAGAGCAAAGTATTTTTATGGGGAGAAAAGGCTCCCAGCTTCACCACCCCCAGGATATGCATTCAAACAAGAATTTATTAGTGAAGAAAAAAGAGAGCAGCTCCCCTGCTTTTTTCTGGAACTGCGGTAGCCCAGCTTAGCTTCAAACAAGAGTAACGACTTAGTAGACATGTATGTCTGCCATAACCAAGCAAGCAGATTCGGTAGCTACTTAAACAAAATCCCAGTTCATGAATTCTTTCATACAGTAACGGTGACTAGTTGAAGGTTGTTGTACCTGACCACTATTTTGGTGAAGGTCGACCGACCGGCACACGCTTGAGCACGGAGATGAGTGCTTCCCCCCAGTCCTCTATTAGCTGCAGTTGATGTTTGCAACAGTCATCATCCATGTTGTAAACTGATTAGCAACTGCTGCCAAACCCAATGTGACAAAGAGGTAAGCACTATAAAATGGATTTATAAAATTTAACAGTATAAGCAAAAGGCAGAGCATGTGCAAGTTTATCAGTACAAACTGGATGTATAAACAAAAGCTAATGGTATAAACAAAAGGCAAAGACTGTACTGTGCAAGTTTAGCACTATAAACAAAATTTAACAGTACTGAGAAAATGCAAATACTGCAGATACTATGTACTGACTACTATGCTAGTTTAAGCTGAATTTTGTTCAGTGCTGCTGATGAATCTTGTGCTTGTTCAAGCCGAGGAGAACTAAGTAGTGAGCTATGTACAAACAAAAGCAGAGACTATATACTGGGTACTGATGCACATGCTAAGTGGAACAGACCATCCATGCTAATTGTAGGATTACCAGCTGCTATCATGCTAACTGGAACAAACCATCCATGGAAATTCAGATATTATATTTTAAGAGGCCATACTTAAAATATCATGTTTTTTTAGATCAGTGTGATACACAGTAATTGCAGCATATGCAACAAGCGCATGGAATTATGGAGAAAGAAGTACTTATCAAGATAAATCCTAAAAAAATACTAGAGAACATTACTGAACCTCTGTAAATGTGGAGATACATGCTGATGGCTAGCTTGTACCACATTAGCAAAGCTGTTTTGCATTCTATCATAAGGTAAGCTATATACTATCGAACAGAAGGTGTGCCCCAAAGCCTAATTTGACAGCAATAAAAAGTTGCAGGTGTATCTAACTCAATAGATAAGCTACAGAAAACAGTTGCAGGTTTATCAGCGCACACAGCAACGAGATGCTTTTGTCGAATGCCTAGGGAAACTATGCATACGAGCATCAATCTGCTGATTCTCCACACAGATGGTTATGATCAGCGAACAAGGTCTCAAGCTAAGCATTGTTGTATCCAAAGGACGCAACTATGAATGACATCACGGAGATCATGACCATTTGAAGCATGTACAGTCTACAAAGATACTAACAGGTGAACAGACAGCCCCTAGAAATTGGCTAACTACTTCTACTGTATAATATGCAGTCTACAGAGATACTAACTACTTATACTGTATAATCACAGTCTGCAGTCACTAAATAAATCAAAGGTGTATGATGGAAATACAACAAAATAGTCCAGTTAACTAGCCGATTAAGAGAATAATGAAACCAGTCACTCTAAGCAGAAAAGAGCTTCAAACCTCAAGCATAGAGAGCGTGAGGGTGAGAGAGGAGAGGAGAGGAACCACCACCTATGCGGGAACCATGGAGCGAGCGAGGGAGCTGGTTCTGGCAGCCAATCGTGTTTGGTTCGGCCATGAGCAACAAGGATGGTGTGCGCTGCGGCTAGGATTGGGCGTCGGTGGTGTCCGATGCGCGCACCTACGTGAGGACGGAAAATAAAATCACGTCAGGGAGGGGAGGGGAAGGAGGGGAAGAAGAGCAACTCGAAGATGGGCGAGAGAGTACCTGGAGGAGCGTCGTCGGGGCGTGGTAGGCGCGGCGTCCCGAGCATGGGATGGCGTCAGCAGGGAGCAGGCAGGCAGCCGTCAGGTGACGCGGCCGGGCAGACGAGACGCGTCGGCGTCCTATGACGGAGGTCCATGGAATGTGCACGCGGGCAGCCCTCCTCACTTCGCGTGTGCGCCTCCGGCGAGGCACAGGCCGACGTGCTGGATCTGGGATCTGGCCGCCGCATATGCTGTTGGGCCTGGGTGCTACTGGGGGTTGGGGGAGAAGGGGAGGTGGAGAGGGTGGGGCGTCGGCCATGTGGGAGGGGAGGGAGCGGAGGCCGGCGTCGATGCGTAAGGTCGTCGATGAGTTGGGTGGTGGCGCCGAGGTGGGTGGGTGGGAGGAGAGGAAGGAATGAACCGGGGAGGTGGTCTGGTTTGGGAAATCGGGAACGGCACGCGGGAGGCGTGGAGGGAGGAGGAGCGGGTGGAGCAGGAGGGCGTGGGGAGGCCATGGACGGCGAGCAGGCGAGCAAGTGGTTGGTCACGAACTGCTTGCGGGCGAGCAGGCGGTTGGTCATGAACTTGCGGGTGCGGAAGGGAGCGGCGGCGGCGATGGGGAAAAGGGAGCGGGAGCGGCTGGGGGCTGAGTGCGAGGGGAGAGGTGGGTGGCGGAGGCGAGGGGAGGGAGCAATTTGATAAAATAGCACGTCTTTCCTCGTACCTTGATAAAATAGCACACTTTTCTTTTTGTTTGATTAAATGACACACTTTTCCTCCATGGCTGGATAAAATAGCACAAACTAATTTTTTTTCTCAATTTTCTGGTATGGGCCTACACATCATAATATTTTGGACGATTTTGCCCCCTGGTCTTTCTGCCCGGTCAACAGTTTCGATCGAAACTAGCGATCAGTTCCGATCGAAACAGAGGAACGCGAGGCAAGCAGGGCCGCCGCCTCGCCGGCTTCCTCACACAGGCGCCGCAAATTCCATCGTCGTTGACTCGCCGTGCCTCTGCCCCGGCGTGCTGCCCTCATCACCCGTCGCTCGACCCGTTCCGCCGTCGCCGCTCGACCTGTTCCGCCGCCGCCGCCGCCGCCGCTCATCTTGCCGTGAGTTACAGGTGTTCGCCCATCTTCTCTGTTGATCTCTCTTTCTCTCCTTACCAGTACAGGTTTCCTCCTCTATATCTCTCTCTTCCTTTAATCTGATCTCACATGTGGAATTAGGAAGCAAGTCATCCGGGAACCTTATATCATGGAGATTTTTGTGGAGGAGAGCTAGTTTGTTGGCTTCACGACAGCAAAAGGTTTAGCTCGCTGTGATGGAGCCGGAGGGCGCAGTTCCAGCAGGGTCAGTTACAAACTCTATGAATCGTTAACGTCAGTTTTTTTATGAATAGTTAGAACTAACCATTGTTTGTGTTTCGAAAATCCGTGTAATTTTGTAGGGAAGAAGGTGCGGAGTCGCGCGTTGTCATTTATGAATTAACTGTTAGACTTCTCCGATTTGTCGCAAAGCTTGACGATGGCACCGAGCGTCAAGTTGCCGAGCATGATATTCAGTTTGAGGTTAACATGAAACATTTTACGGTTGAAAAAATGGTCGAACTCATTCGGTCCAAAATTGTTTGGGGAAGTAGGCAAGAGGTACATATTTTGTGCCAAGACAAGCACTTTGAATCAGTTGAGAGGATCGATAATTATTGGAAGCTACTGACAGCTTTTCTTGAGAGATGGGAAGAAAAAAATTGCTAGTGCTAGCTCAAGTTGTGGACATTGCAAATGGGGTTACAGCATCATATTGCTCTGAAAATATCCCATCTAGTGAGATTGTGGACAATATTATCTGCTCAAGTTCTGACGTTTACCAGTCAAATGCAAGTAGTGCAACATGTGTCGACAATTCTACAACTGGTAATTTTCTTATTAGCAATTCGAGATATATGCAATCTGATGGTGAAGTCATTGATTGGTCCACTATTGCGATAACTCCTATTGGTGATGATGTAATATATCCTATATCCCATGAAGACATGTGTGAGGTACTCGGAATTGAGGATGAGACCGAGGATGCTCAACCAGTAAATGAGCCAGTTCCGGTTGTCGCCGGCCATGTTAGTGATGAGTTAATGGCTGAAGGAGCTATACCAGTTGATGATCACGTTCCCGAGGAGATAGAAATGTCATATGACAAAGATTATCCTAAAGTTGAGAAAGGGTCAATCTTTCCAACAATGATAGATTGTAGGAGGGCTGTGAGGCAATGGGCAATTAATGAAGAATTTAACCTCGGAACTCATAGAGCTAATAAGAGTATGTGGATGGCACATTGTATGGCCGAGGATTGTCCATGGAAAATAACATGTCATTTGATGGCTGATAAGACAAAGACCAGGGTACCAACATAACTTACTATATTCAGTTTTTCTATTTATTTTGTACTATAGTAGCATTATCTTATTGTAGCGACACTAACAACTTTGTTCTATATGCAGGTTAACAAGATAGGTCCGGCGCACACATGTGTTTCAAGTAGCAGACTAAATTCAGCAATGGCCTCACAGGATTGGGTTCGAGAAAGGTCTAAGAAAATTTTGAGGAAAACTCCAAACATTGGTTGCAAGGATTTACAAGAGAAGTTGGAGGAAGACTGGAATGTAACCACTGGCTATGACACTGTATGGAAGGGGAGAGAAAGAGCTAAGGATGAGATCTATGGGTCTTGGGGTAGTAGTTTTCGATACCTATTCAATTTTAAAGCGAGATGGGCCGAGATCTCCAAAGCATTGTTGAGGTCGATACTAAACTAACGGATGGTAAGGTTTACTTCCATAGATTCTTTATGGCACTTAAGCCTTGTGTAGATGGATTCCATGCAGGATGTAGGCCTTATCTTAGCATAGACTCAACTGCATTAAATGGAAAGTGGAATGGTCATTTAGCTGCATGTACTGCTTTAGATGGTCATAATTGGATGTTTCCCCTTGCATTTGGTTTTATTGAGGTTGAAGATGAAGATAATTGGACATGGTTCATGACACACTTGCATAGAGCATTAGGGCCAATTTCAAAGCTTGCTATATGTACCGATGCATGCAAAGGCTTAGAAAATGCAGTTAAGAAAGTTTTCCCTCAGGCCGAACAAAGGGAGTGTTTCAGGCATTTGATGCAGAATTTTTTAAAAAGATATCATGGTGACATAGTTGGACGCATGTGGGGTGCGGCCAAGACACATAGACCCTCAATGTTTGAGTACCATTTCTCCAAGGTTCTAGAATCTAGCCAAACCGTGGGCAAGTATTTGCAAGATTACCATAATCTAAAGTGGATGAGGTCTAGTTTTGACACCGAGATCAAGTGTGATTACATTCATAACAACCTCGCGGAGAGCTTCAACAATTGGATTAAAGGAATCAAAGATCTTCCTGTTGATGGGTTGGCTGACACACTTAACGGAAAGATAATGAAATTGCTCGAGAAGAGGAGAAAGATTGGGGAGAAGCTACAAGGACGGATACTGCCAGCAGTTGTACAACAAGTGAATAATAGAACAAGAGGACTTGGGCACTTGAAAGTTACCAGATCAAGTAATTGGAAGTGTGAGGTGAGGGACATCAACAAAGACAATTTGAGGCATGTGATTAACATAGAACAATGTGAGTGCACGTGCCTCGAGTGGCAGCACACAGGCAAACCGTGTGAACATGCACTTGCTTTCTTGATTGGAAAAAGAAACGTGAAGATGGAAGATTATCTTCATGAATACTACTCTCTAGAAAGGTTTAGGGCAGCTTATAGGGGGGTTGTTGAGCCTCTCACAGACCGGTCACAATGGCCTAATGTTAAATTAGACTTTCTATTACATGCACCACTCCCCAAAAGTTCAGTTGGAAGAAAAGGAAGCTGAGATCGAGAAGTTGCCTTGAAAAGGGAGGGGAATTATAAAAGAAACCACCACCGAAAGGTCAATTAGGAAGCCAAAACAGGTGCAAGAAGTGTAAGCAATCGGGACATAGGCAAGCTGGTTGTCCTACTAATGGAGTGAAGAAAAGGTAATTTATATTGATTCATATTTGCTCTACTGTTTTCTTTGTAACATTGGTTGAATTTGTTGACAGGAACCCCAAACCTAGAAAGATAAAGCCAAACACCGAAATTGATGTTGAATGTATAATCCCAGGAGATGTCCTGCAAGGCAGCCCTCGTCCTGTCACAAGGAGGTAAAAATTAATGCTTTTCTTCAACTTCTATAGTGGACATGATATATTTTTTCTCAAACAATGCATATTGTGTAGTCAATCATCTCTTCGTAGCCCTCATGGAGGGATGTCTCCACACGCTAGCCCTCGCCCTATGACGAGGAGGTAACACTGTTCTGCTTCTCTTATCTCTACAAATATGGCATGTTTTTATATATAATAAATAGTGCATTTTTGTGCAGTCAATCTTCTCTTGGTAGCCCTAATGGAGGGATGTCGCCGTTGGTTGTCCCACACGCTAGCCCTCGCCCAATGACGAGAAGGTAACATTTTTTGTTGCTTGTCTTATCTCTACAAATGTGGGGTGTTTTTATATATATTATGAACAATGTCTTTTTTGCAGTCAATCATGTCTTGGTACCCCTCTTGGAGAGACATCTTCATTGCCTGTCATACAAGGCAGCCCTAGTCCAATCACAAGAAGGTGACGAAAATTGATGCTTTTCTTCAATTGTTGTTGTTTGTAGGCTACTTCCTTCATGAATGAAATTGTTGTATTATGCAGGCAACTTTCTATGGAAACAGAGACTCCCACCTCTCCACCAAATGTTGGTGTGAGGCCCAAAGAAGCTTACGCCAAGAGGAGAAAAAGAGTGTAGAATGCCATTTTGTGATCATGTAGTGTGTAGTAGTCATCTTTACGAAATTGATGCTACTTCGCGTAGTCGATGCTTTTGGATTGAATTTACCCTTTCACTGTCTCTGGGATCTTGTCGTGCACGTAGTCAGTTGACGGCTCGCTTTATGCTTCTGGATGCAACTTGCGAGACAAATACTCACCTTATGCTTTAAATCTGAAACTCATGCATATTCATTCTGGATTGTCAAGTGTATGAGCACATCTGCACCTTATTCTGTAGTATTCATTCTGGATTGTCATCTTATGCTTTAATTTTTGTGACATGTCAAGTGGTACAGAAATAAAGAGAGGTCATGCCAAATTTTTTGGTGAAAATGCTGATGAAATTTCACTTATATCCATGTCAACAAGGCTATATATCAATACACGTTACAACCATTGAAGCTGAATTTTGATTGCATCCATCGGAAGATATCCATATCCAGCTGTGAGTGCTATATCATCTTCAGGCAACACTATTGCAGCAGCGAGCAGCCACAGGCAAGCACAGCAGCGAGCAGGTACAGCAGGGAACAGCTACAGCCTCCAGCCAGCAAACGCACACTACGGCCACGAAGCGACTTGGACTGCCACACGCTGCAGGGGGGCTTGAAGTGGCGGCGCCATTCTTCTCCCGCACGGTGAGGAAGCAGCCGGAGGCGGCGTCGGCGGCGCCCTTCTTCTCCGGCACGGTGGGGAGCGGTCGAAGGGCGGCGGACGATGGCGCCTCCGCCACAGGAACGGGCGGCGCGGGATAGGAGGCGCGACGAGGTCACGGCGCTCGAGGAGGAACCACGGCGAGATGGCGGCTGGCTGTTTTGTGTTTTGTTCCTCTGTTTCGATGTTCTGCTGCTTCTGAATCATCTCGTCTCCGGTCGAAACTGTTGACCAGGCAGAAAAGACCAAAGGGCAAAATCGTCCACAATATTATGATGTATAGACCCATACCAGAAAATTGAAAAAAAAAGTCAGTTTGTGCTATTTTATCCAGCCATGGAGGAAAAGTGTGTCATTTAATCAAACAAAAAGAAAAGTGTGCTATTTTATCAATGTGTGAGGAAAGACGTGCTATTTTATCAAATTGCTCCGAGGGGAGAGGTGGGCAGCGAAAGGAAGGGGAGGACGGGGCGGCGGCGGAAGGATCTGGATCGGGGAGAGGAGTGGAGGCGGGGAGGGATCTGGATCGGTGGAGCTAGCGAGGGAAAGAAAGGAGGGGGGGTGGATGGAAATTTACCCGGAGAACATAGCTAGGGTTTCGGGGTTGGTGTGGATGGGTCGAGGACAGCCGTTGGATCCCCGAGCATCCGATGGTGTTGGATGCACGATCCGCGTGATATGTCCACGGACCAATCAGAATGCAGTACGATTTTATGACCATCTAAATTGGTCGTAGTTGACTTAAAATAATGTGTTAAAATCATTTAAGCTACTTTATGATATGAGAAGTTCTAAAAAAATGGAAAACCTTCTCACTATGTCACCAAAATTTGAACAAGTTTTCAAAAAAAATAACAACATGGAATAAGATAAATATCTTTAAAAAGGTGTCGTCGGAAAAGAGTTTTTTGCAAAAAAAAAACATTTTCCCTTTTTCGGGTTCCCAAAATGAGTTTTTTTGTGAAGGACCTACAATATATTTATTGCAAAATTGTATGAAATAAATTTTATAAACTATTAGGCCATATTTAATGCACAAATGACCAAATAGTTGGGTGTCAAAAGATTTTATCCACATCTGGTAAAAAAAGACAAATTTCGTTGATCCAGCTGGAAGCGGGTGAAATTTGAACTGTAGCTGCCTCATAGTTTGCTATTTATTTTTTACAAAAATCATTTCTAGGTACATAAGTATCTATTTTATCATAGAAACACCAAAAGTTTTCCAAGATTCAACCACTAGCTAGGAACGGTCAAGCCCGCCGTTTTGACCGCATTTTGAAACAGACATAAAAATTCAAAAAAAATAAAAAAATTGGAAAACCTTCGCATTGTGTCATTATATGTGACCAAGTTTCCAGGAAAAATAATAAACTTGCAATACGGTAATTATTTTAAAAAAGTGTTCTCAGAAATGAGCTATCATGTGTGAAGATTCATGGCTTTCAAGCCAAATGATCAATCTTATGGCCACATTCCTGGCATAGTTTGTTCAAATGATCTCATATTGTGCACAAGGGTGCATCTTGGAATTCCAAACAATGTTGCCTAAGAGAGTTTTCATTTTCTTTGCACGGAAAATTCATTTTCCATTTTCCGAGTGCCCGAAATGAGGTTTTTTTTGTGAAGGAACTACCAAATAATTGTTGCAAAAATGGACCAAATCAATTTTATAAAATACTAGGCCATGTTTAATGCACAAATGACCAAATGGTTGGGTGTCAAAAGATTTTATCCACATCTAGTGAAAAAGACAAATTTCGCCGATCCAGCTGGAAGCGGGTGAAATTTGAACTGTAGCTACCTCATAGTTTGCTATTTATTTTTTCCAAAAATCATTTATAGGTACATAAGTATATATTTTATCATAGAAACACCAAAAGTTTTCCAAGATTCAACCACTAGCTAGGAACGGTCAAGCCCGTCGTTTTGACCGCATTTTGAAACGGGCATAAAAATTCAAAAAAAAATCAAAAAATTGGAAAACCTTCGCATTGTGTCATTATATGTGACCAAGTTTCCAGGAAAAATAATAAACTTGCAATACGGTAATTATTTTAAAAAAGTGTTCTCAGAAATGAGCTATCATGCATGAAGATTCATGGCTTTCAAGCCAAAAGGATCAATCTTATGGCCACATTCATGGCATAGTTTGTTCAAATGATCTCATATTGTGCACAAGGGTGCATCTTGGAATTCCAAACAATGTTTCCTAAGGGAGTTTTCATTTTCTTTGCACGGAAAATTCATTTTCCATTTTCCGAGTGCCCGAAATGAGGTTTTTTTGTGAAGGAACTACCAAATAATTGTTGCAAAAATGTACCAAATCAATTGTATAAAATACTAGGCCATGCTTAATGCACAATTGACAAAATGGTTGGGTGTAAAAAGTTTTGATCCACCTCTGGTGAAAAAGACAAATTGTCGTCGATTCTGTTGGAAGCGGGTCAAATTTGAACTGTAGCTGTCTCATAGTTTGCTATTTATTTTTTCTAAAAATCATTTCTAGGTACATAAGTATCTATTTTATCATAGAAACACCAAAAGTTTTCCAAGATTCAACCACTAGCTAGGAACGGTCAAGCCCGCCGTTTTGATCGCATTTTGAAACGGGCATAAAAAATTCGAAAAAATCAAAAAATTGGAAAACCTTCGCATTGTGTCATTATATGTGACCAAGTTTCCAGGAAAAATAATAAACTTGTAATACGGTAATTATTTTAAAAAAGTGTTCTCAGAAATGAGCTATCATGCGTGAAGATTCATGGCTTTCAAGCCAAACGATCAATCTTATGGCCACATTCATGGCATAGTTTGTTCAAATGATCTCATATTGTGCACAAGGGTGCATCTTGGAATTCCAAACAATGTTGCCTTAGGGAGTTTTCATTTTCTTTGCACGGAAAATTCATTTTCCATTTTCTCGAAAGTGCAAATGAGGTTTTTTTGTGAAGGAACTACCAAATAATTGTTGCAAAAATGGACCAAATCAATTTTATAAAATACTAGGCCATGTTTAATGCACAATTGACAAAATGGTTGGGTGTAAAAAGTTTTGATCCACCTCTGGTGAAAAAGACAAATTGTCGCCGATTTAGTTGGAAGCGGGTCAAATTTGAACTGCAGCTGCCTCATAGTTTGCTATTTATTTTTTACAAAAATCATTTCTAGTTAAATAAGTAACTATTTAATCAGAAATACATGGTTTTATGGCGAGACATCGACGTTTGGACGGTAGCCGAGGGCCCCAACTCTAGAGCGCGTAAGCTCGCATGCCCGCCGCGTGGTCACCGCATGACCGTGGTGTTGCCATGTGTTCTGGGCGGCCTAGGCATGTCTAGTGGCTTGGGCACTCCCCAGGTAGGTGCTAGGAAGAAAATCACAACATAAGATTCTCGCGAGGAGACCGATCGATGCTCAAAGATAAATAAGCAGCCAAGTGTTTGATTTGCGGTACGGGAAATGCACATCGCTAATGGGCGTGAGTTTAGGCTGAGGATGATCAGTTGCTAAGAAGACCGTCTTCACAAATTTTCACCTCAAAAGGAGGAGCCTAGGTGGTACTTGCTTTACAAAGTACCACACTGGACATAAATACGAATGTTGAAGCTGGGCTCAAAATAATGAATGGATTGAGCTAGCATTTGGTGGAGGATGGTTATTTGGGCATAGGAAAGCACTGTAGAAAATGGATACCATTTGGACATGCCAAAGTGGTACTTCCTTCACAAAGTGCTGCTCTGATCAGAATAGGAAAATGAATATTTTTGAATTATTTTTGAACTAGGCAAGGAAGGTTCTTACATATTTGACGAAGATATGACCCAAAGAATTTATGAGATTTTTTTGGGAATTTTGGGAATAACAGAAATATAGGTTACTTCACAACCTAGGGCAAAAACCGCCACATGGACATGACACATAGGCAAAACTGATGAGATGGCGCCTAGTCATCACAACCCACCACAATCTACAAGGCTATGACCATCTATATTGGTCATTAATAGCTAGAAATAAGGCAGCGGACTAGCACTGTTTGCTTTGTGACCTTTTCGTGTAAGGAAATTATGACCTTTCTGACCAAAATGGTCGCAATGGTTTAGGGTTTGGAGCCCCTCGAACGGCTTTTGACCAATTGGTCTGAAATGGTCATAGATCTATGACCAATTCTTCCAGGGTCACTGACAAAAGGTCACTAGTTGACATATTTCTTGTAGTGAGCATATCAAGTCCCCAATGCCGAGACCACTCACGGGCCGTGCTTCAACGCTCTCAAGTGCGGCACAATACTTGTTGCACTCTTGTTGGATGAACAACCACCTCTTTTGAATCGAGGTGAAGGCACGGTTGCTCGTAATTTGGTAGGGCTCAAACATCTTTCTTTCATGGAATGTTTTATGGACTCTCGTCCAAAAAACAAGGCCCTTCTGTTGCGTGCCGGTCCTTGGATCTTCATCCAACATTGGCAGATCAACTTGTCCTCGTCTTGTGAATATGAACCCGTGTGAGTGCTCTTCTTCCTCTTTTGTGCTTCCGCTCTTTGGATGAGCTCGTCGATGAACAATGGGCTCGCCCGAAATATCAATATCAATGCCATCTTCTTCATCACCATCACCTTCGCAATAGATGTCAACTAGTAAGTAGTGGCAGAGAAAGTTAAGCTAGCTACCACACCCGCGCGTGTCCGATGAGGTGAGCATCAGGATTTATTTAGTGGATGTTTAGGCTCGAAGCCGGTTATAGTGTAGTTTTATCTTGGAGCAGAAAGCGTACTTAAGAGTTTTAATTTGCGTTAATGGACTACATTGCACTAAGTCAGTAAGAGTAGACCAATCGTGTAATTTCAGAGTTTTAAATCCATGTTGTCATGATTAAAGTTGTGAGCCATCTCGACCGGTCAGAACTAGGGAGGGGCAGTAAACATTTTTCGTGAATGAAATACGTGCCCAGGTGCACATGTACGTCATGCATGTAAGAGTTGTCGGTTCAAGCCAGGATTTGAGCCCCTGCTTTGTTTTCCACACGACTAGTGAATTTAAATTATGGTCGTTTGCGGATTTCTTCAAATTGTTGTGTAAGCTCATTGGATGGATGGTGCAGTCGGGGGCATGTCATGAACCATGCGCGCGCTAAGCCGGCAGATACTAGCACCCGGCCTGCTGGAACGGCTAGTTTTAAATTCGCGCCGGTAGTAGTCCCTTGTTTGGTACTCCATCTGTAAACTAATATAAACATCATTACTTTATAAACGATCTTATATTAGTACACAACAGTTTCATGTAGCCACAGTTGTTTTGGATGTTTTATAAGCGGTCTTTCTAATTCTGTAGTATTTTTCAAGCCACAATCGATTTATTTATTTAGCAGTTTCAGTTTGAGAAAAAGTACCAAGATGGGTACCGAGAACAACTTACAGAGCAATTTATACCTTTTTTTAACACCAGTACAGACGCAAGCGCTCATATACACGCGCACACACTCATCCCTATGAATGCGCACACACACTCTATCCCGATGAGCGCCTCCGAAAGACTGAGCTGGCATATCATCTTGAGATTTACGAAGTCACCGTGCACTGTCTGAAATTTATTAAGACGTAAATAACCTCAACTGGAGTAAAGCATTTTAAGAAATCAGACGTGCCCCTCTTCTTCTAGACCTCAGGACGGTACAAATCCTGGTACCAGCTGGCATGCAGCCGAGGTTGCATGCATGCCGTCGCAACCAAGAATAGACTATGCATGCATCGGCAGGCGACGGACAAACGCAACAACAGCAATGAGGCATCTTTGCATGTGTTCGCGGTCCGGTGCCGTGCAGGATTCGGCAGCCGCGTGCTTTGAAATGACTCCAGGTTCGAACCGATGAAGACCGGCCCACCAGGATGTGGCATGTAGCGCCACGCTGGTTGAGCCGGTCGTCGTTGCACTTTTGCATGTAGCCCCCTGCCGTTCATAAGATGGGATAGCACAAGAAAATGTCCAAGTCGAATGACAAAGAATTTGATCTCCAGTCAAAAGAATTAGGTGACAATGTCATGTAAAAAATGAGGAATGAGGAGGCTCCTCAAAAAAATTGAGGTCGTGTACCTCTTCTTCTTCAGAGTTTGATGGTGGTGGTGGAGATTAGAGGAGGCCTAAAAGTTCTACTCTGACAGCAAGCGTGGACCGACCAAAAAGGAGGAAGAGATCGAAGGAGGCGTTCAAGAGACAAAGAGAGGTGGAGACGATGAAAGACGAGATCAATGAGATAATCTAGTAAAGAAAGAAGTTGGCGGAGAAGAGGAAACGAGAAAAATTATAGTTGAATGAGATGACGCTAGAAGAGAAGAAGATGTGTGGGCAGGGTATGCACAAAAGTAGAAGGCACAATGAAGAGATGGAGGAGCCACTAGTAGAAAACCACCCATTAGACCCGGTTCGTAAGGGCCTTTAGTCCCGGTTCATGAACCGGGACTAATGGGTCGTTACTAATGCCTCCACCCATTAGTCCCGGTTCAAACACGAACCGGGACCAATGTGCTCCACGTGGCCTGTCGCCGAGCCCAGTCGAGGCCTTTGGTCCCGGTTGGTGGCTCCAACCGGGACCAAAAGTCAATTTTTTTTACAAAAGTGGCTGCTTTAGGGGTTTTGGGGGTTATTTTTAGGTTGTTATTATAGCTAGCTAATAGAGAGAAGTGTCCTCTCTTATCTTCGTCCTTGGTTTATCAACGCTGCTGCTATGTTCATTGCACCCGCAGATATAACATGCTCATGCATGCTTTGCATCATACATCATCATATACATATATAATAACAAGTCCTACTAATCATGCATCATCATACAACTTCTACTCGTTATTAATAATAAGTCATACGATCATCATCCTCATAGTCATCGAACCCAACCCTACATAATTGTTCTTAGCACATGATCATCGATGTCGTAGGACCTAAACACCCTTAAGGTAAAATAGCATAAAACAATATAGACCCTGACTCTCCATTATGAAGAATGGCGATCATCCTGTCTCCAATTCTTGCCCTTCGCTGCTTATTGCTTCCAAGAAGCTCCTTACGACTGCCCATACATTTTTTCCATTCTTTAATTGTTATGTCTCCACTTCTTTTAGAAACCCGGTATGGACAATTGAGATTCGTAGGACGACCTGGTAGTATGTTCAAAACATGAAGGCTACCATACGTATACATCAGATGAGGCACACAATCATTCGGGACTATCTGTTGAAAAACATAGTAATAACTTCGTAGTTAGCAATGATGTACTAGTTTTAGAAGTGTGCAAAAAGATGCACGGATGTTGTAATAGTAAAAAATAATCTTAACAGGGTATCTCCATGGTAATTACCGTAGTTCAACACGTGCACTAGTGGCACGTATTGACCATAATGTTGAGGAGTTTGATTGTAGATATTGTAATTCTCAAGATCAGTACAAAATCCGACCAGATGATTTTTCTCCTGATAAGTTGATTCGGAGCCTTCAGTGTAGTATGTTCTGTCTACCATCTTTCACACATTCTTTGAAAAATGAAAATAAGCTGTCAATGGAGATAAGTTGTCAACTATATATTTTGAAATAAACAATATAAATTACTTAATAACTATGTTTAGCTCACATGAGGGAAGAACTGGAGGTGTATCCACAAGGACCCAAATCGAAGGTGTCTTTTGCTCGATTGTAGGATCACCAAGATCCATGGTGACAAGCATACCCTCATCAAGACCATACATCTTGCAAAATGCATCCCAATTTTTGCAACCAAAATGGGTTACACTCTGAGCATTGTACAGCTTTACTTGAAAATCCACACCATGATGGGTACTTAGGATAATTTTTTTGGTTTCGAAACTTTCATGGTCTTCAAAACCCATCCTCTCCAAGACATAGCGTCTTGCAAAGCATGGTATAAGCTAGTCAAATTGGAAAAGATGAAAAATACACGTTAAAATAGTTGAAGTCGTGCTTAATTACGAAAAAAAACTATTGTCGTCGTTGCGTACCATATGAACATCGCAGGTCTCCTCGAGCTTAATGCTGAAGCGCCGATCTTCGTCCAGCTCAATGAACCTGTCGCAGATACCTCGGTCGTCGTGGCACCAGTCGCACTCCCCCGGGCGGGTTTCGTCGTCCGATGAGTACGACATTTCCGGCCTACGTTCATAACTCAAATATTAAACTAGATCATTATTATTAATCACGGGTTGACTATCGATGATCGATGTACGCAGCTCCTCTTTCATTCTCGAATGCATTATTATACCAAATTGTCTAGCACACGAGAATGACGGAGAACTTATCCAATATGAGCATTCAATAAGCAAAACCAAATCATAAAATAAGCAAAACCAAATCATAAAATAAAGTATAGTATTCAAATTAGCATGCATTCAATAATTATAAGCAAAAGTACATCATCTCTTGGTGTCCGTACATCGTCGAATATTATCACTAATACAACTAGAACCGTAGCGCCAGACGGGTACCGACGCGGCGGTGGACACCAAAGATAAGGAACCATCACAGATCATAGCTCCAAGAGATCCTCAAGAACTGGCGGTATTGTCGAACCTCCCTCCAATGCAACCATGTAGCGACGGACGTGCTCGTCCTCCTCGGCGACACGGTGACGTACCACCTCCGCGGTGTCCGGATGCCTCACCACCGCATCGCCCACGCGACCGCCACCAAACAAGGATCGGGTCAACAACGGGCTGCCTCCTCACCAACCTACGTCCCCCGGAAGGTAGCACCTCCCAATACAAAACCGGCGGAGCCCAGTCCTGAACATGGCCCTGATCAAGCAGGCCTCCACCGCCGAGTCGACGACGACGAGGATGCGGGATAGGCATCGCCGACGTCGATGCGGGAACTACTTCTATATATAGTTAAATAAAAGTAGTTTTATTAATTAAATCAACTATCTAGTTCAACTACTAAGCACTTACTATAAATAAATAAGTAGTACTTACTAAAAACAAACTACTTCTATATATAGTAAAATAAATTAGTTTATTAAATCAACTAGCTAGTTCAACTATATATAAACAACTTCTTATTTTTTTCCTTCTTCTAAATACTATGAACAAAAAATCATTAAAATTCTATGAACAAAATTAATTACACAATCTATATATCACCAAAAATCTATTAACAATAATATCACCAAACATGCATATTCAATAATTATATCACCAAAAAATCTATTAACAGAAAAAATCTAACATAATATGAACAAATTAATTACTACACATATCTAATCTAACAAAAAAATCTAATTAATCTAAAAAAATCTAACATAATATGAACAAATTAATTACTACACATGTAATCTAACAAAAAAATCTAATCTAACAAAAAAATCTAATTAAATCAACTATCTAGTTCAACTACTAAGCACTTACTATAAATAAATAAGTAGTACTTACTAAAACAAACTACTTCATTATATAGTAAAATAAATTAGTTTATTAAATCAACTAACTAGTTCAACTATATATAAACTACTTCTTCTTTTTTCCTTTTTCTAAATACTATGAACAAAAAATCATTAAAATTCTATGCACAAAAGTAATTACACAATCTAAATATCACAAAAAATATATTAACAATAATATCACCAAACATGCATATTCAATAATAATATCAACAAAAAATCTATTAACAGAAAAAATCTAACATAATATGAACAAATTAATTACTACACATATCTAATCTAACAAAAAAATCTAATTAATCTAACAAAAAATCTAACATAATATGAACAAATTAATTACTACACATGTAATCTAACAAAAAAATCTAATCTAACAAAAAAATCTATGAACTATATATCTAAATTACTACACATCTAACCTAACAAAAAAAAATCTATGAACTACAAAAAGAATCTAAAAAAATCTAACAAAAATAAAAAAATGGTCACGTCGGCGTCGAGGCGGCGGGCAGGGGCGACGACGGGCTCGGGGCGGCGCGCAGGGGCGACGAGGACAGCGGGCTCGGGCGGCGACGGGACGGCGGGCTTAGAGGCGTGCAGAGGCGACAGTGGCGGCGACGACGTCGAGGCGGCACCTGGCGCGATGAGGCGGCGGGACGCGGGCGGCGATGGTGGCGGCGACGACATCTGCGCGGCGACGACGGGCGGGCTCGAAGCGGCGACGGGACGGAGGGCTCGGGCGGCGTGAGGCGGGCTCGGCGGCGACGACGACGAGGAGCGAGGCGTCAGGCGAGAAAGAGATGGGTTTTGGCAAAACTGCTAAGTCCAATATATATAGCAAGAGCATTGGTCGGTTGGTGGCTCCAACGGGACTAATCTTTAGTCGGTTGGTGCCACCAACCGACCAAAGGCCTCTTTTCAGCAGCGCAAAGGCGGAAGCGAAGACCTTTGGTCGGTTGGTGGCTCCAACCGGACTAAAGATGAGATTCGTCGGTTGGTCCTACCAACCGGGACCAAAGAGTAACATTGGTACGGTTGGTGCCATGAACCGTACCAATGGACCCGTGTAACTACTTTTTATTTTCTGCAGCTATTTTTTGTTGATTTTTCCTGCAGCTGTTTTTTAGTCCCACCTTGCCAAGCGAGAGGCACTCGCAATGTTTATAAGCCCCGAGTGCGAGACGATGACGAAGAAGCTCAATGCTCCTGCCGTTGGTTAGCTTGAAGCCTTGAGGAATACGGTGACCGCAGAGCTATGTGCGGTCAATGGACACTATTCCAAAAGGCTTGAAGCAAATTAACGAGCATTGCGCCTCTTTTTATTTTTAATGACTTATTACAACTCGAAATAAAAAGAAAAAATATATAGCAGAAAATAAAAAACTATATAAAACCACTCGAAATAAATAGAAGAAAAATTATTTTGATTAACTTTACTAAAAATAGCATAGATCGGATCTGTTACATTTGCTGCGGTACGGCGATGGTGGTCATCTCTTCCGTCGAGGTGGTCGGCTGAGGTGGGTGTTCGGATCTCGGGATCCGTCATCCGCACCACCGCGAGTCGGGAGACGTAGTTGCGGTGAAAACAGAGCTGACGGCGGGCGATGGTGGCGTTCCATGTCGTTACCATGATGAAGGCATCGTCGTGTGACTACCGTTGACCCACTCGTATTGCTCCGGAGGAAACCCTAGGATCTGGTGTTCCAGACCGGACGATGGCGGCACTGCGGTGTTATTTCTCTCTTGGGAGCATTGTTTTGTGGAGCAGCGGCGGAAGTCGAGGAAGGAGGTGGAGCGGCCGTCTTGCACGGAGCTTGGTGGAGCTGTCAAGTCATGCCTGGCCGACAGGTGCTATGCTTTGTCATGCCTGGTCGGAGGTGCTACGCACGACAGATCCACCAAGGGCTTCAAGCTCTGTCGGCTGGTGGTACTTGGCAGCATGGCGCTGAGGTGTATCAGTGGCGACCGTGACGTGTTCAGCTGTTTGCGCGGGACTAAAGATGAGCATTCGTCCCAGTTGGTCCAATCAACCGGGACCAAAGAGTGGCATTGGTACCGGTTGATGCCATGAACCGGTACCAATGGACCTGTGTAACTACTTTTTTATTTTCTGCAGCTATTTTTTTGTTGATTCTTCCTGCAGCTGTTTTTTTAGTCCCACCTCGCCAAGCGAGAGGCACTTTCATTGTGTTTATAAGCCCTAAGTGCGAGACGATAACGAAGAGGCTCAATGCTCCTGCACATTGGTTAGCTTCAAGCCTTGAGAATACGGTGACTACTGCACAGAGCTATGTGCGGTCAGATTGACACTATTCGAAAGGTTTGAAGCAAATTAACGAAAGCATTACGCCTCTTTTTATTTTTAATGACTTATTACAACTCGAAATAAAAAGAAAAAATAAATGTAGCAGAAAAGAAAAAAATAATATAAAAAACCACTCAGAAATAAAAAGAAGAAAAAAAAATTGATTAACTTTACTAAAAAAATAGCATAGATGCTTATTTTTAATGACTTATTACAACTCAGAAATAGAAACAAAAGAATAAATATAACAGAAAAGAAAAAAAAATATAGAAAACTACTCAAAAATGAATAGAAGCAAAAAATAGTTGTGATTAACTGTACTAAAAAAGGAGCATATATGCTTATTTTTAATGGCTTATTACAACTCAGAAATAAAAAGAATAGAATTAAATATAGCAGAAAAAGAAAAACTATATAAAAACTACTCGAGAATGAGCAGAGCTAAACTTATAGAGGAAATTCAACTTAAATTCATAATGAATTTCAAGAGAAATCCGTATGAATTTATGCTAAATTTCCTATATAAGGGCATCTATTTTCATTTTCAGAGGAGCTCAATAAGGTAGAGAGGAGGGCTTATAAACGGTCCGATTCCCCTTGATTGGCGAGATGGGACTAAACTCTGGTCGCAACGAGGACCAACCCTTTAGTCCCGGTTGATGGCACGAACCGGGACTAATGGGCAGCCTTTGGTCCCGGTTCAAGCCACCAACCGGGACCAATGGTGTTGGGCCAAGAGCGAGGCCCATTGGTCCCGGTTCGTCCCACCAACCGGGACCAATAGACCCAGACGAACCGGGACCAATGGCCCACGTGGCTCGGCCGGCCCTCGGGGCTCACGAATCGGGTCCGATGCCCCATTGGTCCCGGTTCTCGATTGAACCGGGACTAATGGGCTGGATCGGCCTGGACCATTGGCCCCTTTTCTACTAGTGAGCGTAGGCTTCAACTTGAGAATTGGGTGATGCAAGAGAACAAGTCGGAGGAAAACCGATCAGTGATGGTGTTTGATCCAAATACCATGGATGACACATCGAGATCATTATGAGAGATGATTCATGCAGAGACATGCGTCCTAGGATGGCATGTAGCGGGCAACATTATTTGGACTGACTGTGACTTGAAAAATCTCGAAGAATTAGCAATACCACTTAAATTGGAAGCACCTAACATTATTTGGCTGAAGAACAAAAACACCTTAGTCGATCCTCCTCTTTTTTCTTCCCCTTCCTCCCCTGTCGTGAATTCGACACCCCCCAATCCCGTCCTAACTTGTAGCCAGCACCATCCATAGCTGGTAGCTTCGTCGCATGACGCCTCGCCTGGTCTTGCCCTAGCCTCCTCCTATGATGTGACGTCACCCTAGGTATCCCTTTAAACTTCGCCGTTCTCCAACAATGGTGAGGTGGTGACAGGTCGACCCCTCGCCCAGCCCCCTCTCCTTCGTCGCCACATCACGGCCAGTCACATTGTCCCCATCCTCCGCGAGATCCTAGCTCGCCCTCGCTGAGAACACATGCTAGTCGTGGTCTTGCCATCTCGGGCTTAGATGTTGTGCGTGCGTATGAGGAATCGTATGATCCAAAATTAAATTTTAGGCGACTGAAATTTAGAAAAACACTTAAAAATATGAAAAACAAGTGTATCCGCATTAAAATATGTTGATAGCTTAGATCATCTATAACCGGACTCCTCAAATTGATCGGGCAGGCGCGGGAACCACAGGTCGGATAGGAGAAAAGCAAAAAGTAGCAAAAATTTAAACCCCCCTTGCCACATCTTTTTATTCTTTTTTTATTATTTCTTTTCTTTCTCACTCTCCTTCTCCATCAATCACATGCATATTATCGGATATATAAAAAAAAGTGAGGGACATGTTTGCGTGAACGAAAAAAATAAGGAGTCAATGCGAACACACCCAAACGCTGATCGGGCGCGTCGGCGGACGTTTGATGGGCCAAATTTGCTCAGTCCGGCTATAGATGCCCTTACCGACCACTTAGTAGTGTATCTGCATGAACTTTTAAAACTAGCCGATCAGAGCGTGTGCAAAGCCAATGTCTGCCGCTTTTACGAGCGCATGGTTCATGACATGCCCACGGGTGCCCCGTTCATCCAATGAACTTAACACGGGTGCACCCATAGCTCTCACATGCATGACGTACACGTTCACCCGGGCACGTATACCCCTTCATTCACGACAAATGGCTTCTGCCCTGCCCCAGTCCTCACCGGTCGAGATGGCTCGCAACTTTGATCACGACAACATATAGATTTAAAACTCTAAGATTGCAATATATGTCTAGATTTGCTGACTTAGTGCAATGTAGTCCACTAATGCAAATTAAAACTACAGTCTGCTAGCTCCAAGATAAAATTACACTATAACCGGCGTCGAGCTTAAAGCTCCAAGATAAAATTACACTATAGCCGGCGTCGAGCCTAAACATCCATCGTATAGTTAATCCGGGTGCTCACCTCATCGGGCACGCGGGGGCAGAAGCAAACCTCTGGTTGAAGTTTGCTTCCATTACGCGCGCCGGAAATGTTAACTAATCTTGGTTGTACCTAAGCTATGTGGCCTAAACTAATGAAATCATTCCAGTTTGATGCGAGATATCTATCAGTAGGACCCAGTTGAAAAAGAAACAATTACATATGTCCAGTTGGCGGAGAAGAGGAAACACGAAAAATTATAGTTGAAGGAATGAGGCTAGAAGAGAAGATGCGTGGGCAGGGTATGCACAAAAGTAGAAGGCGCAAGGAAAAGATGGAGGCGCGTAGGCTTCAACTTGAGAATTAGGTGATGCAAGAAAACAAGGCGGAGGAAACCCGATTAGTGATGATGTTTGATCCAAATACCATGGATGACAGATCTGAGATCATTATGAGAGATGATTCATGCAGAGACATGCGTCCTAGGATGGCATGTAGCGGCCAACATTATTTGGACTGATTGTGACTCCGAGAATTTGTAATACCACTTACTAGCTCCGTCCTGATTTATTGGTCTCCTTCTTATTTTGTGCTAAATTTTGACATTACATTTAACTAACAAAATGTTAATGCATGTAACAAAAAAATATCATCGAAAACTATGTTCAAATATGAATCCAACCATATAGGTTTTAGTGACATGCATTATATTTTCTTACTTAAATCTATGGTCAAAGTTTGACCCAAAATATTAAGGGGGCCAATAAACCAGAACGGAGGTAGTACATAGGAGGCACCTAACATTATTTGGCTGACGAACAAAAACACCAGAGTCGATCCCCCTCTTTCTTCTCCCCCTTCCGCCCTTGTCGTGAATGTGACACCCCCCCAATCCCGTCCTAACTTGTAGTCGCCGCCACCCATAGCTGGTAGCTTCATTGCACGACACCTCGCCTGGTCTTGCCCGAGCCTCCTCCTCCGTTGTGACGTCGCCCTAGGTATCCCTTTAAACTTCGCCGGTCTCCAACGATGCTGGGATGGTGAAAGCCAACCCCTCACTCAGCCCCATCTCCTTCGCCGTGACATCGCGGCCAGTCGCATTGTCCCCATCCTCTGCGAGATCCTAGCTCGCCCTCACCGAGAACGCATGTTGGCCGTGGTCTCGCCATCTCAGGCTTAGCTGTTGTGCGTGCGTATGAGAAATCATCTGGTCTAAAATCAAATTTTATGGGACTGAAATTTAGCAAAAACACTTGAAAATATGTAAAACAAGTGTATCCGCATAAAAACTCAAGAAGAGCTACGAGCGAGAGATTGTGGGCCGCACGGATTTAAAACTAGCCGGTCGGAGCATGTGCAAAGCCAATGTAGCCGGCCGGGGTAATGTCTGCCGCTTTACGCACGCATGGGTCATGACATGCCAACGTGTGCCTCGTTCATCCAATGAACATAACACGGGTGCACCCACAGCCCTCACATGCATCACGTACACGTGCACCCGGGCAACTATACACCTTCACTGACGACAGATGGCTTCTACCCCACCCCAGTCCTGATCGGTCGAGATGGCTCGCAACTTTGATCATGACAACATTGATTTAAAACTACTCTCTCCGTCCAATAATATATGAAATATCAAAAATATTTTTATATTATGAGATTGATGGAGTACTAGCTTGCAATATCGGTCTAGATTTGCTGACTCAGTGCAATGTAGTCCTCTATTACAAATTTAAACTACAGTTTGCTAGCTCCAAGATAAAATTATACTGTAACCGGCGATGAGCCTAAACATCCATCGTATAGTTAATCCGTCTGCTCACCTCATCGGGCACGCGGGGGCAGAAGCAAACGTCTCGTTGGAGTTTGCTTTCATTACGCGCGCCGGAAATGTTAATTAATCTTGGTTGTACATAAGTTAATATATATCCTTTTCAGTGGCCTAAACTAATGAAATCATTCCCGTTTGGTGCGAGATGTCTATCACTATAACCCGGTTGAAAAAGGAACATTTATATATATCCAGCATGGACCTACTCCAGCAGTCCAACTCGACGATAGAGTGCCTGATTCTCCGGTTAGTAGTATAACAACCTGCAACTCTGTCAGGGAGAAGAATAAAGAAATCATGACCTGCCTCCGTCGACTAGGGACTTTGTATACTCCATTCGTTCCTAAAAATATAAGCGCTTTAGATATTTTAATACAGACTAGATATAGAACAAAAGGAGTGAATCTACACTCCAAAATAAGCCCGGCCCCTTGCGAGAAATGGAGACCGCCTGAGGTGGGGGTGGGTGAAAGCCAATGTTGATGCAGCAATATCCAAGGTAGGGGAGACGGGAGGAGCTGGCATTGTTCTTAGGAATCAGGAGGGTGCTTTCCTAGGCAGCGCCT
This sequence comes from Aegilops speltoides, assembly GCA_021437245.1. Taxonomy (NCBI): domain Eukaryota; kingdom Viridiplantae; phylum Streptophyta; class Magnoliopsida; order Poales; family Poaceae; genus Aegilops; species Aegilops speltoides. The sequence continues at coordinate 480,261,515 of CM038146.1, forward strand.
GTCATGTATTCCCGCGGTGCCAGGAACCAGCGAGGGCGGAGCTATATGCGTGTAGAAGAGCAGTGCAACTTGCGGAAGAGCTAAATATTCCCAATCTGCATGTGGAGATGGACTGCCGCGAAGAGCTAAATATTCCCAATCTGCATGTGGAGATGGACTGCCGCGAGATCGTTTGCAAACTGCAAAGCAAGGAGAAGGACTTGTCTTCGTTGGGACCGGTCATTGAGGATGTCAAGCAAATGCTGGCTACGAGGGAGAGATGAAGGGTCACTTGGGTTAGACATTCAGCAAATAAAGCGGCGCATCAACTAGCAAGAGAGGGTGTAGCGAATAATCTTTGTAAGGTGTGGTTGCATGTACCACCTGACTGTATTATGCATGTTGTCTCAGACGAAATCCCAGGTTGGGATGCTTAAATAAAGTTTGAAGTGAGTTAAAAAAAAGACTATATACATTTGTATGTAGTTTGTATTGAAATCTAAAGAGATTTATATTTAGAAAACGGAGGGAGTTTTTGTCTATTTGTGATGTGATCGTCAGGAGGTGAACCTTCACTCAGTTCGCTGCCCCCTTTCTCTCTGTAGGCCCTGACACAAGAGACCTAATCAAGCGACCGATTGCGATGCAAAACCGTAGTAGTTTAACAGCAGCGAAAGGCGTAATGGGTTGTGCACGCATGATTACCTATATTAATAAATAAAATAGACGTTGGAGATGGAATTATGGGTAGACACTTACAAGACCAGTGAAAAAGAAAACACTATTTTTGTTCCTAGTTGCAAGGCCGGGAAAAAGGATCCACCCGCACCCACCGCAGGATAGGTCCAAGCCAATTTTCTTTCTTTTATTTTTGTCTGAAGGGAAGCCAGTCGACACTTTATTCAAACTAGCAAGATGTCCATGCGTTGCACGGAACATCAAGATGCATTTGTATGAGTAGTTTATTTTGTGGGAGAAAAGAATGAACGAGAGAAGGCCATATTTGCAAATGTTGAGTGGGTGTGGGTACCTTTTTGCAAAATTTCCATTGTTTCCTTTCTATCAGTCACATATAAATCGGACGGATTATATTGCAGGATGGTAGGCACATCATCATCACCAACTCTGTTTTTTATAAGCGTAGAGACGATCGACAGAGTTACATTCCTGAGTACATGTTTAATATAATAGTTTTTTTTTCTTAATTAGGCGAGAGATATCTCGCACCAAACAGGAATGATTGCATTATTCTAGCCACTGCGAAGGATGTACCCCAAAACAAATTAACATTTCGGGCACTCGTAATGGAAGCAACTGCAACGGGACATTTGCATATGTACGTGTTGCCAAGATAGCTAGCTGCACCCCGCATGCCCGATGAGGTGAGCAACCAGGTTTAATGTTTGTTTGAGCCAACCCGGGTTTAATTTTATTGGTGTCTTGGACTCTTGGGCCAGACGCCGACCTACTATTTTCTTGGAGGGGAGTGAGTATACCGATGTTCACGTCAGTGAACAGTGATGTTTTCTTCTGGGTTGTCACGGTCAACTAGTGATGTACATGTACTATCAACCAATGCATGATGTTTAACCAAAAAATGGATTATGTTAACACAGGACGGGCCAATGCATTTTTGACAGGTCAGAATATAGTGGCCGTGTCCCGTGTGAGGCGGTACCAATTCAAGTGTCCCTGCGGTTGCGTTGGTGTAATCAGCGAAAGGCATTTGGATGCATGCATGATGCCAAAATGTCCGTGTCGAGATCGCTGGTCCACGTCATGGGCTGTTTGAAACTATAGAAACGAGTTGGTTTTTAACAAAACAACAAATATTCATTTCTTGCAGGTTATTTTCAGGGCTACTACACTCATCCGTATGTGGTCGCTACTCATTCTGACCGAGGCTAGGGAGCATTTGGTTACTGGATCTATCCGATGAGAGATGGTAGCACGGGATATCTTCAACCGGTTTGGATGGCGGTCAAGTAATAGGATAGGTGTTTAGTTTCCAATCTTTTATTTTGCCTGCCGATTGTGGCTATCCTATTTTTGCTTTCAGGCTCTTAGTGAGCATTTTTCCTTATTGTTTGAGACCTCGAGACTTATGTTGGACCTTTTTGGTTATCAATAATATGGCATGCATCGTTCTGATGCAGAGGCCGGAGCAAACTCCTTTTTCGAAGAAAAAAACATCATGGACGCAAACACGGACGACATATTTGCGCTTGAGTATATAATACAACGTACTTTCTACGTCCGTGAATAAGTGTACATCTAACTTTTACATTAAGTCAAAGTTTAAATATTTTGACCAACTTTATATAAAAAGTAGCAGCATTTATGACACTAAATTAGCATCACAATATATTATCAAATTGATGTCATATTTGCTAGTACTACTCTTTTGTATAAACATGGTCAAAATTTTAAAACTTTAACTTAGGACAAAAGGTAGAAGTACACTTATTTGCGGGCGGAAAGAGTACATGTTAGCGTTATAAGGCCTTGTACAATGGGAAATGCTTAGGGGAGGTGCTTAGAGAAATAAACCAGACTTTTCTTAAGCACCTGTGCCTATTTCTACAGGATAGACGCTTAACTAAGCGTCTCTCCCGTAGAAATAGGCACCGGTACTTCAGAAAAACCCGGTTTATTTTTTTATGCATCTCTCTAAGCATCTCCCATTGTACAAGGCCTAAGCTAGCTCCGGCCCACATGTCTGATCAAGCGAGCACCCGGATTCAATTATACGATGGATGTTTAGGCTCGACGCCGGTTATTGTGTAATTTTATCTTGGAGCAGACCGTGTACTTCAGTTGCAATCTGCATTAGTGGACTATATACATTGCACTAGTGCACTTTCAGAGGCGAACCAACCTGTGGTTGGATGGTTAGAGAGACTGTGGTATCCCCAGCCCACCAGGGTTCAAATCCTGGTGCTTACATTTATTCCTGAATTTATTTCAGGATTTCCGGCGATGCACATTCAGTGGGAGGAGACGTTCCCGTCGACGATGAGGCACCTACGGTGACTTCGTAAATCTCAAGATGATATGCCGGCTCAGTCTTTCGGAGGTGCTCATAGGGGTAGGGTGTGCGTGTGTGTGTTCATAGGGGTGAGTGTATGCTCGTGTATATGAGCGCTTGTGTCTGTACTGATGTTCAAAAAAAATTGTGCACTTTCAGAGTTTTAAATCTCTGCTGTCACGATCAAAGTAGCGAGCCATCTCCACCGGTTAGGACTGGGGAGGGGTGATAAGTATGTGTCGTGAATGAAGGTATGTACGTGCCCGGTGCACCCGTGCTAAGCTCATTGGATGGACGGTGCAATTGTGTATTTCGTGTGCATGTCATGGACCATGAGCCTGTGCTAAGTGGCACACAGCACCCCGCCCGGCTAGAACGGCTACCTTTTAATCTGTGCGCCAGCATTCTCTCGTCTGTTTCATGTTGATACAGATATTCTAGATGATTTAAGGCTTTAAGCGGCATACAAGAAAAAAAATACCTCCACATAGTCCTTAGTCCTCCTTTGGTGCCACGAGCGGAGGCAGTTCGAGTGGTAAACCCTCAGCATGTATGACAACATCGCCGAGAAATTCGCGTCAGACGTGGCGTTCTTTATTGGCAATGATGGTCCACTGTATTCCTTGGCCCTGTGAAGCTGCGTAGGATCGTGTGGGCTTGGGCGAAGGAAGTTGACTCCATGACAGGGAATGTCAGGAAGGGTTGCCCGAGCATGCAAGCAATCCAAGGAAGATCTGGTTCACGTCGGATGGCAAACAACTTATGTAGTGGCTGATAACAGAGGTTGAGGCTCTCCGTTGCAACCACATCAACATTACTGAAATGATCATCAAGGGCGCGCGAGGGTTACTTTGGCATCCTTGGGCTCACATCACCAGCGTAGGGCGACGTGGAGGTGTCGTTCGACGCGATGGACCTTAAAAAAGGTTGAGCCATTTGACCCAACTTGGCACGCAGTTGACACGCGGATTGTATGCGCGGTGCGGGCACTAATGTCAAGGGTGGCATGGGGCCATTTGAGCTATTGGTACTCGCATTCGACGACCTTAGGGAGCGGGCATCCATCTTCTTAACAGTGTTCAGGCTGAGGGATCCTCCACCTCCCACTCACTATGGTTAAGGAATGTATCTAACCATGATTACATAGTCAGATACATTCCATAACCATAGCGAATGAGTCGTTTAAACAGTACACGCATACTACGTGCACGTAAAAAGACTGGGTTAACCCCATGGTGCATGCCCACTGCAAAGGAAATTCATGCTATTATGTAGGGTATGACACTAGCCATTCAGCATTCGGACTTCCCAGTGATTGTTCAGTTAGACTCTTCAAATGCTCTGGCCACTCTCGAGCGACAATCTCTCCAGGTCGGCCTATGGTCATCTAGCTGCTGAGATTAAAGCTCATTTGGTAGTCAGGAAGTTTATTCCTCTAAAAGTTAGCATATATCAAAATAGGATAGCACATCAATTGACATACTATAGCCGCACTAAAGCTTGTACTGCGGTATGGTTGAACTCGATTCCTCCGTGGTGTGAGAAATTGTCACGTGATTGTAACCCTATGGTTGTGAAATAAAACATCCTTTCTCCCTGCAAAAAAAAAAAAAACCATGGTGCTTGCCTACGATATTACTGTGAGAAATAAAAGCCACTGTTGAGCTGCGACGGGGATGAAGTTTTTCCCTGATTTGGAGCAGAGGCAATTGATATCTCCTAATTAAGTGTGAATTTAAATCTTACGTCGGCCATTCTATGCTACCGTTGGACTCTTGTGTTCCATGTGAATGGCGGGTTGTCCGCTATGTTTTCAAAGCGTTGGTGAACCATGAATATACTCCCTCCGTCACGGTTTAGAAGGCGCGCTTGAAAATTCTCTGGAATCGAGGTGGTTATCTATTGGTTGTGAGTTGGGCTAAAAAATAGCATTCACACTACGCATGCATATAGAAATAGTACTCCGGAGTACTAATTAGCTACTAGAAATAAATGCAATGCGCCCTAAACCTTGTCTATTGTGGAAACGCACGCAAATTTAACTGTGCCTTCTAAACTGTGACGGAGGGAGTAGTTGGCACCGAGTTTGACCTGCCTAGAGTGCAATTTTGCAAAGGATTTCGTGGAACACGATGATGGTGTCATGGCCTGTGAGAGAAGCCATCTATGCCACTTGTACAGACTTGTAGTTTGCAACGCAATTTCAATGAAAGAAGCATGACCAATACAATGAGCAAGCGAGCACAAGCACGACTCCCAGTGCACAGTACGTTGGAAATGTAACATGATCATTTCGTTTCGATTACAATGGATATCAATTTAGAGCTCCAAATTACAAGCATCTTTCTTAATAGCGTGTCTATTTAACTATCTCTACTCCTAATGGAGCAGTTGGTGAATAGTCCGCCGGTTATTTTTCGCTGGTTTTATTTCGTCTACCCTGCCACCACCCCCTCCCATCGCTGGGTTTTTTCGTCTCTCCTCCCACCACCCCCTCCCATCGCTGGTTTTTTTCGTCTCTCCTCCCACCACCCCCTCCCACCGGTTTTTCTATTTTATCGTCTGGCCGGCAATACCCAGCGTATTTATGGTAATCAATCACAATTAATCCACATATAGTAATAAATCAATCCAGGTATGGTAAGGCCATAACTCAGGAAATTTTGAATATGATAATTATATGGTAATAAATTTAAATTACCCCAAAGGCTATCAATCCAGATATGGGAAGGCCATAACTCAGGAAATATCGAATATGATAATAAATTTAAATTACCACCAGGTATGATAAGGCTATCAATCCCCTCCTCGCAGATTTTTTTCTGCCGAGAAACAAAATCAGCATACAATTCCTCGTATTCCTGTAAGGCAAGTTTCTACAGAAAAATCATGACACGATAGGATTTGATTACGTGATGCACTAGGTAAAAGGAGCGTTGCCTCCGACTAGACTACAGTACTACACTGCGCCTCATCAGTACCTAGCAACCCTAATCTCAACTCATGCTTCTAGCTAGTCCCAATTTCCATCCTATCATTTTGTTGCGGCTTTCTCATGGTACTTTCGTTGATGGTGGGCGCGCAACAAGACCTCGTCGCCGGTGGTCAGACGGACTCCTCGTCTACGGTCGCGCTGCCACTCGGCAAAGATGCATCGATCGAGCAGCTCGATCTGTGGCGCTGCACTACCTCACGTCATCGAACTGTCGTCTGGTACGGTTATTCCGGTGTCAGCTCATGTGATATGTACGTCGAGGACTCTTCCGGTCATGATGAGTGTGAGATGAATACGACGACGTGATATGCCCATGTTGTAGGTCTTCCGATCACTAGCTCACGTCGTGCATAGTCCAGTGGTAGGTGGATTGATTGACTCCAGACTCCGATATGCTAAGTGTTCATTTTTGACTTTTAAGTAGTCCGACGCTATGCCAAAGTCTGACGATAGTATTAGTTCTACAACACGGGCAATTGGAGTTAACTCTTAGCAATGAGCTCATGTGTGTTCGCCAAAATTACTAATGCATCTTGACCGCCCCCGGCGATGAGGTCTTTGAGGAGTCCACCCCGCCGGCCGCCAGGGACAAGGTCTCGGCGTGTGACCGCCATGGACGAGAGCAGCAGGAGAATGCCATCTTGACTGCCGCCGACAAGGTCTCGTCAGCCACCGTCTACGAGCAGGATGACAAAGCCATCTTATATGTATACTATGCCTCTTGGATATAGTCTTTTGTGACCTAAATTTGTTGAACCACCCAGTATTTTATGCCTCTTGGAGAATCATGTCTAAACCTTTGAGTTTGCAGGTTTTATTGCAATCAAGAAAATTGATTTATGGTCACAAACATGAAGAGTTTATCCTGTTAATAAACGCATACATATGTTTGTATGAATTTCAAAACATTCTTTTCTTAAAACACACAGGGTTTTTGATGACTGAGAAAGAGTCAGTTATGTCAACACCATGAGCTATTACCACTGAATAGAATTGTGCTATGAAGTGGCATGTTTTGAGAAATGATGTAAAAGACAGAGCTCAACTGATTATTGGGTTTGAACTTTACATATTTTTGAGGCACGCATAAGTATAATATGACATTGATGGTAGAAGTTATGTGAATATGAATTTTTATAAGAAGTTTGATTCTAATGATTTTGCAGGAGCTTGATTGGTGATAATTTTTTAATGGAAATTGTGTGCTGATTATTGCTTGCGATGATGCATATTGCTATGATGGCTAATTAGAGTGATCTTTCATATTGCAACCTGGCAAAAAATATAGCTCTGGGATATTGTATGACAAAATTAGTGAGCTTAACTAATGAATTTTGCAACTGAAATTTTTTTGAAGTCATGGGAAGGCTGAGATGTCATTCAGTTGCATCACGTGGGGAGATCAAAGGAGATTTTTACGAGTATTATTTTTTTATATCACAGGAATTGGTGGGTAAAAGAAATATATATGTTAAAACTGGTTCTATAATCCTTTTTTATGATTCTCTTTCGTTTCTTTTATTAAAGATTTTATTATTATTATGTGTACATATTTTAATAGGATGTCAAACATCCTAGAGTTTATCTATATTGTGTATTGCACAGGATCTCCAAGAAATTGTGACATGTGTGCAGAACATAGATGCTTTGATTTTATCATATGCAATATGTTACACCTATTATTGATCCTTCCTTGACAATTTTTTCCAGGTATAATATAGTTTCCCATTACTGATTTGACGGTGAGGAGCAGTGGCAGCGGTAACATCTGTTGGTCGATTTGGAGGGGAGCAGAATAACGGCGAGCAGCATAGTGTGGAGTGGTTCAGCGTTAGCCAATAGAATCGCCCCAACATTGGCCAGACCGACTGGTTTGAGATCCTTCCATGCCTTCCTAACTACCTTGTGAGTTGACCTTTGATCGAAAAAAAGTCCTAGAGGTTTAGAAGAACACTAGAGATTTTATTTTTCAGGTTTTCAATGCTAACACGTTTCTAAGTTATATAGTGCAAGCAGTTGAGTTGGCTTGAATTTTCCTGTACAACTGAAGGTCCTTCTCGAGCGTGTGCAGCTTGATGTAACATCATGTAGTTTGTGATGCCGAATCAGTGTTTAGTAGGAACAACTTAGTGCATATGTATTTTGTGTGTACTGACGTGATGCAAATGTATTCATGTGTGACGCCAGACAAGGTACAAAGGTAATGTAGATTCAATGTAATGATTTGATTTTCAAAAAAATATTGTGTCCTTTGAAAATTTGATGTTCGCAAAGTTTGTAATGATAAGTATGTTGGAAATATGCCCTAGAGGCAATAATAAAAGAATTATTATTATATTTCCTTGTTCATGATAATTGTTTTTTATTCATGCTATAATTGTGTTATCCGGAAATCATAATACACGTGTGAATACATAGACCACAATACGTCCCTAGTAAGCCTCTAGTTGACTAGCTCATTGGTCAACGGATAGTCATGTTTTCCTGACTATGAACATTAGATGTCGTTGATAACGGGATCACATCATTACACTAGTGCAGAACCGGGCAATAGCACCGGTTCGTCAGGCCCTTTCACTACTAGAATCAGCTAATTTGCCATCTGCCAGTTCTTTGCCGTCCGCTAGCGGACGGCAAAGAAGCTTCTTGCCATCGGCTTACGAAAAGCGGGCGGCAAAGAAGCGGCCGATAGCAAAGACCAAGTTTGCCATCAGCCGATTCTTTGCCGTCCGCTAGCGGGCGGCAAATATCTTACCGTCGGCTAGCGGGCGGCAAAGAGGAAAACCCCACCGACGAGCTGCAAAAAAAAAAAACCTATCGGGGCCCCTCTTTGCCGTCGCTAGCGGACGACAAAAAGCAAGAAAAGCGGGCGGCAAAAGGTGGCGGGCGGCAAAGAGGGACGCCAGCAGCGTTAACGGGCGCGCCCGCCCCTCTCTCTCTCTCTCCCCACCTCTCGCCCAGCCCGTCGGACCACCCGCCGCCCGCCCCCAGCGCCCCCGCCCGTCGCCCCACCCCCGCCGCCCGCCCCTCCCTGCCCCGCCCGCCACCGTCTGGCGCCGCCACCTCCAGCGCCCGGCACCTCAGCGCCCGCCGCCGGCCGGGCCAGCGCCGCCGCCCGAGCCGCCCGCCCGCTCCTCCGCCGCCCCAGGCCGCCTCGCCCCGCTCCTCCGCCGCCCCAGGTGAGTCTTTTCTTCCTTTTTTTTTTCTTTTTTTCTGTTTTTTTAGTTTTAGGTTTATGTAGTTTTAGGTTTATGTAGTTTTAGGTTTATAGGTTTAGTTTTATTTTAGTTTTAGGTTTATTTAGTTTTTTTCTTTTTCTATTTTTTTAGTTTTAGGTTTAGGTTTAGTTTAGTTTTAGGAAAGAAGAAAAAGAGAAAAAGAGGAGATCAGGAGAAGAAGAAGAAGAGGAGGAGGAGAAGAAAAAAGAAGAAGAGGAAGAAGAAGAAGAAAAAAGAGGAGAGGAGGAGAAGAAGAAGAGGAAAAAGGAAAGGAGGAGGAAGAAGAAGAAGAAGAAGAAGAAGAAGAAGGAAAAACAGGAAGAAAAGGAAAAGGAGGAAGAAGAAGAAAAGGGAAAAAAACCCGACCCGACACGGTACCCGGCACCCCGACACGAGACCCCGACCCCGACACCCCGACCCCGACACCCCGACCCCAACCCCGACACCCCGACCCCCCAAGCCTGACCCGACACCCCGACCCCGACCCCGACACCCCGACTCCGACCGACCACGGTACCCAGACCCGACCCGCACCCGACCGACACCTGACCCGAGACCCGACCCGACACCCGACCCGACCCGACCCGACACCCCGACCCGACACCCCGACACCCCGACCCCACAAGCTGACCGACACCCGACCCGACCCGACACCCGACCCCGAGCCTGACCCGACACCCGACTTGAGCTGACTCGACACCACGACCCGACACCACACCCGACCCGAAACAACACCCGACACCGACACGGCACTACCCCGACATCGACCGACACCACGACCCCAGACCCGAAACAGCACCCGACCCGACCACGGCACCCGACACCGACAGGACACCCGACCACCGACACCTCCGAAAGAAGTTCTTTGGCCTTCCAGAGGCCGACGGGGTCATATATTTGTGAATTATTAGTTAGGTCATATATTTTTCGATTTTGTTATGAAAAACATCATATATAATTGTGTTGATCGTGTAGTTTTAAATGTGCAGTTGTTTCATCGCTGCGAGGTTTGGTGTTCGACGACCTCGCCGTGCGTTTGACGAGCTCTGCCCCTTCGTTCGTGGGTGAGCACAAATGACAAGTCCTCCTCCCCCATTAATTATTTGATCTATTCCGATGAAACTTGATAGCTAGCTAGATATGTGTCTTGAATCATCAGTATGCGTAACCAATATGTGTCTCCCGTTCGAAAGCGTCATAGTTATAAATATGCATGCATTTGCATATTTATAACCTTGATTCTTTCGAATTGTCCAACGCTATCCATGGACAGCCCGAGTATGTGTAGATTGGGTTCATTTTCCCATATGCTTTGCTCGGATCCGGCGCATATATTTAATCGATTACCTCCCTGTTGTTCTCCGGTACACATCCTCTCTGTTTATTGCGAGAGGCGTGTATCGGGGAGAACTGCGAGAGGTGCTGCCAAATTTTGCGCCTAATCGGAGCATAGCATGGGAAAATGAACCCAATCTACACATACACGGTGGGATTAGGACCTATCATTACCTATTAGAGTGTAGGTTGCATGGACGTAATAAAATTGACAAAGTAGATCAACTAATGAATATATACATGGTGAATTACATATATAATTGTTGTGTGTCCAGTAGCTCTAAAAGTCAAGATGAGTGACCGTGCTTGGATGTATACCGGTCACACTGGTCAGAACAAATGGAGCGTTGAATGGTTCACAAAAACCAAGGGGTTTGTGCAAGCCGCATTTGCAAATGGCCAAAAAAAAACCTGGTGCCCCTGTTTCCGGTGCGGCAATTGGGAAAAGAAGACAGAGGTTGAAATGGGCAAACACCTGCAGAAGAGTGGTTTTACGCCCGATTATACGGTGTGGACATTTCATGGTGAGTCTGCCCAACGTGACCGAGCTGAGGTGGATCGTCGTCGCACCGACGAGCATGGTACCGGGATGGAAAACATGGTGCAAGGCTATGATGATGCTCGGGATTCGGACGAGGACATGGAGGAATCTGCAAAGGCCTTCAATGAAATGTTGGAGTCTTGAAACGTCCGCTCCACGAGCACACCGAGCTTTGTCGGTTGGATGCCATCTCACAAGTAATGGCTCTGAAGGCTCGATTCAACTTGGGCGAAGAATGCTATGGCGCAATTATGACGATGTTTGGACGCTTTCTACCCAAAGGCCATGTAATGCACGCAAACCTGTACCGGTCGGACAAAATTCTCCGTGCTCTGAAGATGCCCTATGAGAAGATACATGCCTGTGAGAAAGGATGTGCCTTATTTAGGCTTGACTATGCGGACTTGAACTATTGTCCCATTTGCAAGTCTTCCAGGTATATTGTGGTAGACAACGGTATGGGTGAGAAGACCACAGACCAAAATCCCGTTAGTGTTCTTGGTATATGCCAATCGTACCAAGACTTCAACGTCTTTTCATGGTCGAAGAGACGGCCAGACAGATGACATGGCACAAAACAGGCAAAAGAACCGAACTAGATCACTAGTGCAGAACCGGGCATTAGCACCGGTTCGTAAGGCCCTATAGTGCGGTTACATAACGGCACTAATTAGTGGTCACTAAAGGCCCCCCTTAGCACGGTTCAGCACGAACCGGTGCTAAAGAGCATTTCCACGGCACTAGCCAGCGCCCGGCGACTGAGAGCCTTTAGTACGGTTGGTAACACCAACCGGTACTATAAGGTTTAGTGGGTTTTAGTTTTATGATTTCTTTTTCATTTAATTTTGTGTTTCCATTTTCATTCTTTTTCGTTTGCTTTGGTATTTTACGATACTACACATTGTACACGTTATGCATATATATATATATATATATATATATATATATATATATATATATATATTTCTAGTAGAACCAATCATGCATATGTATATATCACATCAATGTCTCACAAATTAAACCACCATATTAATTAATTCACACATACACACATGTACAGATATATACAATTTCTCCTACATATGAATGTTGCCTTGAGCCAGTCTAATTGGTGCCTTGAACACGATGACAATTGAAAGTGGTTTTCGATCATTGGGGCGATGGCGGGTAATAGAATTCTCCATTGGATTTATGACCTCGTCGAGCAAAAATCCCGCTATTTCCTCTTGAAGTGCTTCTCGGCGCTCCGTTTCTATGAGCTTCTCCGCACCTCTTTGAACTGTTAAGAAGGAGATCAATATGCATGTGTATTAGTTGTGTGACTAGCTAGATATCGATAATGGTGTAAAATTGTGAATAGTGTTACGACAAGCGTACCCATTCTTTGTCTTTGAGATCTGCTCCTTTGGACGCCATCATGCGAATATTCTATAAGCGCAGAATGCACACAGATCGATACCTGCGCTGCTTGAGGCCTTTACGAGAATGGAATTTGATCGGATAAAAATTAATCAAGCATGATAATTAAAGAGATGGCAGCTAGCTAGCTAGCTAGCTAGTACTATAATTACTTACCTTGGGTGAAACCATTGAAGCTTTTGTTTCCATTACGCGGGCGTGTGTTGATGAATCTTGCCCAAGCCCTACCACCGACAAAGAAAATGAATAAAGGGTTATTAAATAGTTCATATCATGAAATGACGAACTAAATAGGCGAGATATATAGTTAATAATGATTGAAATTACCTGTTGACTATCCCATACAAGATGTTAAAGTCAGTTTTTTTAGACTAGTGAGTCCATTACTTCAACTGTTCGGCGTCAACTTTAATGATACACAAGACCCATGAAATCTGCATATGCACACACGTTTACATGTCTTAATTAAGCGGGCATATGTTAGCAAAAACATGTAGCTATAGCTAGTAGGCAAAAACAGAGAATTTGTAGTACAAGACAGTGTGACTCACCCAAAGTGGTAAGGAAATAGTATATCTTCATTGTATTTGAGGCGCTTCAAGAACTCTAGCATGCTGCTTTCTACTTCCTTTGCATGGTGTTCATTTATGTTCCATGTGAATTCATTAACGGTGTTTGGGTCAATGAACCCAATGCCATAGCGTCCACCTTTTTCATTTCATATATCTTCATCCCGCATAATACCACGAAAAAGAATATAGTGAGGATAATTACAGGTAATGATTGATCTCAAAAGGATCACTACAGCTAGCTTGAGACTTAAATTATAGAAAGAAATCACTTACGAGACAATAGCAATCGATTTATAGATTTGTCGAGTGCTTCCTTATTGTATAACTGAAATAGTTCTACATACTCAGCGGACCCAGCTTTCTCATGGTAGTAATGGTCCTCCTTGACATTCACCATGAGGGACACTCGATCTGAAATCTTGGTAATGTTCATGTACCATTGATGCAATTCATACATTCTCGTTGGGAGGTTCTTGACCTTGTGCAGCGCGACCAAAGGTTGGCCCGGACATATTGCCGTTTACTTCATCCTCTCTAAGCAAAGGCATGGGCTCGATCTCGAGGAGTTGTCCAATAGTGATGTTGAGAACTTCAGCCTGCATTATATGCTCCTCCGTTATTACCACATTGCCCACCTCGGGAACATGCCTTTGTTTGCCCACAATAATATTGAGGCGCGTCTTTATCTTTGTTGTTGGCACAACAAGCGAGGGATCGATTCGCCGCTGTTCTCCCAGTGGGGAATGGTTTTCCGCATTTTTGGCAGCTGCTTTTTGTTTGCTCGATCCCGATGTAGGCGTGCTCGCCTCCCTTTGTAGGCGTGCTCGATTTAACTTCGATGTGGCGCTCATAGTGCGTGTCAACAGCTTGGAAGCTGGTGGTTGAGCCATACGAATGAAGTGGTCAATCGTTTCCTCGAGCACTTTCTCCCTTGGCGGCGGTGGCGGTTTGGTGCAAAATGGGCTTCCACCTCGGCCTTGATATGGCTGTGATTTCCTCCTCGGACTTGTCATAAGACCTCTGCGGAAGAGGCTTGAGTTTGGACCATATTTATACCGCTTGCCTCCTTTGTACTTCCAGTTGTACTACCTCGACTTCGTCGGATTCGCACGAGCTGCGGGGTGTCTCTGCGATTCTTGGCGGCGGAGATGGTAGACGGACTGAGTTGGACGAGGAGGAGGAGTGGCTGAGGTTGTGCGGACTTGGAGGAGGAGTGGGCGTCGGCGCTGTGACGGACTTGGAGGATTGTCGACACTTTGCGGACTTGGAGGAGGAGGATTGTCGACACTTTGCGGACTTGGAGGAGCGGAGTCTGCTGACTCGGTGGCGGACTTGACGAGGACTCGGGTGACCCGGTGTGGGTGGCCTTGGAAAGATGATGCAATCCTTTTTCCATAGGATGATCGATGTTTGGCCTCTCCGAAAAAGCTCGCCGTCACCTCCGGCAATGTCAAGCTGTAGCCCGAATATGGGTCCAGCACATCATCAACCACGACACGAGCATAGCCCGCTGTAATCGGGTTGCCATGGAAGGTTGCCTCGGGGATTTGTGAAAGCGAGCCGTCCGCCACCTTCATGGATATGTTCTTCATTTTGTAGTGTAGCTCGCGATTAGTGTTCTCCGTGATGTCATCCACGGGTATCTATCCAGCATTGGGTCGTCGGGGCGGAACCCACGCTGCTTCTCGGCATGGATGGGCGGTGCTATCAATCTTGGATCATCCGCTAGCTGCTGCAGCTGTTGAGACCCCTTTGATGGGTAAGTGAGTCGATCTGCTCCTGCTGCCGCTGGAATTTGACCGCCAATTCCGCTTGACTTGCTTCTAGGCCTTGAAGGCGTTCATAGTCCCGCTTCCTCTGCTCCTCCTCCATCTTCCTCTTCTTCTCCTCCATAATCTTCTTTCTCGCACGGGTTTTGTAGTCGGTGTTCGGTCTGAAAACCCTCATACCACGGAATAGCACCCTTGCCTCGTGTTCTTCCGGGTGTTCAGGATTTCCCGAGACGCAGCGTAAGCTCGTCGTTCTCTCTGTTGTCTGGAACACCCCGTTCGTGCCTCTTCTATTGCAACAAGTATCGCATCCTCGGCTCCATTCAGACTTGCCCTCGTCGAAACTTTTCTGTCTCCCGTCCAACTCCCCCATGCGCATAGAACCAAGTCCCGACCTGGCGGCCCAGCTCTTAGTAACGGAGTGACACTGCATCCTCCATCTTTTTCTCGGACTTATCCCACTTAGGCATTGCCACCGCAGCCACAGCCCCACTTATGGAACTTATCCTTCTTTTCGGCATTCTTCTTGTTTATTCTCGACCGTTCCTTAGCTAATTCCGAATCCTTGAATTTCACAAAATCGGCCCAATGATCACGTTGGTTCTCCAAAGTTCCTTGAATCTGGAGTCTTCCTTCCTCATTGACGTACTTGTTCCATTCACCATTCTTGTAGTTCTTGAATGCATTCGCCATCATCTTAAGAGCAGCCTCTTTGACTTTCTCGCACATCATACGTGAAATGATCTGGTAGGGTGAAATGTTCCATGAGAGTATCCCAAAGCCGATCTTTTTGATTCTTGTCGACATAAGTAACATCTGGGCGTGGCTTTGCTTTGGCGCCCTCCATTCTTGAAGTTTGATCGGGAGTTGGTCCTTCACAAGAACTCCGACCGATGAACGAACTTGTTCGCAATCTTCTTAGGCGCTATTGGTTTGCGATGCGGTCGCATGCCTCGATATTGTACTTTCGCCCGGCTTCAACTTTTGTTCGGGCCTCGTTTAAATCATTTTTACGAAGATTTGCTCGATCCGGATGGCTGAAAGAACAAAGATCGATTCGTTAATATATCTTCAAGACATTTAAAACATGTGATGATCACGGATGCCTGCTTATATAAATATATATATATACCTCGTCGGTGTTTGTTGTTTCAGGATCATGTTCTTCGTCATCGTCATAATCATTCATGATTTAAATCGTGATCGAATATCATATCACCCTCTCCGGTGTTGTTTAGAAATTGAGCCATCATAATCTTCTTCATTTTGATTATCATCGCCTGCGTATCATATCGAACATGGTGCATTTCTCCTCTTTGTCGGTATTATGCGCCATAGCTTTTGTTTAACTAATCCAAAAGAAATATAAAACAATTTAGTATTCAAATCTCGAATAATAGATATAATCTCGAATACATCGTCGAATAATAGATATAATCTCGAATACATCGTCGAGAATAATAGATATAATCTCGAATACATCGTCGAATAATAGATATAATCTCGAATACATCGTCGAGAATAATAGATATAATCTCGAATACATCGTCTCGAATAATATATAATATAGAAAAGTACATCACGGCTATTAGCTAATAAAGATCGAATACTACGAAAGAATCTAGGACACTCGCGGTTCCTCCGTGCGGGCGATGGACACCCAAAGAGAAGGAACCCTCACGGGATCATAGCTGAAGTGAGATCCCGAAGATCTTGCCACGTATTGGAGAACCTGCCGCCCTCTAACGCAACCATGTAGCGATGGGCGTGCTCGTCCTCCTCCCTAACACGACGACGTACCACCTCCGTGGGCCGGTCCCTCCGCTTACCAAACGGCTCACGCGAACGCCACCAAGCGAGATCGGGTCGACGATCGGACCCAGCGGTCGGGCTCCTCGTCAAGCGGCGCGCCCTCAAGCAGCACCTCCCAGTGCCAGCCAGTGAGCCAGTCCGGACATGGGTCGGCTGGGCGTCGTCGCCAGACGGGTCGACGGCGAGGATGCGGGCGAGGCATCGTCGAGAACAAATACTAGCTATATGCCCATAAAAAGTAACATTTTTTAATGATTGGATTTTGATAACTAAAATTTCTAACATTTCTATATATATAACTAACATTTCTATAACATTTCTAACAATGCTATATATAACTAACATTTCTATAACATTTCTAATATTTTAGAACTAAAAACAGAAAAAATTATAACATTTCTATATATATAACTAACATTTTTATAACTATTTCTATAACTAAAAAACAGAAAAATTTCTAACAATTCTAACTTTTTTATAACTATATATTTCTATAACTAAAAAACAGAAAAATTTCTACAATTTCAAACATTTCTAACAAATCTAACAGAAAAATTTCTACAATTTCAAACAGAAAAATTTCTACAATTTCTAAAGAAATATGTATGTGTGTGTGTCTTGGCGCTCACCGGCCGGCTAAGCGAGAGCGCAAGCGTGTGGCACAGCGACGGCGACAGCAGCGCGGCACGACGGCAGCGGCAACGACGGGGCGGGACGACGGGCAGGGCAGGCGGCGGCAGGGCGGCGACGGGGGCGAAGCGGCGACGACGGGACGCGGCGGCGAGGCGACGGGAAGCGGCGGCGACGGGCGGCGGCGACGAACGGTCGAGGCGGCGACGGGCAGAGGAGAAGAAGCGAGAGGAGATGAAAGCCAGCGAAATTTTGAAGTGTTTAGTTATATAGAAGGCACCTTTAGTACGGTTGGTGCCACCAACCGTACTAAAGGTCTGTTTTAGCCAGCCCAAGCGGCGAAGCGACCCCTTTAGTACCGGGTCGTGGCACAAACCGGTACTAAAGGCCCCCTTTAGTACGGTTTGTTCCACGACCCGGTACTAAAAATCTTATTAACGCCGATCTTGATCTTGACAAGTTTAGTCCCACCTCGCTAGTCGAGGGCTACCAGACTGGTTTATAAGCCCGGTCGGTAGCTCTCTCGAGCTCCTCTCCTATTCAGGCCTCTGGGCCTACCTGTCCTCCCGCCTTGTGGGCCTCTTGGGCCTTCTTGGCTGCATCTGGCCTAATGAAGCGTTGTATCGCTGGTCTTATGCGAGCCGCTTTGGCCCGATAGTGAACTTTTTTTTTTTTTTTTGTTTTATTTATTTTTGAGTTGTTTTTGTTGTATTTAGAGTTTCTTTAGGTACAAAAATTACAAACTTTCTCTTAGTGCGGTAGATTTCAAATTTGAATAGTTTAAATTTTGAATTATTTGAAATTTGTGTGAATCACTAGTTTGTGAATAACTTAACTTTGAAAAAGTTTTTCCAGTGATTCTTTTTCTTATGTTCAATATTAGTGTGTTTTATCATTATATTCAATTTAGTAATGCTTAGGTTATTTAAAAATGAAATGCCTTTGTAACAGTTCAGTTTTCGTCGGAAACCCTCATACTTCGAAAGAGATTGTCCATTTTGTACACGAAGTGCATCCAGTTTCTGTCGTAACCCTCTCTACTTTCTTGCACATGCTATTTATATGAAATTATGATAACATGCCAACTTTCAACCTTTTCTGAGTTCATTTCAATTGCTTTTCAATTTCAGGGTCATTTAGCTGGAAAAAAAATCAGTAAATGCATGAAAAGAATTTGTTTGCACATAAAATTTCTTTGCGTTTCAAATGCCAAAACACATAACAACCCTAACTATTACAGACATTCCCTCCTGGGGTGTGAAACACAGAAGAAAGTGATGATAGTGAAGCCGATCACATCCCAGATCTTTGGGTGTGAAACTTTTTCTTCGCGTGTGTCCCTTTGCTTGTAGTAACCATGGAAAATCTTCATCATTTAACGGGATGCTCGGGTCAATATTCACTTTGTGAATGGAGCAATTTCATCAAACTTTTCATAATCTTCGACTTGTCATCTTGTCATCCACTCCCACGATGTTTCTCTTCCCGAAAGAACTATGTGCGCTTTGGCTCATCGTGCGATGCATTAACTTCCTTATCTTTTCTTTTCTTGGCTTGGTAGACATGTCCTTCACATAGAAAACCTGTGCCACATCATTGGCTAGGACGAATGGTTCGTCGCATCACGCAAGATTGTTGAGATCCTTGTTGTCATTCCGTCTGCGGGTCTTCCGTTACCACCTCGTGTCATATTGACCCATTTGCACGAAACAAAGGGACCTTTAAACCACGTCGATAGTCAAGTTCCCATATGTCACGTGTATAACCATAATATGTTTCCTTTCCGTCTTGGTTTACGCATCAAAGCGACACCACTGTTTTGGTTGGTGCTCTTCTTATCTTGGGCAATCGTGTAAAATGTATTACCATTTATCTCGTACCCTTTGAAAGTCATTATATTCAAGATGGTAGCTGGGACAGCAAGTACATGTCATCTTCAATAGAGGTGGCATGCATAGTGCGTGTATACGCAACCAGTTGGCGAAACTCTGGTTTGTTCACGTGTAATCCACTCATCGAGACCGCTCCGGGTGTTTGGGCGTAGCAAATTCTTGTGTTCATCCATATCTGGAGCCACCAAGGTGGAATTCTTTAGAAGCTGTGTAGTGTGCTTCAAAGAGAGAATGTCCGTCCATACATATTATTTGTTCCCCTCCTAGCGTGCCTTTTCCATCGATGCGCCCTTATGCCGCGATTCAGGAACACCAATCGGCTTAAGGTCGGAATAAAGTCAATACAAAACTCAATGACCTCCTCATTTTGATGGCCCTTGGAGATGCTTCCTTCGGCCTAGCACGGTTATGAACATATTTCTTTAAGACTCCCATGAACCTTTCAAAGGGAACATATTGTGTAGAAATACAGGACCCAAAACGTTAATCTCTTCGCATAGGTGAACTAGGGCGTGCGTCATGATGTTGAAGAAGGATGGTGGGAACACCAACTCGAAACCGACAAGACATTGCACCAAATCATTACGTAACCTTGGTATGATTTCGGATCGATTACCTTACGAGAGATTGCATTGAGAAATGCACATAGCTTCACAATGGCTAATCGAGCGTTTTCGGTAAAGCCCCTCAATGCAACCGGAAGCGATTGCGTCATAATCACGTGGCGATCATGAGACTTTAGGTTACGGAACTTTTTCTCTGCCATGTTTATTATTCCTTTATATTCGACGAAAGCGAGACGGTACCTTATCTTCGAGCATGCATTCAAAGAAGATTTCCTTCTCTTCTTTGGTAGGCGTAGCTTGCATGACCACGATGTATGCCATCTTCTCCGTGCATCGTTGCTGGTCCTCCGTGCCTCGGTGTATCTTTTGTCTTCCCATACACACCCAAGAAGCCAAGCGGGTCACGCAAAGATTCTTCGTGGCGTGCATCACGTCGATTGCGGAGCGGACCTCTAGGTCTTTCAATATGGCAGGTCCCAAAATATAGATTTCTTCTTCCACATGGGTGCGCGTCCGTCCGCATCCTTGAACAGGTTGTCCGCTAGGACCCTTTCCAAATATCACCTTCAAATCCTTGACCATATCATGTACATCAGCACCGATGACGATGGCGAGGCTTCGTCCGGTGATCCGCCTCACCTTTGAAATGCTTGCCTTTCTTTCTTACGGGATGCTGCTCGGAAGAAATCGGCGATGTCCTGGTACACATTCTTCTTACAACTATTCAAATATATACTATCGGTATCATCCAAGCAGTCGTGCATCCGCGGTATCCCTTGTTTATGCGTCACGAAAGGTTCTTGAGAGCAGGCCAATCATTGATGGTCACGAACAACAACGCCTTGAGGTCAAATTCTTCCCCATGTGCTCATCACGCCGCATACACTGTTCCATTCCACAGCTGTAAGAGTTCTTCAACTAATGGCCTTAGGTACACATCAATGTCGTTGCCGGGTTGCTTAGGGCCTTGGATGAGCACCGGCATCATAATGAACTTCCGCTTCTGCACAACCAAGGAGGAAGGTTATACAAACATAGAGTCACGGGCCAGGTGCTATGGTTGCTGCTCTGCTCCCCAAAAGGATTAATGCCATCTGCGCTTAGACCAAACCATACGCTCCTTGCGTCATCGCAAACTCCTTCCGTACTTTCTTTCGATTTTTCTCCACTGCGACCCGTCGTGGTACTCTCAACTTTCCGTCTTTCTTACGGTCTTCTCTGTGCCATCTCATCGCCTTGGCATGCTCTTTGTTTTGGAACAAACGTTTCAACCGTGGTATTATAGGAGAATACCACATCACCTTGGCAGGAATCTTCTTCCTGGGGCGCTCGCCCTCGACATCACCAGGCTCATCGCGGCTGATCTTATAGCGCAATGCACCACATACCGGACAAGCGTTCAAATCCTCGTACTCACATGGGTAAAGGATGCAATCATTAGGGCATGCATGTATCTTTTGCACCTCTAACCCTAGAGGGCGGACAGCCTTCTTTGCTTCAGACGTACTCTCGGGCAATTCGTTGTCCTTTGGAAGCATATCCTTTATCATTACCAAGCAACTTTCCAAATCCTTGTCGGATACACCATTCTCGCCTTCCATTGCAGCAATTCGATGTGGTGCCCAGCTTTTCTTGTCACCTCATGAATTGGGTACAACAATTTTTGTGATCCTCTAACATGCCTTCGCAACTTCTTCTTCTCCAAATCACTTGCGCGTTTCTCTTTGCATCGGCAATGGCCCGACCTAGATCATCAGCGGGCTCATCGATGCCTATTCTTCAACTTCTTCCCGCATTGCCGGCTCAGCTTCTTCCGCATTACCGGCTCAGCTTCTTCCCCATTGTTGTATCATCGTATTCAGGGAACCCATGGCGGGATAGTCGTCGTCGTCCTCTTCTTCTTCATTGTCTTCCATCATAACCCCTCTTTCTCCGTGCTTGGTCCAAACATTATAGTGGGGCATGAACCGGACTTAAGCAGTGGGCGTGAATGGTTCTTGGCGTAGAGTAATTGTGACCATTCTTACAGACACCACATGGACAAGGCATAAAACCATCCGCCCGCTTGTTTGCCTCGGCCATAAGCGAGAAAAGTATGCGCCCTCAACGAACTGGGGTGAGCATCGGTCATCGTACATCCATTGCGGCTCATCTTCATTACACAACACCAAATAGACCAAATTAATACAAGTTCATACATAAAGTTCATACAACACTTAAATGCAACAAACAAATAACTCTCTAGCTAAAGCATTTAAATGCAACAACAAATGCGATCAAGATCGCAACTAAGGTAACAATTGATCCAACAGCATAATGATACCAAGCCTCACTATCGATGGCATATTTTCTAGTCTTTCTATTCTTCAAGCGCATTTTCTCCATCTTGATCTTGTGATCATCGGCGACATCGACAACATGCAACTCAATTCCATCTTCTCCCCTGAATTCTTTTCAATTTTTCTTTCAAGTACTCGTTTTCTCTTTCAACTAAATTTAACCTCTCGACAATAGGGTCGGTTGGAATTTCGGTTCACATACCTCCTAGATAAAAATATCTATGTCAACTTGATGGGCATAATTTGTCATAAACACGAAATGCAACTAATAGTTTTAAAGAGAATATACCACATCCGAATCATAACAAGGGCGAGGGCCGCGGGGCGGATATCAAAACCATGGCATTATGTATAACAAACAACGTCGGGTAAGATAATTATTACATGATTAACTATATATCCAAATCACACAAACATCAATTTTTATATAAAATTACATGAACAAGAGGCTCACCACAAGGTGGTGCCGTGACGGAGACGGTGCGAGGCGATCGGCGGTGGTTCTGACGGAGATTTAGAAGGCACTAAGTAAACCACACCTACATATGCAAACTAAGTGTTATTTTTGACCTCAAATTGCATATAAATCAAATACTAGCACATATATATATTTCCTCCCAAATTACTAAACTCACAAATTAGTAACTATATAAAGCATTGCAAGAGCTAATCTAGCAATGAGAGATGAAAGGACAAAGTTGCTAACCTTTGTGATCATTTGAATGGATGGGGGCGTTCAAATCTTGACAAATTTTGGGCAAAATGTGTGATGAGCTCGAGAGGAAGAGGGGAAGAACAGAGAGGAGAGGGGAAAGGGGAAGAACAGAGCGAGCTCGGGTGGACGACCTATAGTACCGGTTCGTGGCACGAACCGGTACTAAAGGTGCTAGAGGGGGCCCAGACTGACAACATCCTGCCACCACTCTCATTAGTACGGTTCGTGGCACAAACCGGTGCTAAAGGTTAACCACGAACCGGTACTAATGAGAGCGGCCCGGCTAGCCGTTGGAACCGGCACTAATGTAAACATTAGTGCGGCTCTATCTAAACCGGCACTAATGTGCTTCACATTTGACCCTTTTCTACTAGTGGATGCGGATGGGAATCGATGATGGTACACACATCGGATGGTGTTGCGTGGAAAAAGTTTGATGAATTACATCTTGACAAAGCGGCGGATCCGAGGCATCCTCAAGTCGGCATCGGCCGCGGATGGGTTCGATGTGTTTGGTATGATGGCAGCCCAATCTGATTGTTGGCCCGTGTTGTCTTTCCACTCAATCTCCCCGGACAGATTATGCAAAGAAAGAACATTTTCTGGCGTTGATAATTCCAGGACCCAACTATCCGGGCAAAAATATGAATGTGTACATGCAGCCGCTTAGGGCGAATTGCAAGAAGCACGGGATAATGGGTTCAAGACATCTGACGCCTTTAGCAAGCGGAACTTCATAATGCGTGTCCGGTACATGTACTTGACACATGACTTGCCAACGTATCGCTATTCGTTAGCTGGTGTGTGCATGGAAGGTTCCGTGCCCCACATGCAAGGGAGCTCTTGAGTTTCGTTGGCTTCGGGCGGTCGCAAGTTTTCTTGCCGACATGCATAGACAGTTCTGGATCCTCGCCATAAGTTCGGAAAGACAAGAAGAACTTCATCGGGGTAGAGTTGTCAAAACTCGCACCACCGCATTGACAGGCCAATGCACTGGATCGGTTAAGCGCTCTCGAGCGGATCCACAATGTCGGGTACTTCAAGGGTATAATTCTAAGCGCGTGGACTCACAAAACATGTTTATGGGATCGCCTTACTTCAAAGACCTCCTTTGCCCACACAACATCGGCGTGATGCACATGAGAAGAATATCGCCGAGGCACTTTTTGGTACATTGTTCGGCATAGATGGGAAGTCAAAGGATAATACTAAGGCTAGAGTCGATCTGGGGCGCTATGTGATAGGCCGTTACAAAACATGAAAGAACCGAAGGAAGCGAATCGGGCGAAGCCAAAGGCATGGTCCAATCTTGGAAGGCCAGCTATGAGGAAATTCTCTTGTGGGTGCAACAGCGGTTGATGTTCCCGATGGGCATGCAACGAATCTAAAGAGGGCGAATCTTGATAAACGAAGATATTTGGTCTCAAGAGTCATGATTGGCACATATGGATTGAGCGGGTAATGCGGTGATGTTGCGTGGCTTCATCCACGAGGATGAATGGCTAATCTTGGCAGAACTCAGCTATTTCTTCCGTGTTCTTTGTGCGAAAGAACTATCGCTTTGGCGTCTTTGGAAGAAATGGAAGAGTTGGCGCCGGAGTTGATCTGCAAGTTAGAAGATCTTTCCACGGGCTTCTTTAATCAATGCAGCATTTGATTTTGCATCTCCGACCGAGGCAAGATTGGGGCGTGCAAAATCGTTGGTGCTACCAACTAAGAGAATCAGAAGGCGCTTGAGAAAATGTAAAATAAGCGTAGAATTGAAGCATCGATGGCTGAGGCATTCATCACAAAGGAGGTGGCAAACTTAACAACAGCGCTCTGAAGCCAAAATGCGTCATTTGCATAATCCGAAGCCTCGGTACAATCTTGTGAGCCTAAAAGGGTGGATCAACCTCAGCCTATTCAAAGGGAATCTCGCACCAGCTAGTGTTTCACATCGGTATCATTGGATAACGAAGAATGGCGGACCATTTAGTTGTATATCTTCAACAACTTTGATAGAAGTGCGGCCGTACATCGAGTAAGTTCTCGGTACATTGTTTACGCAACTTCTATTTCCTTTGAACTACTCTTATTCCTGGATATGTCATACAATCGATCGTCGCCATATTCTCATATGGGCGGAGATCCAAAAGGATTCCGTCGAAGAGTATGAGCTTCTCGCAAAAGCAAGGAGGTGGCTATCGGTTTCATCTCTTGGTTCAAACAAGCGGTAATTTCTATTAGACAATTTCATTTCATTCGCTAATTTGTGCATAATGCAACAATCCTTTCATATTAAACTTGTAGGCTAATTCAGAGCCTATGGACGCCGAATTGAGACAAGTCGCTAATGGTTTTGACTATAAGGTCCGTTCATTTGACAAGTACGACATCAACGGGTATCGCTTTCGTACCTATGGCAAAGAGCTATCTATGGCCGACCGAAAGTCAACAAATTGTTGTGTATTTTCTATCGGCGAAGGAGGTACCGAGTATTATGGGAGAGTTGAAGCAATTTATGAACTTCTGTTCTATGGTGAAAACCCACCGAATGTCGTAGTCTTCAAATGTTATTGGTTTCAGCCGAAGGAGACTAGAAGGACTCATGAACATGTAGGGCTAGTTGAAATCAACCAAAGCACTCATTTAGATGTTCCTGATGTCTATATTATGGCTCAACAGGCGACCCAAGTATTCTATCTACCGTGGGCCTGCCAAACTAATCCAAATCTAAAAGGTTGGGATGTCGTTTATGAAGTGCCGCCACGTGCTAGACTTTCTCCCCCAAAGGAAGAGGATTATGAACCTCACATTAACCTAGACACATATGAAGGAGAATTCTTCCAAGAGACACGTCTTTCCAAAAAGCGTTTCAAGAACCTCTATACTTCACCCCAAAACATTGAAGTAGACAGCGACAATGAATCCGACATCACCCCAGAGGAGGAACAAGAAGAGCCGGAACAAGAAGAGGTTACTGCTGCGGATGACCTGTCAATGCTTGACCGATTACGTCAAGGTGGCCTTGCACATGTTGATGCCAATGAACCCTATGACCCCGTCATTGATTACAGTGATGATGATGATTATGCATTTATTGATGATACTGATCGAGATTATTAGTACTGTCAGGTATTACATTTTTTTTATGTTGTACTTGATGATGATACACTTAAGTGATACACATATTATTATTCATGTCGGTCTTTTTTATGTTGTACTAATTTCATTTACTGTTTGTCATGGCAGGTGTTGAAAGATGGTGGGCGCTGGTCGGGAGCGTGGTCTGAGGTCTTCCATTCCAGACGCACCTCTCCGCCGAACGTTGCTGGACAGTATGGCCACACCGCCGTGCCCTTCTTCGTCGACCGCGGTGCCCAGCAGGGGACGAGGTAGGAAGAGAGGAGGTAGGGCACGTGGTCGTGGGAGAGGATGTAGGGTGACTGCTACGGCGCCCTCCTCGCCGCCACCCCCAGCTGTTTCACCCGAGCACGTGACTGCTAGGGTGGACTCGTCCGAGGAGGAGGCTAGACGGACTCCGGTCCACGAGCCTCCGGTCCACGGGTCTTGGGCCCCGAGTTCGGCCCACGTGACCCCGGAGGAGCACACGTCCGGATGGGATACCTGGCCGGATCAGCCCGAGGAGCCTAGTGGCCATGCTGATGATGGCGGGGAGCCGACTGATCTTGAGGAGGAGGGGGGCACCGTCTACCAGCGTGGTGCTACACGGCTCCCGTCCGTGCCGGTGACCCGCGAGCAGAGGTGGTTGATTTTCCCTGATGGGGAGAGGTACGTAAGTGCATTTAATATTTTTGTACCTTGTGCATTCACGTTTTTCAAATAACTAATGCGTTGGCCTTGTCATGCTGCAGGGGTTGGGACCACCATCATAGTGTCCGCCGGCCCAACTCCGTCCTTGGTGTTCTTTGCCGGCAAAACTTCCCGGGGTTTGTCACGTTGCCTGGTGAGGGTCGGCTTCCAGAGCTTGGATTGAGCTGGGAGCACTACGTGGCTGCCCCGGCCCCGCCGGATGAGATTATCGATGGTGTCGTGTGCGACGAGGGCGTTATGGTGATCGAGAAAGTTAGGTAATTTCTCCTTTACACATTTAAAATCTTCAACTAGCTAGTTATTAATTGTACTAATCAATATTGTCTCATTTGATTGCGGACATTCTCTGGTGTGAGGAGGGATCTGAGGAGGATCGGCACATGTTATCGAGAACGTCTGCAGCGCCTACTCGAACTTACGACACGAGGCTCGGGTGCAGGCTGTTCGAGACTACTACGCCTTGCGTGGTATCAAGAAGACCAAGCCGGCGTGCCGCGATAAGTTCCTGAGAAAGGAGCAGTACATGAAGGTAATTCTTAAGGCCTTCTCTACTTAAGTTCCTTCATTTAGTAATTCTTAGCCGTAGCGCTCAAGTTTCTATTTGCTAACTTAGGCGCCTCCGAGATGGTGTCTTGGATCGGATGGATTGTTGGGAGGTGTTGGTCGATGAGTGGTGCTCAAAACAATGGCTAGCCCTCCTAACGAGGCCAGGACAAGCGTGCCCAAATGGAAGGTGTGCCACACCATCAAGGCAGCTCCAACTTATATCGATCTGGGCATGGCTGGGTATGTGGTTTGCTTCATGATTCATGCAATTCATTCATCATGCTAGCTTGAGCCCTTTAATTACTAATTTTCATTGTTTCTCTCTTTCAGGCACGCTACAATAAGGTGGATAAGGTGCGAGAGGTGTACGACCTGTATGGCATGGCCCACACTGCCTCTTTCAAGAAAGTCAAGGCTTTCTCTCGGTCGACCTCGATGATGCAAACAACTTCACCAACATCTCCTCCCACAACAAGCTCGTGAGATATAGAGATGAGGGAAGGCGAGGAAAGGGAGGACTTAACCCGAGCGAGGTCCCATTGATCGAGCTGTTGATGATATCTAGTGGCGGGAGGTCCCATGGCTCCATAGCCATTGGAGATGGACTTATCCGTTGTCCTAGCACTCTCCGGAGATCAAGGCGCGCCCGATCGAGCTCCGCTCTGAGATAAGGCCTCGTGAGCGGCGGTGCAACTTCGCCATCAAGGTTAGTGATCGTGCTCGATTATCTTTCTCCATTACATTGTGTGCGCTTCCATCAATGATTACAAATGGTCATGTGAGTGGTGTTGCAGGCTGCTATACAGAGTGAGAGAGATAGAACGGAGAAACTTCTGGCGGAGAGGCATCGGGAGTTGGAGGAGAGGACGACAAAGATGATGGAGGAGGAGAGGGCACGGAATGACATGCAAGCAAGGGCCATGTACGAGCTCCTTGTGGTAAGTTTCTTCTGCAGATTAGCCAAAACATTCATGTAGTGTTTGTCTCATTACTAACTAGTATGACTGAGTCGTCAAAACCAAATGTGCGATGCGTAATGCGAGAAGGCAGGTCGGACCGCTCCGCCGATGCAGATGATTGCTCCACAGGACCACGGTGAGTTTTATTTGAATGGACATTACTTGTTAGTCTTAACATTTGAGTGTCATCATGCTAACAAGACATTGGAAATGATCTTTGGTGCAGCGTAACTCCAGACAAGCATCGCACGATCCTTCTCCAGCTACTGACACGAGCCACCCCGCTCCTACACCTCCTGGATCTTGGTAAGTTTATCTAGTGTTTTGCTTAACACATGCATAAAGACCTAGACTTAGCTTTATTTCCTCCAATGCTTACCATAATGACCTAGACTTAGCTTCTTCTCCTCCAAAATGACTTAATAAGCTTACTGACCTCCAAAAACATCCATTTTACCTAAGTTAGCTAAAAAACGATCCATTTCAACTAAGTTAGCTGAAAAACGATCCATTTCAACTAAGTTAGCTCATAAATGATCCATTTCACCTAAGTTAGCTAAAAAACGATCCATTTCACCTTAGTTACCTCAAAAACGATCCATTTGACCTTAGTTAGCTCATAAACGACCCATTTCAACTAAGTTAGCTCTTAAATGATCCATTTCACCTAAGTTAGCTCAAAAAGATCCATTTCAACTAAATTAGCTCATAAATGATCCATTTCACCTAAGTTAGCTAAAAAACGATCCATTTCAACTAAGTTAGCTCATAAATGATCCATTTCACCTAAGTTAGCTAAAAAACGATCCATTTCACCTTAGTTACCTCAAAAACGATCCATTTGACCTTAGTTAGCTCATAAACGACCCATTTCAACTAAGTTAGCTCATAAATGATCCATTTCACCTTAGCTAGCTCATAAACGACCCATTTCAACTTAGTTAGCTCATATATGATCCATTTCACGTAAGTTAGCTCATAAATGGCATACTCTTCTTGTTCTAGTCTTCTTCTTGTTCTACTCTTCTTGTTCTAGTCTTCTTCTTGTTCTAACTTTCTTATTTTTCATTTTGTAGATTTCATTCACTTGACGAAAGCTTGCATAGATGGAGTGCTCCTTATCCCTTTCTCTTTTTGTTTTGTATCGTTGAACTATGCATGTATCGTTGGATGAAACTATTGTAATATATATGGTTGGATGCCTCTATGTTGAACTTGTTATGTATGATGGAACTATGCATGTAATATATATGGTTGGATGATGAAGTTATGTGTTGGATATCTTATATGTTTGCTCTGTAATGGCCTTTTGAAATATATCTATATATGTCATATATATTTGTGATGAAAATTGTTCGATTTAATAAAAAACAGATAAAAGAGCCAATATGCAGGCTCTTTGCCGTCTGCCACCGACGGCAACGGGCTCTTTGCCGTCTGCCGCGGACGGCAAAGGAGACACATGGCTTCCACCTGTGCTTCCTGGCAGCTGACCTATTTGGTCAGTTTGCCTACAGTGGCAGACGGCAAAGACTTTGCCATCAGTGGCAGATGGCAAAGACACTAGAAATTTTGCCGTCAGCGACGGACGGCAAAGGCCTGCCATTAGCCACTTAACGGACTGACAGCGCAATTATTGCCGTCCGCTCTCTTTGCCGTCCGCCGCAGACGGCAAAGGGCCTTTGCCGTCAGCCGCCAGGAAGCGGACGGCAAAGTAGCTGTTTACCGTAGCCTACTTTGCCAGAGCCTTTTGCCGTCCGCGGCTGACGGCAAAGGCCTTTGCCGTCCGCCGTTCATGCCTTTGCCGTCCGCCGTGGCAGACAGCAAAATAGCTGATTCCTGTAGTGTTTAGTGCCGGTTCCATAACCGGCACTAAAGTGTGGTCACTAAACCCCCCCCCCCTTTAGTACCGGTTCAGCACGAACCGGTGCTAAAAAGCAACCACGTAACACGAGCCAGCTCCGGGGCACAGAGCCCTTTAGTACCGGTTGGTAAAACCAACCGGTACTATAAGGTTTGGGGTTTTAGTTTTATGATTTCTTTTCATTTAATTTTGTGTTTCCATTTTAATTCTTTTTCATTTGCTAGTATTTTACGATACTACACATTGTACACATTATGCATATATATATATATATATATATATATATATATCATCAATGTCTCACAAACCACCATATTAATTAATTCACAGATACACACATGTATAGCTATATACAATTTCTCCTACATATGCATGTTGCCTTGGAGCCAGTGGCATTAGCCTAATTGGTGCCTTGAACACGATGACAATTGGAAGTGGTTTTCATGAGGCGTAGCGGGTAATAGTATTCTCCTTGGTTTATGACCTGGTCGAGCAAAAATCCGCTATTTCCTCTTGAAGTGCTTCTCGCGCTCCGTTTCTAGGAGCTTCTCCGCACCTCTTTGAACTGTTAAGAAGGAGATCAATATGCATGTGTATTAGTTTACGTGACTAGATATCGATAATGGTGTAAAATTGTGAATAGTGTTACGACAAGCGTACCCATTCTGTCTTTGAGATCTGCTCCTTTCGAGCGCCATCATGCGAATGTTCTTGCAAGCGCAGAATGCACATAGATCAGTCCCTGCGCTTTGCTTGGGGCCTTTACGAGAATGGAATTTGATCGGATAATAATTAATCAAGCATGATAATTAAAGAGATGGCAGCTAGCTAGCTAGCTAGTACTATAATTACTTACCTTGGATCGAAACCATTTAAGCTTTGGTTTCCATTAAGCCTTCCGTGACCTTGATGAACCTTGCCCAAGCCCTGCCTTGCGACAAAGAAAATGAATAAAGGGGTTATTAAATAGTTCATATCATGAAATAGCGAACTAAATAGGCGAGATATATAGTTAATAATGATTGAATTAAATTACATGTGACTATCCCAAACAAGATGTTATAGTCAGTTTTGCTTTGAGTAGTGAGTCCATATTTCAACTGTTCCGTCGTCAACTTTAATGATACACAAGACCAGTGAAATCTGCATGCACACACGTTTGCATGTCTTAATTAAGCGGGCATATGTAAGCAAAAACATGTAACTAGCTAGTAGGCAAAAACAGAGAATTTGTAGTACAAGGCAGTGTGACTCCTTTGGAAGTTGTAAGGAAGTAGTATATCTTCATTGTATTTGAGGCGCTTCAAGAACTCTAGCATGTTGTCCTCTCGTCCTTTTGCGGCGTGGATTCATTAGCCATGTGTATTCATTAGCGGTGTTTGGGTCAATGAACCCAATGCCAGCGTCCACCTTTTCTCATTTCATACATCTTCATCCCGCATAATACCATAGAAAAGAATATAGTGAGGATAATTACGGGTAATGATTGATCAAAAGGATCACTACAGCTAGCTTGAGACTTAAATTACGAAAAGAAATCACTTACGAGACAATAGCAACGGCGATAGATTTATCGAGTGCGTCTTGATTGTATAACTGAAACAGATTCGAGAATACTCAGCGAATGAGCTTTCTCATGGAAGTAATGCTCCTCCTTGACATTCACCATGAGGAAAATCGATCTGAAATGTTGGTAATGTTCATGTACCATTGATGCAATTCGGACATTCTCGTTGGGAGGTTCTTGACCTTATGCAGCGCGACCAAAGGTTGGCCCGGATATATTTCCGTTTTATTTCAACCTCTCTAAGCACAGGCATGGGCTCGATCTCGAGGAGTTGTCCAACGGTGATGTTGAGAACTTCACTGCATTATATGCTCCTCCGTTATTACCACATTGCCCACCTCGGGAATGTGCCTGTTTGCCCACAATAATATTGGCGCGTCGTCTTATCACGTGTTGTTGGCACAACAAGCGAGGATCGATCGTGCCGCTGTTCTCCCAGTGGGAATGGTTTTCCGCATTTTTGTCACCGCTTCTTGTTTGCTCGATCCCGATGTAGGCGTGCTCGCCTCCTTTTGTAGACGTGCTCGATTTAACTTCGATGTGGCGCTCATAATCTGTGTCAACAGGCTTGGGAGCTGGTGGTTGAGCCATACGAATGAAGTGGTCAATCGTTTCCTCAGGCACTTTCTCCCTTGGCGGCGGTTGCGGTTTCGGTGCAAAATGGGCTTCCACCTCGGCCTTTGATATGGCTGCGATTTCCTCCTCGGACCTGTCATAAGCCCTCTGCGGAACAGGCGTGAGGCTTGGACCATATTTATATCGCTTGCCTCCTTTGTACTTCTGTACTACCTCGACTCGTGCCGCTCGCACCATAGCTGCGGGTGTCTCTTCTTCGATTCTTGGCGGCGGAGGCTGCACGAGGCTTAGTTGGGCGAGGAGGAGTGGCACGAGGTTGTCTTGGACTTGGAGGAGGAGGGATGTCGTGCGCTGTGGCGGACTTGGAGGAGGAGGTGGCTCGACACTTTGCGGACTTGGAGGAGGTGGCGACACTTTGCGGACTTGGTGGACTTGCGGGAGCGGAGGCTGCTGACTCGGTGGCGGACTTGACGAGGAGTCGGTGGACAGCGATGTCGGTGGCCTTGAAAGATGATGCAATGCTTTTCCATAGGATGATACAATGTTTGGCCTCTCAGAGAGCGCTCGCGTCACCTCCGGGAATGTCAAGCTGTAGCTCGAATATGGTGGGTCCACCACCTCATCAACCAAGACACGAGCATAGCCCGCTGGAATCAGGTTGCAATGGAAGGTTGCCTCGGGGGGATTTGTAAAAGCAACGGCGTCTGCCACCTTCATGGATATGTTCTTCATTTTGACGTGTAGCTCACAATTAGTGTTCTCCGTGATGTCATCCACGGGGTATCTACCCAACATTGCGTCGTCCTGGGCGGCCGAACCCATCCTGCTTCTCAGCATGGATGGGCCAGTGCTATCCAATGCTAGATCATCCACTAGCTGCTGCAGCTGCTGACACCTCCTTTGCTAGGTAAGTGCATCAATCTGCTCCTGCTGCTGCTGGAATTTGACTGCCAATTCCGCTTGACTTGCTTCTAGGCCTTGAAGGCGTTCATAGTCCCGCTTCCTCTGCTCCTCCTCCATCTTCCTCTTCTTCTCCTCCGCAATCTTCTTTCTCGCACGGGTTCTGTAGTCGTTGTTCCAGTCTGAAAACCCCTCATACCACGGAATAGCGTCCATGCCTCGTGTTCTTCCCGGGTGTTCAGGATTTCCCAGGGTACGCGTAAGCTCGTCGTTCTCTCTGTTGGGCTGGAACACCCCCGATCGTGCCTCTTCTATTGCAACAAGTATCGCATCGTCGGCTCCTTGAGACTTGCCTTCGTCAAACATTGCTGTCTTGGGTCCAACTCCCCCATGCGCATAGAACCAAGTCCACGCACAGGGGCCAGCTCTTAGTAACCGGAGTGACACTGCATCCTCCATCTCTTTCTCGGACTTATCCCACTTAGGCATTGCCACCGCGCAGCCACAGCCCCACTTATGGAACTTATCCTTTTTTCGGCATTCTTCTTGTTTATTCTCGACCGTTCCTTAGCTAATTCCGAATCCTTGAATTTCACGAAATCGTCCCAATGAGCACGTTGGTTCTCTAGTGTTCCCTCGAATACTGGAGTCTTCCTTCCTCCCCTGACGTACTTGTCCCATTCACGATTCTTGTGGTTCTTGAATGCAACCGCCATCTTCCTAAGAGCTGCGTCCTTGACTTTCTGCACATCATACGTGAAATGATCTGGTAGGGTGAAATGTTCCATGAGAGTATCCCAAAGCAGATCTTTTGATTCTTGTCGACAAAAGTAACATCGGGCGTGGAGCGGCGTCCTCTTTGTCTTTGTCTTTTGTCTTTTCTTGGCTCTCTCCATTCTTGAAGGGAGATCGGGAGTTGGTCCTTCACAAGAACTCCATGACCGACGAAACGAACTTGTCCGCAATCTTCTTAGGCGCTAATGGTTCGCCATTAGGTTTGATTGCCTCGATATTGTACTTTCGCCCTCCTTCAACTTTTTGTTCGGGCCTCGTTTAGTCCTTTTGCACGAAGATTTGCTCGATCCGGATGGCTGAAAGAACAAAGATCGATTCATTAATATATCTGCAAGTCATTTAAAACATGTGATGATCACCAGATACCTGCTTATATAAATATATATACCTCGCCGGTCTTTGTTGTTTCAAGATGAACATCTTCTTCGTCATCGTCATAACCGTAGTTCATGACTTCATCAATTCGGTCGTCGCGATCGAATATCATATCACCCTCTCCGGTGTTGTTTAGAAATTCGGAGCCGTCATAATCTTCTTTATTCGATCATCATCGGCCCGCGTATCATATCGAACATGGTGCATTCTCCCTCTCTGTCGGTATTATGCGCCATAGCTTTTATTTAACTAATCCAAAAGAAATATAAAACAATTTAGTATTCAAATTACATCGTCTCGAATAATAGATATAATCTCGAATACATCATCTAGAATAATAGATATAATCTTGAATAAATCGTCTCGAATAATATATAATATTGAATAGTACATCACGGCTAGGTAGCTAATTAAAGATCGAATACTACGAAAGAATCTAGGACACTCGCGGTTCTGCTGGCGGGCGGTGGACACCCAATGAGAAGGAACCCTCACGGGATCATAGCTGAAGTGAGATCCCGAAGATCTTGCCGGTATTGGAGAACCTGCCACCCTCTAGCAACCATGTAGCGATGGGCGTGCTCGTCCTCCTCCACAACACGTTGACGTACCACCTCCGTGGGGCAGGTCCCTCCGCACCAAAATGGCCCACGCGAACGCCACCAAAGCGAGATCAAGGTCGGCAGACGGGACCGGGGCGGGTTCCTCATCAAGCGGCACGCCCTTGAGCAGCACCTCCGGTGCCAGCCGTGAGCCAGTCCGGACATGGGTCGGTGGGCGTCGTCGTGGATGGGTCGACGGCGAGGATGCGGGCCGGGCATCGTCGAGAACAAATACTAGCTATATGCCTGCAAAAAGTAACATTTTCTTAATGATTGGATTTTGATAACTAAAATTTCTAACATTTCTATATAACAATAATTATGCTATCATTGCATATGTCAAAAATCTATATACTATTTCATACTAATTAAGCATCTAACACTAAAACAGAAAACACAACTTCTATACATCCATTAAAAACTGAAAAACAACATTATATAAAAAATTTCCATACTAATTAAACACTAATTATATCCATCTATCATGCATTCATACATATATAATAGTGAAAAATAATAATCTGAATAATCTAAACTAATTAAACATACAAAATACGTGTGTGTGTACTAATTAAAAACTAATTATCTAAACTAATTAAACATATAAAATAATAATCTAAATAATCTAAACTAATTAAAGACTAATTATCTAAACTAATTAAACATGCTTGTGTGTGTGTGTATGCAGGCTCAGGGCGGAGGCTCCAATGCAGGCAGCGGCAGCGGCAGCAGCGGCGGCGGCGCGAGCGATGGCGGGCGAGGCGAGGCGGCGGCAGCGGGGGACGCGAGCGAGGGACGAGATGGCGCGGCGGGGGCGGGCGGCGGCGACGGAGACGAGGCGGCGGCGGGGGCGGAGCAGCGGCGATGGGGGCGGCGGCGGAGGCGGCGGCGGAGAGACGATCGAGGCGGCGGCGGCGGCGGCGAGCAGACGACGAACAGAAGAACAAGCAGAGAAACTAAAATTTTCGTAAGTCTTGTATATAGAAGGCACCTTTAATACGGTTGGAGCCACCAACCGTACTAAACCTGTTTTAGCCAGCCAAGCGGCGAGCGACCCCCTTTAGTGCGGGTGGTGGAACAAACCGGTACTAAAGAACCCCTTTAATACCGGTTTGTGCCACGACCGGTACTAAAGAAATCTTATTAGCAGCAGTCTTGATCTTGACAAGTGTAGTCCCACCTCGCTAGCCGAGGGCGACCGCACTGGTTTATAAACCCCCGTCGGTCGCTCTCTCGAGCTCCTCTCCAAAGCAGGCCTACTGGGCCTACGTGTTCTTTGCTGCCTTGTGGGCCCACTTGGCCTTTGTGGGCTTGCATCCTGGCCTAAAAACAGGTTGGGTTTCTAGTCGTATGCAGGCCGCTATGGCCTAGTAGGGAGGCTTTTTTTTGCTTTATTTATTTTTGTGTTGTTTTTTTGTGTATTTAGAGTTTCTTTGTGAATATTTTTGCTTTAGGTACAAAAAATTACAAACTGCCCGTAGTTTTCAAATTTGAATAGTTTAAATTTTGAATTATTTGAAATTAGTGTGAATATTTTTTATATAGTTTTTTCTTTTCAGCTATAGTTTTTCTTCTTTTCTGCTATTTTTTCTTTTCAGCTATAGTTTTTTCTTTTCAGCTATAGTTTTTCATCGTCTCTGCACTCAGGGCTTATAAACCGCTCCTAGTCACTCTCACTTCGCGAGGTGGGACTAAAAGACAGCTTACGTCTGGTTCATCCATGAACGGGTACTAAAGGTGCTCGTGGGGCCCCAGCCTTACCTGACACAGCCTCATTAGTACCGGTTCGTGGTACGAACCGACATTAAATGGTGATGGTGGGGCCATAGCCTGACCGGAGGCTCACACAGCCTCTTTAGGTACAAACTTTCTATTAGTGCCTGTAGTTTTCAAATTTGAATAGTTTAAATTTTGAATTCTTTGAAATTAGTGTGAATCACTAGTTTGTGAATAACTTAACTTTAAAAATCAGTGAAGGCATGAAAGAATTTGTTTGCACATAAAATTTCTTCGCGTTTCAAATGCCAAAACACATAACTACCCTAACTATTACAGAGATTCCCCTCTGGGTGTGAAACACAGAAGAAAGTGATGATAGTGAAGCCGATCACATCCCGGATCTTTGGGTGTGAAACTTTTTCTTCAGCGTGTGTCCCTTTCGCCGTAACCATGGAAAATCTTCATCATTTAACGGGATGCTCGGGTCAATATTCACTTGTGGATGGAGCAATTTCATCAAACTTTTCATAATCTTGACTTGTGCATCTTGTCATCCACTCCCGATGTTCCTCTTCCCGAAAGAACTATTTGCGCTTTGGCTCATCGTGCGATGCATTTGCTTCCTTATCTTTTCTTTTTCTTGGCTTGGTAGACATGTCCTTCACATAGAAAACCTGTGCCACATCATTAGCTAGGGCGAATGGTTAAATGCGCATATGCAAGATTGTTGAGATCCTTTGTTGTCATTCCGTCTTCGCGGGTCTTCCGTTACCCGCCCGTGTCATATTGACCCATTTGCACGAAACAAAGGGACCTTTAAACCACGTCGATAGTCAAGTTCCCATATGTCTTGTATATAACCATAATATGTTTCCTTTCCGTCTTGGTTTCTGCATCAAAGAGGACACCACTGTTTTGGTTGGTGCTCTTCTTATCTTGGGCGATCGTGTAAAATGTATTACCATTTATCTCGTACCCTTTGAAAGTCATTATATTCGAAGATGGTAGCTGGGACAGCAAGTACAGGTCATCTTCAATAGAGGTGTGATGCATAGTGCGTGTACGCAACCAGTGGCAAAACTCTGGTTTGTTCACGTGTAATCCGGTCATCGAGACCGCTCCGGGTGTTTGGGCGTAGCAAATTCTTGTGTTCATCCATATATGGAGCCACCAAGGCGGAATTCAGTAGAAGCTGTGTAGTGTGCTTCGGTGAGAGAATGTCCGTCCATACATATTATTTGTTCCCCTCCTAGCGTGCCTTTTCCATCGATGCGCCCTTATGCATGCGATTCAGGAACACCAATCGGCTTAAGGTCGGGAATAAAGTCAATACAAAACTCAATGACCTCCTCATTTTGATGGCCCTTGGAGATGCTTCCTTCGGCCTATGCGGTTATGAACATATTTCTCTAAGACTCCCATGAACCTCTCAAAGGGAACATATTGTGTAGAAATCTGGGACCCAAAACATTAATCTCTTCGCATAGGTGAACTAGGGCGTGCGTCATGATGTTGAAGAAGGATGGTGGGAACACCAACTCAAAACCGACAAGACATTGCACCAAATCATTACGTAACCTTGGTATGATTTCTGGATCGATTACCTTACGAGAGATTGCATTGAGAAATGCACATAGCTTCACAATGGCTAATCGAGCGTTTTCGGTAAAGCCCCTCAATGCAACCGAAGCGGTTGCTTCATAATCACGTGGCGTCATGAGACTTTAGGTTACGGAACTTTTCTCTGCCATGTTTATTATTCCTTTATATTTGACGAAGCGAGACGGTACCTTAATCTTGGCGGGCATTCAAAGAAGATTTCCTTCTCTTCTTTGGTAAGAGCATAGCTTGCATGACCACGATGTATGTCGTCTTCTCCGTGCATCGTTGCTGGTCCTCCGTGCCTCGGTGTATCTTTTGTCTTCCCATACATGCCCAAGAAGCCAAGCGGTCACGCAAAAGATTCTTCGTCACGTGCATCACGTCGATTGCGGAGTGGACCTCTAGGTCTTTCAATATGGCAGGTCCCAAAATATAGATTTCTTCTTCCACATGGGTGCGCGTCGTCGGCGTCCTTGAACAGGTTGTCGCGGGACCCTTTCCAAATATCACCTTCAAATCCTTGACCATATCATGTACATCAGCACCGATGCGGTGGCGAGGCTTCGTCCGTTGATCTGCCTCACCTTTGAAGTGCTTGCATTTCTTTCTTCTGGGATGCTGCTCGGAAGAAATCGGCGATGTCAGGTACACATTCTTCTTACAACTATTCAAATATATCT
Source organism: Aegilops speltoides (assembly GCA_021437245.1). NCBI lineage: Eukaryota > Viridiplantae > Streptophyta > Magnoliopsida > Poales > Poaceae > Aegilops > Aegilops speltoides. The sequence continues at coordinate 480,300,326 of CM038146.1, forward strand.
TGTCGGTATCATCCAAGCAGTCGTGCATCCGCGGTATCCCTTGTTTATCTGTCACGATAGGTTCTTGAGAGCTGGCCAATCATTGATGGTCACGAACAGCAGCATATGAGTCAAATTCTTCCCCATGTGCTCATCCCACGCCGTACACTGTTCCATTCCACAGTTGTAAGAGTTCTTCAACTAATGGCCTTAGGTACACATCAATGTCGTTGCGGGTTGCTTAGGGCCTTGGATGAGCACTGGCATCATAATGAACTTCCGCTTCATGCACAACCAAGGAGGAAGGTTATACAAACATAGAGTCACAGGCCAGGTGCTTTGGTTGCTGCTCTGCTCCCCAAAAGGATTAATGCCATCTGCGCTTAGACCAAACCATACGCTCCTTGCGTCATCTGCAAACTCCTTCCATACTTTCTTTCGATTTTTCTCCACTGCGACCCGTCAGCGGGTACTCTCAACTTTCCGTATTTCTTACGGTCTTCTCTGTGCCATCGCATCGCCTTGGCATGCTCTTTGTTTTGGAACAAACATTTCAACCGTGGTATTATAGGAGAATACCACATCACCTTGGCAGGAAGCTTCTTCCTGGGGCGCTCGCCCTCGACATCACCATGCTCATCGCGGCTGATCTTATAGCGCAATGCACCACATACCGGGCAAGCGTTCAAATCCTCGTACTCACCGCGGAAGAGGATGCAATCATTAGGGCATGCATGTATCTTACGCACCTCTAACCCTAGAGGCGCGACAACCTTCTTTAACCGTCAGTACTCTTGGGCAATTCGTTTGTCCTTTGGAGGCAACTTACCAAATCCTTGTCGGATACACCATTCTCGCCTTCCATTGCAGCAATTCGATGTGGTGCCCAGCTTTTTCTTGTCACCTATGCAATTCGGGTAAAACAATTTTTTGTGATCCTCTAACATGCGCTGCAACTTCTTCTTCTCCAAATCACTTGTGCAGTTTCTCTTTGCATCGGCAATGGCCTGACCTAGATCATCAACAGGCTCATCTGATGCCTCTTCTTCAGATTCTTCCCGCATTACCGGCTCAGCTTCTTCCCCCATTGTTGTATCATCATATTCAGGGAACCCATTGTAACGCCCCGGATTCGATGCGCCAGGTGTCTGCCAGTTATTCGTTGTTGTTGCCCTGTCATGTGCTTGCGTGTTGCCTTTGATCATGTCATCATGTGCATTTCATTTTGCATACGTGTTCGTCTCATGCATCCGAGCATTTTCCCCGCTGTCTGTTTCGCAATCCGGCACTCCTATGCCCTCCGGCGTTCCCCTTTTGTCTCCTATCGTGAGTGGGTATTAAACCTTCTCGAAATGACCCGAGGTTTGCCAAGCGGCCTTGGTATAGCACCGGTAGACCGCCTGTCAAGTTTCGTGCCATTTGGAGGGCGTTTGATACTCCAACGGTTAACCGGGTAACCGCAAAGGCCTCTTTTGTGTGTGCAGCCCAACACCCCCTCCAAACTGGCCCAAAACCCAGCAAACTCCCCTCCATGCTCTCGGTTGCTCGATCACGATCGTGTGGGCGAAAACCTCTCCTCATTTGGACTCTCCTAGCTCCCTCTACATATATATGTGTGCACCTCTCCTCTAATCCCGGGTCCAAACCCTAAAAATCGCCCTCCTCACATGCCACCGGGCGCGTCCGCCACGCCGGACACGTCCGCCCGCCGCCCGCCCGGCCAACCACCGCCTGCCACGTGGCCTCCGCCGCCGCCCTGCGTCGCCCGGCCCTTGAGCCCATCCGGGGCCAGCGGGGCCGATCCGCGCCGCCGCGCCAGCGCCTCCGCCCGTCGCCCGCGCCTCCGCTCCTGCTTTCGCCGCCTCCGGCCGCCGCCGCTTCGGCGCCTCTCGCCCGGCCGCTCCGTCGGCCGCGCGCCGCTCATTGAACCGCCCCTCGCCTCCGGCCGCCGCCCGCCATCGCCACCGCTTCGCCGCCGTCGCCTTGGCGCCCAAGGCCCCATGACCCGTGCACGCGGCCCCTCGCCGAGCCCGCGGAACTCGCGCCCCCCAGTTCCTCGCGTCGCGCGCCACATGCCGCCTTCCGGCCGCCGCGCCCGGCCTCTGGCGCTCCTCGGGTCGCGCCCGAGATCCGGCGAGATCGGCGGACCGCCTCGGATCTGCCTCCCGGCCATCTCTGGCGTCCCCACGCCTAACTCCGCGAGCTTCGCGCGTGTCATCTCATTTTCGCGCGGGTCAACCCTATATCCGGAGGTAGAATTCCACTAAGTCTTTTTCCCTCGGTAATTTTTATGCCATGTTCATCGCATTGTATCTCTGCATCCGTAGCTCCATTTCGTCCGTGTAATATGTAAAATTGTTCGTCTCGACGAGTACTTCATTTCATTCCATTGCATCATGTTCATTTGAGCTCATCTTGATGCACAATCATCGTTGGAAGAGTGCATGTTCTTTGTTAATCTGCTTTGGCTGTAATAACTTGATGATTTGTCATTTTTGCCATGTTTGATGTGTGCATCCTATGAGGTTGATGTCTACATGTGTTTTGATCTATGCCATGCCATCTTTCGGAGGTGTTATCCATGTATTTTTGATTTGTGTGCTGAGTGCATCGAGCTTGCTAAGTAGGGTACTTGCATTTGCTGATTTCAGTCCACATTCACTTGTTATTTTCATGCCATGTAAACTTGATGCTCTGAGAGAGATCCATGCTAATTTTGAGATACTTGATGAAGGATGTTTTGTACATATGGTTATGATCTATCCATTCATGCCCCTGGTTGCATTTATAGCTTGCTGTAGGTTGTTGTAATCTTGGTCCAAAGTTGCTAAATGATGTTGCTGTCAGCCTGTCTACATGAAGTTCAGTTTTGGCCATGTGCTTTTCTAGTGATCCATGCACCCTATGAACTTGCTCTTGCCATGCTTGGCTTCATAAACATGTCTTCTTACTGTTGGTTGCCTTGACATGCCATGTATTGCTCTGTGGTGAGTGGTTCAAGCTGACCAACATGCCTACTTATTGTTGTTCCTGCCATGTATGTATCTGTCATATAACTTGCCATGTTTACATGGGTGCCATCAAATTTTCTGTGCCTTTTTGGCTTATGGTCAGTAAGAGACTATTGTTCTATGCAATTAGTAGATTCATGCCATGCCTTTTTTCATGTTAATTTCCTGTAACTTATTGTTTGATAGCTCTAAACATTGCAACCTGATGTTATTTCCTGATAAGTCTGAAACTGTTAATATTTGCAATCTTACCATGTGTGTTTGAGCATGTTCTACTGATTTCTGGAGATAACTCAGTGTTCATGTTTTGTTATGCTTTACCTGTACATCATGCCCATGCATTTTGTTTTCTTGTTGAGGTCCTGTAGCATGTTGTTTTGACGCTTGCAATATGCCTACTTGCTGTTTTGGACATATTGTTGCTATAACTTGTATAGAGTGTGTGTGTTGAACCGTTGCTCCATTTTGAGTGTGCTTTTTATGAAACTTGCTTAGTTTTGTATGTAGTTTCATATTATCATGTTGCATCCTTGTTTTGAGGTGTTTGCTTGATGTTTGTATGCATTTTGCATCAATGCCATGTTTAACTTGTTTTGCTCATATCTTCTAGGCCGTAGCTCCGAATCTAATGAACTTTATATGTAACTTGACTAGAATCTCGTGTAGATCTTCTTGGTGCATCTTAACTTGCTGTTTAACAACTTGAACATAAGGTTTATTCAGATCTGTACCAATTTCGAAATATGCATATGAGGACTTACCGGAATAGTTATATGTTGTTCCCGGCCTCATTTAAACTTGCCTTGATGTGTTGTTCTTGTTTGCATCATATCTTGCCATAGGTAGCTTCATGTAGCTTTGTCATGCATCATGCTTTTTGTGCATCATGCCTTGTTCATGTGTGGTGTGTTTACTATGTTGTGTGCTTCTTCTCGATAGTTCCCGTTTCGTTGCGATCGTGAGGATTCGTTCATCTACGCTTGGTTCGTCTTCGTGGCTTCATCCGTTCGTCTTCTTCACGGACTCGTTCTTCTTCCTAGCGGGATTTCAGGCAAGATGACCGCTACCCTGGATCTCACTACTATCATTGCTATGCTAGTTGCTTCGTTCTATCGCTATGCTGCGTTTCCTATCTTTTGCTCATCAAGCCTCCCATATTGCCATGAACCTCTAACCTTTGAAACCTTTCCTACGCAAACCGTTGCTTGGCTATGTTACCACTTTGCTCAGCCCCTCTTATAGCGTTGTTAGTTGCAGGTGAAGTTGAAGATTGCTCCATGGTGGACAGGATTATGTTGGGATATCACAATATCTCTTATATTATTAATGCATCTATATACTTGGTAAAGGGTGGAAGACTTCGGCCTTATGCAGGTGTTTTGTTCCACTCTTGCGCCATAGTTTCCGTCATACCGGTGTTATGTTCCCGGATTTTGTGTTCCTTACGCGGTCGGGTGATTTATGGGACCCCCTTGACAGTTCGCTTTGAATAAAACTCCTCCAGCAAGGCCCAACCTTGGTTTTACCATTTGCCTCTCCCAGCCCTTTTTTTCCCTTGGGAGTCACGCTCTCGAGGGTCATCTTTATTTTAGCCCCCCAGGGCCAGTGCTTGTCTAAGTGTTGGTCCGAACCGAGCCGCCTGCGGGGCCCCCTCGGGGCAACTCGAGGTCTGGTTTTACTCGTAGCATGTCTCATCCGGTGTTGCCCTGAGAACGAGATATGTGCAGCTCCTATCGGGATTGTCGGTGCATCGGCCGGTCTTGCTGGTCTTGTTTTACCATTGTCGAAATGTCTTATAAACCGGGATTCCGAGACTGATCGGGTCTTCCTGGGAGAAGGAATATCCTTCGTTGATCGCGAGAGCTTATCATGGGCTAAGTTGGGACACCCCTGCAGGGTATAATCTTTCGAAAGCCGTGCCTGCGGTTATAGGTAGATGGGAATTTGTTAATGTCCGGTTGTAGATAACTTGACACCAGATCCGAATTAAAAAGCATCAACCGCGTGTGTAGCCGTGATGGTCTCTTTTAGGCGGAGTCCGGGAAGTGAACACGGTTTCTGGGTTATGTTTGACGTAAGTAGGTGTTCAGGATCACCTCTTGATCATTGCTAGCTTCACGACCATTCCTTTTGCTCTCTTCTCGCTCTTATTTGCGTATGTTAGCCACCATATATGTTTAGCCGCTGCTGCAACCTCACCACTTTACCCCTTCCTTCCCTTTTAAGCTTTGCTAGTCTTGATACCCATGGTAATGGGATTCTTTGAGTCCTCGTGGCTCCTGATTACTACAACAACGATTGCGGTACAAGTTTCTCCGATGATCATGGCGCGAGAGCGATGCTTGCTTGCGTTGAGTTCTTACGCTTCTTTGATCAAGGGATAGGTTCGAATCGGCAGCACAGGCTAGCGAGGTGGATGTCGTTTGAGTTTACATTTATGTTTCATCCGTAGTCGGATGTTGATCGTATGTATGATGTGATGTTGTATTCTGTGGCATTGTATGCCTTTTGTATGTATCCCCATCTATTATGTAATGTTCATGTAATGATATCCACCTTACAAAAGCGTTTCAATATCGGGTCAATCCTTGGTGGGACCTTGAGTTCCTTTTGGATAGGGTCGCATATTGGGCGTTCTAAGTTAGTATCGAGCCTCGACCGACCTTAGGAGCCCCCTTGATTGATCGTGTAGTTTGGTCGTTGTTGAGTCTAGAAGAAAACTGTTTTCGGAGTCTAGTTATATTGGAGAGTAGGAATTCTTTTACTCCTCAGCCCCCTTCGTCGCTCTGGTAAGGAATCTTGACATAGGTGTTTTGAACTACTCCTCTTCCCTTTCAAATTTTTTTTAGGATCACGCAGTTGGTTTTCCGATCGTTGTTCCTCAGCTCTTTTATCCGGTGCATCCTCTCGTCAAGGCAGTTCGACCTTCTCTGGTTTTGCAAGTTCAATCCTCAGTTGTTTTCTTTTCCCACCCGCCCTCCCTTTTCTTCTTGAAACCGGAGTCCGTAATCGAGTATCCATCCTACTCGTGTGAAGTTTTTGCTCTCTCTCCTCAATGATTTCAACCGGTGTTTTCTCTTCAAGATATTCGTCAGTTTCCCTCTCCAAGTTGCCTTTGTTTTCCCGCCCTCCCACCCTCTTCTTACCGGAGTCCGAGTCTCTTTCGACCATCAACTTCATTCGTGTGGAGCCTCTTCAGTCTTCCCTTAATTATTTCAACCGGTGAATTCTCGTCTCGTTCGTCATTGTTCATCCATTTCTCTTCCGGTGGTTTCAATTCAAGTTTTGCGGGTGATCACATTCTTTTCCTTGGATCAAGTGTTTTCCCTGCTCGTTCGCCTCTCGCCAGTTTATCCTTTCGGAGTGTTCAAGTCATCTCATGAGACTCGTTTGTGTTCGAATTAATTCGAGGTTGTCACCTCATTCAAATATTTCAATTGTTTCGGTGCATCATCTATCTGTTCGTCAATCCTTTTCAACGGTGTTATCTCTTTAGTGGGCCCTAACCCACATGTCTTTTCCAGGATCTTACCTGACTCTTCTAATTCCCCCGGAGTTATTCTCAATTCTTTTCAAGTGTGACGTAAGAATGGATCCCATCAGTCACGTGCCTTTTCCAAGATCGTTTTCAAATTCTTTTCATTGTTGGCTCAACCCCTTCGCTTTTCATTCTTCCGGAGTATCTCAGTTATTTTGGTGGTGTTTCTCGTTGTCATTTGAAGACCGAAGAAGAGTTTTTCCTCTAAATCTTGCCCGTTCTCTCGAAGTTTCGTGGTTCTAGCTTCATGTTATCCTCTCATATTATTCCGTTTGTCAGATATTCTTTCTCACCCATCCGGAGTTTTTCAGGAGTTGATTTCGTTTCATTTCAACGGAGGCCATCATTCCAGTTATAGTTCTCTATTTATCCCGGTGCTTCGTTCAAGTGTTCTTTAATCAGCTCGTTATCTCTTCGTTCTTCTGCATCTAAATCCCTTCTAACATATATGTTCTCCTAATTCTTCCCGGCGATTCATTCTCTTTCGTCAGTCATTTTCTAATTCTTACGATGGTTCGTTCAAGATTCTTTTTCTTTGATTATCATATTAATTCATTCGTTCTTTTCAATCCTACCGGTGGTTCATGAAGACTTTCTCAAGTTTGCGATATGTCACTTCTCAATCCTTTTCAAGAAGAATTAGTAATATGCAAAATCCATTGCTTGTCATTAATTTAATTTGATGAAGGATAAGCATACATTAAATCTTATTCTTATTTCCCAAGTGAGTAATCCCTTCCTTCGGAGTTTGTTCTTGATGAATAAATTCTAGTTCCAAGTGTTCTCATCTTTTCTTTTCAGGAGTTCAAATTTTTCCTCGGCCATCTCGTCGGGAACCTCCATCTATATCATCGTAAGATTTAATCTTATTCTTTTCATCCTTCATTGTTATCTCATCATTTTTTGTTACCGGAGTTCTTCATGATGGTTCTTCATGATTTAATTCTTTCTTCAAGAGTTCATCAAGTATCATTCCAACCTCTCAAGCTCGTGTTCCATTCCTCTCCATGTTCAGCCGGAGTGCTGCCTAAATCCTTTCAGTCTTATTCGTTTCTTTTCTCATTCTAACCACTACGGTTAGAACGAGTGGTTTCATAGTCTATCTGATTCCGTGAGCTTTTGATTCTCGTCATTCTCGTCGTTCCTCTCTTCTTCTCGAGTTCTCTCGATTCTTTGATTCTACTCTTGAGTTCTTGTTTCACCTCATCCCTTTTTCCCTTCCGTCTCGGTCCTAAGATCTCGGGACGAGATCTCTTGTTAGTGGAGGAGTGTTGTAACGCCCCGGATTCGATACGCCAGGTGTCTGCCAGTTATTCGTTGTTGTTGCCATGTCATGTGCTTGCGTGTTGCCTTTTATCATGTCATCATGTGCATTTCATTTTGCATACGTGTTCGTCTCATGCATCCGAGCATTTTCCCCGTTGTCCGTTTCGCAATTCGGCACTCCTATGCCCTCCGGTGTTCCCCTTTTGTATCCTACCGTGAGTGGGTGTTAAACCTTCTCGGAATGGCCCGAGGTTTGCCAAGCGGCCTTGCTATAGCACCGGTAGACCGCCTGTCAAGTTTCGTGCCATTTGGAGGACGTTTGATACTCCAACGGTTAACCGGGTAACCGCAAAGGCCTCTTTTGTGTGCAGCCCAACACCCCCTCCAAAGTGGCCCAAAACCCATCAAACTCCCCTCCATGCTCTCGGTCGTTCGATCACGATCGTGTGGGCGAAAAACGCTCCTCATTTGGACTCTCCTAGCTCCCTCTACATATATATATGTGCACCTCTCCTCTAATCCCGGTCCAAACCCTAAAAATTGCCCTCCGCCACCACCGGACGCGTCCGCACCGCGCCGGACACTTCCGCCCGCCGCCGCCCGCCAACCACCGCCACATGGCCTCCCCGCCGTCCTCGCTGCCGCCCGCGAGCCCATCTGGGGCCAGCGGGCCCGATCCCGCCGCCCGCGCCGCGCCTCGCCCGTCCGCCGCGCCTCCGCTCCTGCTCGCCGCCTCGGCCATTGCCACCACTCAAGCGCCTCTCGCCGGCCGCTCCGCCCGCCTTGCGCCGCTCATTGCACCGCCCTCGCCTCCGGCCGCCGCCCGCCATCGCCGCCGCTTCGCCGCCCGTCCCGCGCGCCGCCTCCCCATGACCCGTGTGCATCATGACCCCTCGCCGAGCCCCGCGGACTCCACGCGGCCCCGGATCCCTCGCGTCGCCGCCCGTGCCGCCTCCCGGCCGCCGCGCCGCCCGCCCTCGGCCGCTCCTTGGGGTCCGCGCCCGGATCCGGCGAGATCCGGCCGGACCCGCCTCAGATCTGCCTCCCCGGCCATCTCCGGCGTCCCCCACGCCCAACTCCGGCGAGCTCACGCCGTCGCCTCATTTTCCGCGTCGGGTCAACCCTATATCCGGAGGTAGAATTCCACCAAGTCTTTTTCCCGCAGTAATTTTTATGCCATGTTCATCGCATTGTATCTCTGCATCCGTAGCTCCGTTTCGTGCGTGTAATATGTAAAATTGTTCGTCTCGACGAGTACTTCATTTCATTCCATTGCATCATGTTCATTTGAGCTCATATTGATGCCTGAATCATCGTTGGAAGAGTGCATGTTGCTGTTAATCTGCTGAAACTGTAATAACTTGATGATTTGTCATTTTTGCCATGTTTGATGTGTGCATCCTATGAGGTTGATGTCTACATGTGTTTTGATCTATGCCATGCCATCTTTCCATAGGTGTTATCCATGTATTTCTTGATTTGTGTGCTGAGTGCATCGAGCTTGCTAAGTAGGGTACTTGCTGTTGCTGATTTCAGTCCCTGTTCTGCTGTTATTTTCATGCCATGTAAACTTGATGCTACAGAGAGATCCATGCTAATTTTGAGATACTTCAGTAAGGATGTTTTGTACATATGGTTATGATCTATCCATTCATGCCCCTGGTTGCATTTATAGCTTGCTGTAGGTTGTTGTAATCTTGGTCCAAAGTTGCTAAATGATGTTGCTGTCAGCCTGTCTACATGAAGTTCAGTTTTGGCCATGTGCTTTTCTAGTGATCCATGCACCCTATGAACTTGCTCTTGCCATGCTTGGCTTCATAAACATGTCTTCTTACTGTTGGTTGCCTTGACATGCCATGTATTGCTCTGTGGTGAGTGGTTCAAGCTGACCAACATGCCTACTTATTGTTGTTCCTGCCATGTATGAATCTGTCATATAACTTGCCATGTTTACATGAGCGCCATCATATTTTCTGTGCCTTTTTGGCTTATGGTCAGTAATAGAATATTGTTCTATGCAATTAGTAGATTCATGCCATGCCTTTGTTTTCCATGTTAATTTCTTGTAACTTATTGTTTGATAGCTCTATACATTGCAACCTGATGTTATTTCCTGATAAGTCTGAAACTGTTAATATTTGCAATCTTACCATGTGTGTTTGAGCATGTTCTATTGATTTCTGGAGATAGCTCAGTGTTCATGTTTTGTTATGCTTTACCTATACATCATGCCCATGCATTTTGTTTTCTTGTTGAGGTCCTGTAGCATGTTGTTTTGACGCTTGCAATATGCCTACTTGCTGTTTTGGACAGATTGTTGCTATAACTTGTATAGAGTGTGTGTGTTGAACCGTTGCTCCGTTTTGAGTGTGCTTTTTATGAAACTTGCTTAGTTTTGTATGTAGTTTCATATTATCATGTTGCATCCTTGTTTTGAGGTGTTTGCTTGATGTTTGTATGCATTTTGCATCAATGCCATGTTTAACTTGTTTTGCTCATATCTTCTAGGCCGTAGCTCCGAATCTAATGAACTTTATATGTAACTTGACTAGAATCTCGTGTAGATCTTCTTGGTGCATCTTAACTTGCTGTTTAACAACTTGAACATAAGGTTTATTCAGATCTGGACCAATTTGGAAATATGCATATGAGGACTTACCGGAATAGTTATATGTTGTTCCCGGCCTCATTTAAACTTGCCTTGATGTGTTGTTCTTGTTTGCATCATATCTTGCCATGAGTAGCTTCATGCAGCTTTGTCATGCATCATGCTTGTTGTGCATCATGCCTTGTTCATGTGTGGTGTGTTTACTATGTTGTGTGCTTCTTCTCGATAGTTCCCGTTTCGTTGCGATCATGAGGATTCGTTCATCTACGCTTGGTTCGTCTTCGTGGCTTCATCCGTTCGTCTTCTTCATGGACTCGTTCTTTTTCCTAGCGGGACTTCAGGCAAGATGACCGCTACCCTGGATCTCACTACTATCATTGCTATGCTAGTTGCTTCGTTCTATCGCTATGCTGCGTTACCTATCTTTTGCTCATCAAGCCTCCCATATTGCCATGAACCTCTAACCTTTGACACCTTTCCTACGCAAACCGTTGCTTGGCTATGTTACCGCTTTGCTCAGCCCCTCTTATAGCGTTGTTAGTTGCAGGTGAAGTTGAAGATTGCTCCATGGTGGACAGGATTATGTTGGGATATCACAATATCTCTTATATTATTAATGCATCTATATACTTGGTAAAGGGTGGAAGACTCGGCCTTATGCCTGGTGTTTTGTTCCCCTCTTGTCGCCCTAGTTTCCGTCATACCGGTGTTATGTTCCCGGATCTTGCGTTCCTACGCGGTCGGGTGATGGGACCCCCTTGACAGTTCGCTTTGAATAAAACTCCTCCAGCAAGGCCCAACCTTGGTTTTACCATTTGCCTCTCCTAGCCCTTTTTTTCCCTTGGGTGTCGCGCTCTCGAGGGTCATCTTTATTTTAACCCCCCCGGGCCAGTGCTTGTCTAAGTGTTGGTCCGAACCGAGCCGCTTCTTGGGGCCCCTCGGGCAACTCAATCTGGTTTTACTCGTAGCCTGTCTCATCCGCTGTTGCCCTGAGAACGAGATATGTGCAGCACCTATCGGGATTGTCGGCGCATCGGGCGGTCTTGCTGGTCTTGTTTTACCATTGTCGAAATGTCTTGTAAACCGAGATTCCGAGACTGATCGAGTCTTCCTGGGAGAAGGAATATCCTTCGTTGATCGCGAGAGCTTATCATGGGCTAAGTTGGGACACCCCTGCAGGGTATAATCTTTCGAAAGCCGTGCCTGCGGTTATAGGCAGATGGGAATTTGTTAATGTCCGGTTGTAGATAACTTGACACGAGATCCGAATTAAAACGCATCAACCGTGTGTGTAGTCGTGATGGTCTCTTTTCGGCGGAGTCCGGGAAGTGAACATGGTTTCTGGGTTATGTTTGACGTAAGTAGGTGTTCAGGATCACCTCTTGATCATTGCTAGCTTCACGACCGTTCCTTTTGCTCTCTTCTCGCTCTTATTTGCGTATGTTAGCCACCATATATGCTTAGCCGCTGCTGCAACCTCACCACTTTACCCCTTCCTTCCCTTTTAAGCTTTGCTAGTCTTGATACCCATGGTAATGGGATTGCTGAGTCCTCATGGCTCACAGATTACTACAACAACAGTTGCAAGTACAGGTTTCTCCGATGATCATGACGCGAGAGCGATGCTTGCTTGTGTTGAGTTCTTCTGCTTCTTTGATCAGGGGATAGGTTCCAGGTCGGCAGCCTGGGCTAGCAGGGTGGATGTCGTTTGAGTTTCTGTTTATGTTTCATCCGTAGTCGGATGTTTATCGTATGTATGATGTGATGTTGTATTCCTGTGGCATTGTATGCCTTTTGTATGTATCCCCATCTATTATGTAATGTTCATGTAATGATATCCACCTTGCAAAAGCGTTCAATATGCGGGTCTATCCTTGGTGGGACCTTCGAGTTCCTTTTGGATAGGGTCGCATATTGGGCGTGACACCCATGGCCAGGATAGCTGCCGTCGTCCTCTTCTTATTCATTGTCTTCCATCATAACCCCTCTTTCTTCGTGCTTGCTCCAAACATTATAGTGGGGCATGAAACCGGACTCAAACAGGTGGACGTGAATGGTTCTTGACGTAGAGTAATTGTGACCATTCTTACAGGCAGCACATGGACAAGGCATAAAACCATCCGCCCGCTTGTTTGCCTCGGCCATAAGCGAGAAAAGTATGCACGCCCTCAACGAACTAGGGAGAGCATCGGTCATCGATACATCCATTGCCGGCTCATCTTCATTACACAACACCGAATAGACCAAATTAATACAAGTTCATACATAAAGTTCATACAACACTTAAATGCAACAAACAAATAACTCTCTAAAATGCAACAACAAATGCGATCAAGATCGCAACTAAGGTAACAATTGATCCAACAGCATAATGATACCAAGCCTCACTATCGATGGCATATTTTCTAATCTTTCTAATCTTCAAGCGCATTTTCTCCATCTTGATCTTGTGATCATCGACGACATCGGCAACATGCAACTCCAATTCCATCTTCTCCCCCTCAATTCTTTTCAATTTTTGTTTCAAGTACTCATTTTCTCTGTCAACTAAAGTTAACCTCTTGACAATAGGGTCGGTTGGAATTTCCGGTTCACATACCTCCTAGATAAAAATATCTATGTCAACTTGATGGGCATAATTTGTCATAAACACGAAATGCAACAAATAGTTTTAAAAGAGAATATACCACATCTGAATCATAACAAGGACGAGGGCCGACGGGGACGGATATCAAAACCATGGCACTATGTATAACAAACAACGTATGGGTAAGATAATTATTATACGAGTAACTATATATCCAAATCACACAAACATCAATTTTTTATATAAAATTTAATGAACAAGAGGCTCACCACAAGGTGGTGCCGGTGACGGAGACAGTGCTGAGGCGATCGGCGGTGGTTCTGACGGAGATTTAGAAGGCACTAAGTAAACCACACCTACATATGCAAACTAAGTGTTATTTTGACCTCAAATTGCATATAAATCAAATACTAGCACATATATATATTTCCTCCCAAATTACTAAACTCACAAATTAATAACTATATAAAGCATTGCAAGAGCTAATCTAGCAATGAGAGATGAAAGGACAAAGTTGCTACCTTTGTGATCACTTGAATGGATGGGGGCCTTCAAATCTTGACAAAATTTGGGCAAAATGTGTGATGAGCTCGAGGGAGAAGAGGAAGAACGAGAGAGGAGAGGAGAGGGAAAGGGGGAAGAACAGAGCGAGCTGGGCCGAAGGGTTTATATGCAGGAGGACCTATAGTACCGGTTCGTGGCACGAACCGGTACTAAAATCTTCTGCAGGGGCCCAGATCGACAACATCCTGCCACCATCCTCATTAAATGCAGGTTAAGTGGCACGAACCGGTGCTAAAGGTTAGCCACGAACCGGTACTAATGAGAGCGGCCCGGCTAGCCGTTTGAACCGGCACTAATGTATACATTTGTGCCGGCTCTAATACAAACCGGCACTAATGTGCTTCACGTTTGACCCTTTTTCTACTAGTGTTAGGAGAATGAGGTGATGGACAAGACCCAATCCTAAGCATAGCACAAGATCGTGTAGTTCGTTTTGCTAGAGCTTTTCCAATGTAAAGTATCTTTTCCTTAGACCATGAGATCGTGTAACTCCCGGATACCGTAGGAGTGCTTTGGGTGTACCAAACGTCTGGCGTAATCGGGTGACTATAAAGGTGCACTACTGGTATCTCCGAAAGTGTCTGTTGGGTTGACCGGATCGAGGCGATTTTGTCACTCCGTGTATGACGGAGAGGTATCTCTGGGCCCACTCGGTAATGCATCATCATAATGAGCTCAAAGTGACCAAGTGTTTGGTCACGGGATCATCATTCTGATGCGAGTAAAGTGACTTGCGATAACGAGACTGAGCGAGGTATTGGGATACCGACGATCGAGTCTCGGGCAAGTAACGTATCGTTTGACAAAGGGAATTGAATACGGGGTTGATTGAATCCTCGACATCGTGGTTCATCCGATGAGATCATCGAGGAGCATGTGGGAGCCAACATGGATATCCAGATCCTGCTGTTGGTTATTGACCGGAGAGCCGTCTAGGTCATGTCTACGTGTCTCCCGAACCCGTAGGGTCTACACACTTAAGGTTCGGTGATGCTAGGGTTATTAGGAAGACTTGTATGTGATTACCGAATGTAGTTAGGAGTCCCGGATGAGATCTCGGACGTCACGAGGAGTTCCGGAATGGTCTGGAGGTGAAGATTTATATATGGGAAGTTGTCATACGGCCACCGGAAAGTCTCGGGGGCATATCGGTATTGTACCGGGGCCACCAGAGGGGTTCCGAGGGTCCACCGGGAGGGGCCACCTCTCTCGGAGGGCCTCATGGGTCGTAGGGGGCAGGGAACCAGCCCATGGAGGGCTGCCCCCCCTTGGGCCCATGCGCCTAGGGTTGGGGGGAAACCCTTGTGGGGGCGCCCCCCTTGCTTGGGGGGCAAGCCCCCTCCCTTGGCCGCCGCCCCCCCCCCTCTAGATCTCATCTAGAGGGCCGCCCCTTCCCCTTCCCTATAAATAGAGGGGCGAGGGGAGGGCTGCACACAACATCCAAGGCGCAGCCCCTCCCCTCCCCAACACCTCTCCTCCTCCGTTAAGTGCTTGGCGAAGCCCTGTCGGAGTACTGCCTCTCCACCATCACCACGCCATCGTGCTGCTGCTGGAGCCTTCTTCCTCAATCTGTCCTTCCCCCTTGCTGGATCAAGAAGGAGGAGACGTCATCCGCTCTGTACGTGTGTTGAACGCGGAGGTGTTGTCCGTTCGGCACTTGGTCATTGGTGATTTGGATCACGGCGAGTACGACTCCATCATCCCCTTTCTCTTGAACGCTTCCGCTCGCGATCTACAAAGGTATGTAGATGCACTCCTATCACTCGTTTCTTAGATGAACTCATAGATGGATCTTGGTGAAACCGTAGGAATTTTTTTTTATTTTCTTCAACGTTCCCCAACAGTGGCATCATGAGCTAGGTCTATGCGTAGTTCTCTATTGCACGAGTAGAACACAAAACTGTTGTGGGCGTAGATCTTGTCAACTTGCTTTCCGCTACTAGTCTTATTTTGCTTCAGCGGTATTGTGGGATGAAGCGTCCCGGACTGACCCTACACGTACGCTTACGTGAGACTGGTTCCACCGACTGACATGCACTAGTTGCATAAGGTGGCTAGCGGGTGTCTGTCTCTCCCACTTTAGTTGGAGCGGATTCGACGAAAAGGGTCCTTATGAAGGGTAAATAGAAGTTGACAAAATCACGTTGTGGTTATTCGTAGGTAAGAAAACGTTCTTGCTAGAACCCAATTGCAGCCACGTAACAGATGCAACAACAAGTAGAGGACGTCTAACTTGTTTTTGCAGCAATTGTCGTGTGATGTGATACGGCAAGAAGTTGTGATGAATGATGAATGATATATTGTGATGTATGAGATCATGTTCTTGTAATAGGAATCACGACTTGCATGTCGATGAGTATGACAACCGGCAGGAGCCATAGGAGTTGTCTTTATTTTTTGTATGACCTGCGTGTCATTGAAGAACGCCATGTAAATTACTTTATTTTATTGCTAAACGCGTTAGCCATAGAAGTAGAAGTAGTCGTTGGCGTGACAACTTCATGAAGACACGATGATGGAGATCATGATGATGGATATCATGGTGTCATGCCGGTGACGAAGATGATCATGGAGCCCCGAAGATGGAGCTCAAAGGAGCTATATGATATTGGCCATATCATGTCACTATTATATAATTGCATGTGATGTTTATTATGTTTATGCATCTTGTTTAATTAGAGCGACGGTAGTAAATAAGATGATCCCTTATAATAATTTCAAGAAAGTGTTCCCCCTAACTGTGCGCCGTCGCTAAAGTTCGTCGTTTCAAAGCACCACGTGATGATCGGGTGTGATAGATTCTTACGTTCACATACAACGGGTGTAAGACAGTTTTACACATGCGAAAACACTTAAGGTTAACTTGACGAGCCTAGCATGTACAGACATGGCCTCGGAACACGGAGACCGAAAGGTCGAACATGAGTAGTATGGAAGATACGATCAACATGGAGATGTTCACCGATGATGACTAGTCCGTCTCACGTGATGATCGGACACGGCCTAGTCGACTCGGATCGTGTAACACTTAGATGACTAGAGAGATGTCTAATCTGAGTGGGAGTTCATTAAATAATTTGATTAGATGAACTTAATTATCATGAACTTAGTCTAAAAGCTTTGCAAATATGTCTTGTAGATCAAATGGCCAGCGCTCATGTCAACATGAACTTCAACGCGTTCCTAGAAAACCAAGCTGAAAGATGATGGCAGCAACTATCTGGATTTGGTGCGGAACACGAGGATCATCCTCATAGCTGCCAAGAAAGCATATGTCCTAGAAGAACCGCTAGGTGAAGCACCCATCGAGAGAACCAAGGCGTTATGAGCGCTTGGCGATCACGTCTTGATGATTACTCCCTCGTTCAGTGCGGCATGCTTTACAGCTTAGAACCGGGGCTCCAAAAGTGTTTTGAGAAACACAGAGCATATGAGATGTTCGAAGAGCTGAAAATGGTTTTCCAAGCTCATGCCCGGGTCCAGAGATATGAAGTCTCCGACAAGTTCTATAATTGTAAGATGGAGGAAAACAGTTCTGTCAGTGAGCATATACTCAAAATGTCTGGGTTGCACAACCGCTTTGTCCCACTAGATATTAACCTCCGGACGAGGCGGTCATTGACAGAATCCTTGATCGCTCCCACCGAGCTACAGGAGCTTTGTGTTGAACTACAATATGCGGGGATGGTGAAAACTATTCTGAAGTATTTTCAATGCTAAAGTCGTGAGAGGTAGAAATCAAGAAAGAACATCAAGTGTTGATGGTCAATAAAACCACCAAGTTCAAGAAGGGCAAGGGCAAGAAGAACTTCAAGAAGGACGGCAAGGATGTTGCCACGCCTGATAAGCCGATGGCGGGAAGAAGTCAAAGAATGGACCCAAGCACGAGGTAGAGTGCTTTTATTGCAAAGGGAAGGGTCACCGGAAGCGGAACTGCCCCAAATACTTAACGGACAAGAAGGCCGGCAACACTAAAGGTATATTTGATATACATGTCATTGATGTGTACCTTACCAGTACTCGTAGTAACTCACAGGTATTTGATACCGGTGCCATTGCTCATATTTGTAACTCACAGCAGGAGCTGCGGAATAAACGGAGACTGGCGAAGGACGAGGTGACGATGTGCGCCGGGAATGGTTCCAAGGTCGATGTGATCGCCGTCAGCACGCTACCTCTACATTTACCTACGGGATTAGTTTTAGACCTCAATAATTGTTATTTAGTGCCAAGTTTGAGCATGAACATTGTATCTGGATCTCGTTTGATACGAGATGTCTACTCATTTAAATCTGAGAATAATGGTTGTTCTATTTATATGAGAGATATGTTTTATGGTCATGCCCCGATGGTCAATGGTTTATTCTTAATGAATCTCGAACATAATGTTACACATATTCATAGTGTGAATACCAAAAGATGTAAAGTTGATAACGATAGTCCCACATACTTGTGGCACTGCCGCCTTGGTCACATTGAGTCAACGCATGAAGAAGCTCCATGCTGATGGACTTTTAGAGTCTCTCGATTACGAATCATTTGACACGTGCGAACCATGCCTCATGGGCAAAATGACCAAGACTCCGTTCTCTGGAACAATGGAGCGAGCAACCAACTTGTTGCAAATCATACATACCGATGTGTGCGGTCAATTGAGCGTTGAGGCTCGCGGAGGATATCGTTATGTTCTCACTCTCACTGATGACTTGAGTAGATATGGGTATGTCTACTTGATGAAACACAAGTCTGAGACCTTTGAAAAGTTCAAAGAATTTCAGAATGAGGTAGAGAATCAACATGACCGAAAGATAAAGTTCCTACGATCAGATTGTGGAGGATAATATTTAAGTCATAAATTTGGTACACACTTAAGGAAATGTGGAATCGTTTCACAACTCACGCCGCCTGGAACACCTCAGCGTAACGGTGTGTCCGAACGTCGTAATCGCACTCTATTGGATATGGTGCAATCTATGATGTCTCTTACCGATTTACCGCTATCATTTTGGGGATACGCTTTAGAGACAGCTACATTCACTTTAAATAGGGCACCGTCTAAATCCGTTGAGACGATATCGTATGAATTATGGTTTGGGAAGAAACCTAAGCTGTCGTTTCTAAAAGCTTGGGGATGCAATGCTTATGTCAAGAAACTACAACCTGAAAAGCTCGAACCCAAGTCGGAAAAATGCGTCTTCATAGGATACCCTAAGGAAACCATTGGGTATACCTTCTACTTAAGATCCGAGTGCAAGATCTTTGTTGCCAAGAACGGATCCTTTCTGGAAAAAGAGTTTCTCTCGAAAGGAGTAAGTGGGAGGAGAGTAGAACTTGATGAAGTACTACCTCTTGAACCGGAAAGTAGTGCAGCTCAGGAAAATGTTCCCGTGGTGCCTACACCAACTGGAGAGGAAATTAATGATGATGATCAAGGTACTTCGGATCAAGTTGCTACTGAACTTCGTAGGTCCACTAGGACACGTTCCACACCAGTGTGTGTTGGGGAACGTAGTAATTTCAAAAAATTTCCTACGCACACGCAAGATCATGGTGATGCATAGCAACGAGGGGGAGAGTGTTGTCTACATACCCTTGTAGACCCGGCGGAAGCGATCTGGCGTAGAGGAAGTAGTCGTGCGTTCTCCTCGCGATCCGACCGATCCGGCGCCGTCACTCCGGCGCCCGAGTTCTTGACACACGTACAGCTCGATGGCGTCCCTCGTACTCGATCCAGCCGAGTGTCGAGGAGAGTTCCGTCGAGACGACGGCGTGGTGACGATCTTGATGTTTCACCGGCGAGGCTTCGCCTAAGCTTCGCGACGGTATGACCGAGGTGGAATATGGTGGAGGGGGGCACCGCACACGGCTAAGGAACGATCCGTAGATCAAACTTGTGTCTTCTAGGGTGCCCCCTGCCCCCGTATATAAAGGAGCAAGGGGGAGGGGCCGGCCGGCCAAGGGAGGCGCTGAGAGTCCTACTCCCTCAGGGAGTAGGATTCCCCCAATCCTAGTTGGAATAGGATTCACCGAGGGGAAGAGAGAGGGGGCCGGCCCCCTTTACTAGTCCTAGTAGGACTAGGGGAAGGGGGGAGGCGCGCGGCCACCTAGGGCTGGCCCTTTCTCCTTTCCACCAAGGCCCACCGAGGCCCATTTACCCCCCGGGGGGTTCCGGTAACCTCCCGGTACTCCGGTAAATTCCTGTTTTCACCCGGAACCATTCCGAACTCCAAACATAGGCTTCCAATATATCAATCTTTATGTCTCGACCATTTCGAGACTCCTCGTCATGTCCGTGATCACATCCGGGACTCCGAACTTCTTCGGTACATCAAAATACATAAACTCATAATAACTGTCATCGAAACCTTAAGCGTGCGGACCCTACGGTTCGAGAACAATGTAGACATGACCTAGAACTATTCTCGGTCAATAACCAATAGCGGGACCTGGATGCCCATATTGGCTCCTACATATTCTCTGAAGATCTTTGTCGGTCGGACCGCATAACAACATCGTTGTTCCCTTTGTCATCGGTATGTTACTTGCCGAGATTCGATCATCGGTATCA
The DNA here is from genome assembly GCA_021437245.1 of Aegilops speltoides. NCBI lineage: Eukaryota > Viridiplantae > Streptophyta > Magnoliopsida > Poales > Poaceae > Aegilops > Aegilops speltoides. The sequence continues at coordinate 480,320,447 of CM038146.1, forward strand.
ATACCTAGTTCAATCTCGTTACGCAAGTCTCTTTACTCGTTTCGTAATACATCATCTCACAACTAACTTATTAGTTGTAGTGCTTGCAAGGCTTCATGATGTGTATTACCGAGAGGGCCCAGAGATACCTCTCCGACAATCGGAGTGACAAAACCTAATCTCGAAATCGCCAACCCAACATACGCCTTTGGAGACACACTGTAGTACTCCTTTATAATCACCCGATTCGTTGTGACGTTTGGTAGCACCAAAGTGTTCCTCCGTAAACGGAGTTGCATAATCTCATAGTTATAGGAACATGTATATGTCATGGATAAAAGCAGTAGCAACATACTAAACGATCGTGTGCTAAGCTAAGGGAATGGGTCATGTCAATCAGATCATTCTACTAATGATATGACCTTGTTAATCAAATAACAACTCCTTGTTCATGGTCGGAAACATAACCATCTTTGATTAACAAGCTAGTCTAGTAGAGGCATACTAGTGACATGTTGTTTTGTCTATGCATTCACACATGTATCATGTTTCCGGTTAATACAATTCTAGCATGAATGATAAACATTTATCATGAAATAAGGAAATAAATAATAACTTTATTATTGCCTCTAGGGCATATTTCCTTGATCTCCCACTTGCACTAGAGTCAATAATCTAGATTACATAGTAATGATTCTAACACCCATGGAGTCTTGGTGCTGATCATGTTTTGCTCGTGGAAGAGGCTTAGTCAGCGGTGCGCAACATTCAGATCCGTATGTATCTTGCAAATCTCTATGTCTCCCACCTAGACTAAGTCCGGATGGAATTGAAGCGTCTCTTGATGTGCTTGGTCCTCTTGTGAAATCTGGATTCCTTTGCTAAGGCAATTGCTCGATATTGTCACGAAGATTTTCATTGGACCCGATGCACTAGGTATGACACCTAGATCGGATATGAACTCCTTCATCCGACTCCTTCATTAGCTGCTTCGAAGCTGCTATGTACTCCGCTTCACATGTAGATCCCTTCTGACGCTTTGTTTAGAACTGCACCAACCGACAGCTCCTCCGTTTAATGTAAATCGTATCCGGTCTGCGATTTAGAATCGTCCGGATCGGTGTCAAAGCTTGCATCAACGTAACCATTTACGATGAGCTCTTTGTCACCTCCATATACAAAAACATATCCTTTGTCCTTTTCGGTATTTCAGGATGTTCTTGACCGCTGTCGATGATCCACTCTGGATTATTTTGGTACCTCCTGCTAGGCTTATAGCAAGGCATACATCAGTGCAGTACACAGCATTGCATACATGATAGAGCCTATGGCTGAAGCATAGGGAACATCTTTCATTTTCTCTCTATCTTCTGCGGTGGTGGGGCATTGAGTCTTACTCAACTTCACACCTTGTAACTGAGCAAGAACCCTTTCTTTGCTTGATCCATTTTGAACTTCTTCAAAATTTTGTCAAGGTATGTGCTTTGTGAAAGTCCAATTAAGCGTCTTGATCTATCTCTATAGATCTTAATGCCCAATATGTAGGCAGCTTCACCGAGGTCTTTCATTGAAAAACTCTTATTCAAGTATCCCTTTATGCTATCCAGAAATTCTATATCATTTCCGATCAGCAATATGTCATCTACATATAATATCAGAAATGCTACGGAGCTCCCACTCAATTTCTTGTAAATCAGAGCTTCTCCAAAAGTCTGTACAAACCCAAATGCTTTGATCACACTATCAAAGCGTTTATTCCAACTCGAGATGCTTGCACCAGTCCATAGATGGATCGCTGGAGCTTGCACACTTTGTTAGCTCCTTTGGATCAATAAAACCTTCGGTTGCATCATATACAACTCTTCTTCCGAAATCCATTCAGAATGCAGTCTTTACATCCATTTGCCAAATTTCATAATCATAAAATCGGCAATTGCTAACATGATTCGGACGGACTTAAGCATCGCTTCGGGTGAGAAGGTCTCATCGTAGTCAATCCCTTGAACTTGTCGAAAACCCTTTGCGACAAGTCGAGCTTTATAAACGATAACATTACCGTCGGCGTCGGTCTTCTTCTTGAAGATCCATTTGTTTTCTATTGCTTGCCTACCCTCGGGCAAGTCAACCAAAGTCCATACTTTGTTTTCATACATGGATCCCATCTCGATTTCATGGCCTCAAGCCATTTTGCGAATCTGGGCTCACCATCGCTTCTTCATAGTTCGTGGGTTCATCATGATCTAGTAGCATGATTTCCGAACAGGATTGCCGTACCACTCAGTGCGGATCTTACTCTGGTTGATCTACGAGGTTACGTAGTAACTTGATCTGAAGTTTCATGATCAACATCATCAACTTCCTCACTACTTGGTGTAGGTGTCTCGAAACCGGTTTCTGCGATTTAACTACTTTCAAGTAAGGGAGAAGGTACTATTACCTCATCAAGTTCCACTTTCCTCCCACTCACTTCTTTCGAGAGAAACTCCTTCTCTAGAAAGGATCCATTCTTAACAACGAATGTCTTGCCTTCGGATCTGTGATAGAAGGTGTACCCAACTGTCTCCTTTGGGTATCCTATGAAGACACATTTCTCCGATTTGGGTTCGAGCTTATCGGGTTGAAGCTTTTTCACATAAGCATCGCATCCCCAAACTTTAAGAAACGACAACTTTGGTTTCTTGCTAAACCACAGTTCATAAGGTGTCGTCTCAGCGGTTTCGACGGTGTTCTATTCAGTGTGAATGCGGCCGTCTCTAGAGCATAACCCCAAAAGCGATAGCGGTAAATCTGTAGAGACATCATAGATCGCACCATATCTAGTAAAGTGCGATTCTGACGTTCGGACACACCATTACGCTGTGGTGTTCCGGTGGCGTGAGTTGCGAAACTATTCGCATTGTTTCAAATGTAGACCAAACTCGTAACTCAAATATTCACCTCCACGATCAGATCATAGAAATTTAATTTTCTTGTTACGATGATTTTCAACTTCACACTGAAATTCTTTGAACTTTTCAAATGTTTCAGACTTATGTTTCATTAAGTAGATATACCCATATCTGCTTAAGTCATCTGTGAAGGTGAGAAAATAACGATATCCGCCATGAGCCTCAACATTCATCGGACCACATACATACGTATGTATGATTTCCAACAAATCTGTTGCTCTCTCCATAGTACCGGAGAACGGGTTCTAGTCATCTTGCCCATGAGGCACGGTTACATAAGTGCCAAGTGATTCATAATCAAGTGACTCCAAAAGTCCATCGGTATGGAGTTTCTTCATGCGTTTACACCGATATGACCTAAGCGGCGGTGCCACAAATAAGTTGGACTATCATTATCAACTCTGCATCTTTTGGTTTCAACATTATGAATATGTGTATCACTACTATCGAGATTCATCAAAATAGACCACTCCTCAAGGGTGCATGACCATAAAAGATATTACTCATATAAATAGAACAACCATTATTCTCGATTTAAATGAATAACCGTCTCGCATCAAACAAGATCCAGATATAATGTTCATGCTCAGCGCAGGCACCAAATAACAATTATTTAGGTCTAAAACTAATCCGAAAGTAGATGTATAGGTAGCATGCCGACCGCAATCACATCGACTTTGGAACCATTTCCACGCGCATCGTCACCTCGTCCTTTGCCGGTGTTAAGCAATCCGTAGTCCTGTTTGAGTTGCAAATATTAGCAGAACCGATATCAAATACCAGTGCTCTGCGAGCTCTAGTAAGGTACACATCAATAACATGTATATCACATATACCTTTGTTCACCTTGCCATCCTTCTTATCCGCCAAATACTTGGGGCAGTTCCGCTTCGATGACGATCGCTTGTAGTAGAAGCACTCGGTTTCAGGCTTAGGTCCGGACTTGGGTTTCTTCTCTGAGCAGCAACTTGCTTGCTGTTCTTCTTGAAGTTCCTTCTTCTTCCTTTGCCTTTCTTCTTGAAACTAGTGGTCTTATTGACCATCAACACTTGATGCTCCTTCTTGATTTCTACCTCCAGCCTTTAGCATTGCGAAGAGCTCGGTATAGTCTTTACTAACCCTTGCATATTATAGTTCATCACGAAGCCTTTGTAGCTTGGTGGCGGTGATTGAAGAATTACATCAATGACACAATCATCCGGAAGATTAACTCCCAATTGCGTCAAGTGATTGTAGTACCCGGACATTACGAGTATGTGCTCACTAACGAGAACTATTCTCCTCCATCTTGCAGCTATAGAACTTATTGGAGACTTCATATCTCTCAATCCGGGCATTACTTTGGAATATCAACTTCAACTCTGGAACATCTCATATGCTCCATGACGTTCAAAACGTCGTTGAAGTCCCGGTTCTAAGCCGTAAAGCATGGCACATTGAACTATAGAGTAGTCATCAGCTTTGCTCGCGGACGTTCTTAACATCGTCGGTTGCATCAGCAAGGGCACTGCACCCAGCGGTGCATCGGGGCGTAACTCTTACGTGCAGCAATGAGGATAATCCTCGAGTTCGGACCCGATCCGTGTAATTGCTACCATCATCTTTCAACTTTGCTTTCTCAAGGAACGCATTAAAATTCAACGGAACAACAGCACGAGCCATCTATCTACAATCAAACATAAACAAGCAAGATACTATCAGGTACTAAGTTCATGATAAATTTAAGTTCAATTAATCATATTACTTAAGAACTCCCACTTAGAAAGACATCTCTCTAGTCATCCAAGTGATCACGTGATCCAAATCAACTAAACCATAACCGATCATCACGTGAAATGGAGTAGTTTTCAATGGTGAACATCTTATGTTGATCATATCTACTATATGATTCACGCTCGACCTTTCGGTCTTCGTGTTCTGAGGCCATATCTGCATATGCTAGGCTCGTCAAGTATAACCCGAGTATTCTGCGTGTGCAAAACTGGCTTGCACCCGTTGTAGATGGACGTAGAGCTTATCACACCCGATCATCACGTGGTGTGCAGGCACGACGAACTTTGGCAGCGGTGCATACTCGGGAGAACACTTCTTGATAATTTAGTGAGAGATCATCTTATAATGCTACCGTCAATCAAAGCAAGATAAGATGCATAAAGGATAAACATCACATGCAAATCAATATAAGTGATATGATATGGTCATCATCATCTTGTGCTTCATGATCTCCATCTTGCAGCACCACCATGATCACCATCGTCACCGGCGCGACACCTTGATCTCCATCGTAGCATCGTTGTCGTCTCGCCAAACTTATGCTTCTCGACTATCGCTACCGCTTAGTGATAAAGTAAAGCATTACGAAGCGATTGCATTGCATACAATAAGCGACAACCATATGGCTCCTGCCGATTGCCGATAACCGGTTACAAAACATGATCATCTCATACAATAAAATATAGCATCACGTCTTGACCATATCACATCACAACATGCCTGCAAAAACAAGTTAGGCGTCCTCTACTTTGTTGTTGCAAATTTTACGTGGCTGCTACGGGCTTAAGCAAGATTCAGTCTCACCTCGCATCAAAACCACAGCGATACTTCGTCAAATAGACTCCGTTTAACCTTCTCAAGGACCGGGCGTAGCCACACTCAGTTCAACTAAAGTGAGAGAGCAGCACCCACCAGTCACCTTTAAGCAGCGAGTGCTCGTGGCGGTGAAACCAGTCTCGCGTAAGCGTCTGGCGTAATGTCGGTCAGGGCGCTTCATCTCACAATACCGCTGAACCAAAGTATGACATCTTTGGTAGGTAGTATGACTTGTATCGCCCACAACTCACTTGTGTTCTACTCGTGCAAAACATCAAACCATAGAAAAACCTGGCTCGGATGCCCTTGTTGGGGAACGTAGTAATTTCAAAATTTTCCTCGCACACGCAAGATCATGGTGATGCATAGCAACGAGAGGGAGAGTGTTGTCTACATACCCTTGTAGACCCGGCGAAGCGATCTGGCGTAGAGGAAGTAGTCGTCGTTCTCCTCGCGATCCGACCGATCCGGCGCCGTCACTCCGGCGCCCGAGTTCTTGACACACGTACAGCTCGATGGCGTCCCTCGTACTCGATCCAGCCGAGTGTAGAGGAGAGTTCCGTCGACCTGACGGCGTGGTGACGATCTTGATGTTTCACGGCGCGGGGCTTCGCCTAAGCTTGCGACGGTATGACCGAGGTGGAATATGGTGGAGGGGGCACCGCACACGGCTAAGGAGCGATCCGTTGATCAAACTTGTGTCTTCTAGGGTGCCCCCTGCCCCGTATATAAAGGAGCAGGGGGAGGGGCGGCCGGCCAAGGGAGGCGCGCCAGGAGTCCTACTCCCTCGGGAGTAGGATTCCCCTCAATCCTAGTTGGAATAGGATTCACCGAGGGGAAAGAGAGAGAGGGGGCGGCCCCTTTCCTAGTCCTAGTAGGACTAGGGAAGGGGCGGCGTGACCACCTAGGGCTGGCCCTTTCTCCTTTCCACCAAGGCCCACCGAGGCCCATTTACCCCGGGGTTCCAGTAACCTCCGGTACTCGGTAAATTCTGTTTTCACCGGAACCATTCGAACTCCAAACATAGGCTTCCAATATATCAATCTTTATGTCTCGACCATTTCGAGACTCCTCGTCATGTCCGTGATCACATCCGGGACTCGAACTTCTTCGGTACATCAAAATACATAAACTCATAATAACGCCATCGAAACCTTAAGCGTGCGGACCCTACGGTTCGAGAACAATGTAGACATGACCTAGAACTATTCTCGGTCAATAACCAATAGCGGGACCTGGATGCCCATATTGGCTCCTACATATTCTCTGAAGATCTTTGTCGGTCGGACCGCATAACAACATCGTTGTTCCTTTGTCATCGGTATGTTACTTGCCCGAGATTCGATCGTCGGTATCAATACCTAGTTCAATCTCGTTACCGGCAAGTCTCTTTACTCGTTTAAGTAATACATCATCTCACAACTAACTTATTAGTTGTAGTGCTTGCAAGGCTTCAATGATGTGTATTACGAGAGGGCCCAGAGATACCTCTCCGACAATCGGAGTGACAAAACCTAATCTCGAAATCGCCAACCCAACATCGCCTTTGGAGACACCTGTAGTACTCCTTTATAATCACCCGATTACGTTGTGATGTTTGGTAGCACCCAAAGTGTTCCTCCGATGGCAGGGAGTTGCATAATCTCATAGTTATAGGAACATGTATATGTCATGGATAAAAGCGGTAGCAACATACTAAACGATCGTGTGCTAAGCTAAGGGAATGGGTCATGTCAATCAGATCATTCTACTAATGATATGACCTTGTTAATCAAATAACAACTCCTTGTTCATGGTCAGGAAACATAACCATCTTTGATTAACAAGCTAGTCTAGTAGAGGCATACTAGTGACATGTTGTTTTGTCTATGCATTCACACATGTATCATGTTTCCGGTTAATACAATTCTAGCATGAATGATAAACATTTATCATGAAATAAGGAAATAAATAATAACTTTATTATTGCCTCTAGGGCATATTTCCTTCAGTGTGGTATGGCAACCCTGTCCTGGAAATCATGTTGTTAGACAACGGTGAACCTTCGAACTATGAAGAAGCGAAGGCGGGTCCAGATTCCAACAAATGGCTTGAAGCCATGTAATCCGAGATAGAATCCATGTATGAAAACAAAGTACGGACTTTGACAGACTTGCCCGATGATCGGTGAGCGATAGAAAACAAATGGATCTTTAAGAAGAAGACGGACGCGGATGGTAATATTACCATATATAAAGCTCGACTTGTCGCTAAGGGTTATTGACAAGTTCAAGGGGTTGACTACGATGAGACATTCTCTCCCGTAGCGAAGCTGAAGTCCGTTCGAATCATGTTAGCAATTGTCGCATACTATGATTATGAGATATGGCAGATGGACGTCAAAACGGCATTCCTTAATGGACATCTTAAGGAAGAACTGTATATGATGCAGCCGGAGGGTTTTGTCGATCCTAAGAATGCTAACAAGGTATGCAAGCTCTAGTGATCCATTTATGGGCTAGTGCAAGCATCTCGGAGTTGGAACATTCGCTTTGATGAGATGATCAAAGCGTTTGGGTTTATGCAGACTTATGGAGAAGCCTGCGTTTACAAGAAAGTGAGTGGGAGCTCTGTAGCATTTCTCATATTATATGTAGATGACATACTTTTCATCGGAAATGATACAGAACTTTTGACAGCATTAAGGCCTACTTGAATAAGTGTTTTTCAATGAAGGACCTTGGAGAAGCTGCTTACATATTAGGCATCAAGATCTATAGGGATAGATCGAGACGCCTCATAGGTCTTTCACAAAGCACATACCTTGATAAGTTTTTGAAGAAGTTCAAAATGGATCACTCCAAGAAAGGGTTCTTGCCTGTATTACAAGGTGTGAGATTGAGCTCGGCTCAATGCCTGACCATGGCAAAAGATAAAGAAGAGATGAGTGTCATCCCCTATGCTTTAGCCATAGGATCTATTATGTATGCCATGTTGTGTACCAGACCTGATGTAAACCTTGCCGTAAGTTTGGTAGGAAGGTACCAAAGTAATCCCGGCAAGGAAAACTGGACAGCGGTCAAGAATATCCTAAAGTACCTGAAAAGGACAAAGGACATGTTTCTCATTTATGGAGGTGACGATGAGCTCGCCGTAAAGGGTTACGTCGATGCTAGCTTCGACACAGATCTGGATGACTCTAAGTCACAAACCAGATACGTGTATATGTTGAATGGTGGAGCGATGGTGGTGCAGTTTAAGCGCGAAGCGTCGTGGCGGGATCTACATGTGAAGCGGAGTACATGGCAGCCTCGGAGGTAGCGCATGAAGCAATTTGGGTAAAGGAGTTCATCACCGACCTAGGAGTCATACCCAATGCGTCGGGGCCGATCAAACTCTTCTGTGACAACACTGAGCTTATTCCCTTGCCAAGGAGCCCAGGTTTCACAAGAAGACCAGGCACATCAAGCGTCGTTTCAACTCCATCCGTGAAAATGTTCAAGATGGAGACATAGATATTTGCAAAGTACATACGGATCTGAATGTCGCAAATCCGTTGACTAAACCTCTTTCGCGAGCAAAACATGATCAACACCAGAACTCTATGGGTGTTCGATTCATCACAATGTAACTAGATTATTGACTCTAGTGCAAGTGGGAGACTGTTGGAAATATGCCCTAGAGGCAATAATAAAAGGATTATTATTATATTTCCTTGTTCATGATAATTGTCTTTTATTCATGCTATAATTGTGTTATCCGGAAATCGTAATACACGTGTGAATACATAGACCACAATACGTCCCTAGTAAGCCTCTAGTTGACTAGCTCGTTGGTCAACAGATAGTCATGGTTTCCTGACTATGGACATTAGATGTCGTTGATAACGGGATCACATCATTAGGAGAATGATGTGATGGACAAGACCCAATCCTAATCATAGCACAAGATCGTGTAGTTCGTTTTGCTAGAGCTTTACCAATGTCAAGTATCTTTTCCTTAGACCATGAGATCGTGTAACTCCCGGATACTGTAGGAGTGCTTTGGGTGTACCAAACGTCACAACGTAACTGGGTGACTATAAAGGTGCACTACAGGTATCTCCGAAAGTGTCATTGGGTTGACATGGATCGAGGCGGGATTTGTCACTCCGTGTGACGGAGAGGTATCTCTGGGCCCACTCGGTAATGCATCATCATAATGAGCTCAAAGTGACCAAGTGTTTGGTCACGGGATCATGCATTACGGTATGAGTAAAGTGACTTGCCGGTAATGAGACTGAACGAGGTATTGGGATACCGACGATCGAGTCTCGGGCAAGTAAGTACCGTTTGACAAAGGGAATTGAATATGGGGTGGATTGAATCCTCGACATCGTGGTTCATCCGATGAGATCATCGAGGAGCATGTGGGAGCCAACATGGGTATCCAGATCCCGCTGTTGGTTATTGACCGAAGAGCCGTCTAGGTCATGTCTGCGTGTCTCCCGAACCCGTAGGGTCTACACACTTAAGATTTGGTGATGCTAGGGTTATTAGAAAGACATGTATGTGATTACCTAATGTTGTTCGGAGTCCCGGATGAGATCCCGGATGTCACGAGGAGTTCCGGAATGGTCCGGAGGTGAAGATTTATATATGGGAAGTTGTCATACGGTCACCGGAAAGTCTCGGGGGCATATTGGTATTGTACCGGGGCCACCAGAGGGGTTCCGGGGGTCCACCGGGAGGGCCCACCTCTCTCGGAGGGCCTCATGGGCCGTAGGGGGCAGGGAACCAGCCCCTGGAGGGCTGGGCGCCCCCCTTGGTCCCATGCGCCTAGGGTTGGGGGGGAAACCCTAGTGGGGGCGCCCCCCTTGCTTGGGGGGCAAGCCCCTTCCCTTGGCCGCCACCCCCGCCCCTCTAGATCTCATCTAGAGGGGCCGCCCCTTCCCCTTCCCTATAAATAGAGGCGGGGAGGCTACACACAACATCAAGGCGCAGCCCCTCCCCTCCCCAACACCTCTCCTCCTCCGTTAAGTGCTTGGCGAAGCCCTGTCGGAGTACTGCCTCTCCACCACCACCACACCGTTGTGCTACTGCTGGAGCCTTCTTCCTCAACCTCTCCTTCCCCCTTGCTGGATCAAGAAGGAGGAGACGTCATCCGCTCCGTACGTGTGTTGAACGCGGAGGTGTTGTCCGTTCGGCACTTGGTCATTGGTGATTTGGATCACGGCGAGTGCGACTCCATCATCCCCGTTCTCTTGAATGCTTCCGCTCGCGATCTACAAAGGTATGTAGATGCACTCCTATCACTCGTTGCTTAGATGAACTCATAGATGGATCTTGGTGAAACCGTAGGAATTTTTTTATTTTCTGCAACGTTCCCCAACAAAGTAATGTATGTAATTCCCGCAAAAAAAAGTAATGTATGTAAGTGTACATTATCATACGAATGTTGGATTCCAGATGATATTTTCCCCATTATCAATTACTCGAGGATGCGACTGAGTACAATACATGATGCTGACTTGGTCAAAATCCATTACATCTTTTTATGTCATCAACGACCAAAAATATTACACTTACAGTTATCTCCTTAAAATTCAAAATGGGTGTCTTTGGTGGGACGGGGATCCCTCTGCAGCTGCCCTCATGTCGATGGCCCAACTACATCTTGCAGTACATCAAGGGAGATGCTTCCATGGTGGTGGTGGAGGGGGGGGATTGATGTTGGGAGACGGAGATGGTGGGTGGAAGAAGAAGAAAAGTAATGATTTAACGATAAAAAGTTGACAATGCTATTGACATGCATACAATACTACATATATGGTTAACCACAATTGTTGTCAAACTATTAGAATATATATTTATGCCCCCTTTACAATGCACGGGCAATTTCCTCATTAGGGTGAGGTTTAGGGAGGTGGGCATAGCTGGCAGGAGCGACTCTAAAACTTAATCGGTGACGATGCATGGGGTGCCGGGGGGTCGGAGTTGTTCATCGGGGCGAGGCTTAGATGGATGAGTGGGCCGACAACCAACATGGTGGTGAGGGGGTCGAGGGGAGGGTGGGTGGCGATATTCGCCGACCGAGGGGGTGGGGTGGGGTGGAGGCAGGAGTTTAGGCCTTGGTATGCCATGGTTGAGGAGGAGGAACCGTCACGAAACAAGAGGAAGAATGTGATGGTGCATGGGGTACAGGGGGAGGAGGGTCGGAGTTGTTCATCGGGCTGAGGCATAGATGGATGGGTGGGGCGGCAGCCAGCATGGTCGCAGAGGTGGTCGAGGGGAGGGTGGGGCGGCGATGTCCACCGGCCGTGTGGTTGGGGGGTTGGGGGTGGAGGTAGGAGGTTAGGTCTGGGTAGGCCATGGTTGAGGAGGAGGAACTATCACGGAACAAGAGAAGAAGGTGCGGGAGGAAGAAGATGAACAGGTGACGGCGTGCTCCTAACCGTTGGATATTGATTTGATGGACAAAGATAAAAGTGACAGGTGCAAAGAGATTTTCAGGTACCTGATATATAGGTGCCCCCGCTAATTTATTTTGATTCATTTGCCCGTAGCAACGCACATGCACTTAACTAGTACTAGTAAGCATGCACGTGCAACGTACGTTTCGACTGATATTACAAACTGATGTGAGAATTAATATGTATAGAAAATATATTTTCATGGTACTAAAAAATAGAAATTGACTAGTTATGTATGGAATTAATATGTTTAAAGATATGTTACAGTTTAGCCCGTACATTATAGTAAAGACACAACTAATTATGCTAGTATTTCTTATATGCTTATGCAATTATCAATGTAGCGAAAACATACAAGGTGCAATGCATGTCTAGACTGCTGTAAATTATATTTGCAGGTGCAAGAAAAATTCTAGAAACAACCAAAAAATTAACCAACTTCAAGACCCTATATAAAAGCTATAAGACATAAATATTTCCAATCCCGTAATGGGTGAGTACTTAGATGTGCCTTTTCATAGTTCCACGGGAAATTTTGACCCTGTCGCCACATTTTCTTTGAGGTAGAGAAAAACAAAGCTGTTATGAGACAATTGCTCTCCTATTCTACACGATGAGAAAACCATGAGCCCATGAGTAATCACAAATAATAATTGAAAAATATGTACTCATGCAACCCAAATATTTTTTGTCACGCACATTTGAATTAGCACTCAAGGTAAATATCAATCTAAGGTTTGAATTTTATTATACAGAAAAATGTTGCAATGGGAAGTATTTGTTAAGTTTCTTCACGACGAAGGTAAAAAATGGAATTCCAAGAGTGGTAGCAGGGTCAGCTGGGGCAGGTGATGTAGGTTGATTGCACATTTGTTATGATAATTTCAAGTACATTGACTGAATATCTTCATCCTGGGGTCTTTTGTTGTGACCATCTACAAACAACTGCAAAGCATATGTTAGTATTAAATAACTGTACTTGACATTATTAATAAAGATGAAAATAATCACACCAACATTTCTGACAAGATTGCATGTAGACCACATTTAATCATAATCACATGTACTTAATTTCCACAAAGAAAACCAAATTATAGCCCGAAGCACATGCACTGACACACAATAATGGAAAAGTAAATCCATTATCCTTAACTGCCCATCACAACATAATTAGGTATCAATATTACTCCCAGATGATGACCATAGTACAAAAAGAGGTTCTTGTCAGAAATGTAGTCGGCATACAGGGAGGCTGAACATTCCAGTCCTAAATAATCAACACCATGTGTTCATCAAAAGGCTAACAGCTCGCACAGATAAGCTCCAACATAGTCAATAGGCAAATCATATTGAATTTTTAAGTCACACTAACAGATGAAATATGCATAAAGGTAAATGGTAACTTGCAGATTTTCCTTTGCAATTATCAGAAGCGGATATACTTTAAGTTGACACAGAAGAAATATCTACATCATAGGAATGGAAGAAAATGAATTGCAAAGAACCCCAAGCATCATGGACTCACCATCCTTGTCCCATATTTCAGTCATAAAAAATTGAAATGAACATTTTGAAAAACATTTTCTCCCCATTTCATTACCGAGAAAACATTTTGAGAAAGATTCGTCTCTATCAACGATTTTTTTTCTATACATAAACAAAAAAAACTATCAAAGAAAATTACCAAATGTACATGGGCAACAAATCATTCCATTTGTTAGTTCCTTCAAAAGTTACATCGTCGATTAGTAATCAATGATGTTTGTTTCCAAGTTTTAGTTTGACAGTTTGCATACACATATTCCACTTGATTTACGAGAATAATATGAATTTTAAAATGTGAACAATTGAAGAAATGATGTACCTAATTGAGGAATCCAAGAGAAAGAACTTTAGCTCTAGTCACATCAGCTTCGCATATTCCTTTACAATCATGTGATTATCTGCTTCCTTTCCGAGTTCAGTCCATACCACAGAAACGAAATGGTTAGTTATTTGATGATAATCGACATAATCCATCTCTCAACGCATTGTCTATTTTTATTAACCTGGTGTTCTAAACATAACTTAAATGGAAGTTGTATCTTGGTATCGCCCATGACTGGATTCTGAGTCTCATGACAATCCTCTCAACGGTGAATCAAACCATACACCCATCAGGAACATGGAGAGCCATGACAGAGGCCATGTGATGCACATGTACCACTTTGATCACAATGAAGTACATATTGCTACATAAATTGCTATACAGAAACAATATGCACTACCATTTTTCAAATCGTTCAAGTATTCTTTAGTAAAAATCAATTTCCAGTTTAACGAAGTACATTATGCACCACATTACTTGGACATTTGTACATAATTTTACCTGTCTAATCATTAGGATAACAAAATCCAGTTGTGCACATATTTATTTGATCAAATCTTACCTTCTGGTTTAAGTAGACTACAAATATTTCTCTTAGCCATCATCGTAGAGAACTTACAACAGAACAATCTATTTTAATGTGTCAGTTTCAACACTATCTCGGTGCAGTGCTAGTTAAAGTCTTTAATAAATAGCACACTGTACTATTACAAGTGCCAACATAAAATCCAATGAATATGTAGGATGCAGGCTGGAAACTACCATGAATATGTAGGAGTGTCACAACATAAAAGGTGCTACAGTGGCTCATGGAGAAAATCTGAAGAAGATAATCATTTTGATTTAGAAAAGAGGCGAAATATGAAGATAATCATTTTTGGTTCAAAAAAAGAAGAAGCAAAATTTGGAGGAGAATATAATCCAATGCGAGGAGGATGAACAATTGCATAAGCTTATCACTATTAACATTAGCCTAGTATAAGATTTAACATAGGTAGTCAATGTCGTCATTTTGGTTCAGAAGATAGCCTCAAGCTTCTAATCCAGAGCTTTGCGTACATTTACAAATAAAATATGAATAGTAATGCTAAATGGCTAGTCATGTAAAAATATGGAAGATGGTAGAAGATACAACACATGATTGGAGATAATTTTGTTGTTTATTAGAGCAAAATTTCTAAGCAAGCACAAACTGTACACATGGTGTGTCAGAACGGTAGGAGCAAAAACTCACCAGTGGTGAGAGTCACTCAGCCACCCAGGCGCGTCTACTCTTCCCTTGAGCGTTCTCGAGTGTCACTGCTGCAACAACCTCGACAACGTCGGTGTCCTTCTCCACCGCTTCACCTGCATCCTTCCCATGCTTCAGTGCAACTGACCAAGACCATCTCCTCTCTTTCCTAACATCGGATGCCTGGACAAGGAGCAAGTACATGTAGGATTTTGAGGAGCAAGGCATGCTGAGCAAACAAGGTTATATAGATTACTAATTTAATATCTGGCATATTACCTCTTATATTTCTGAAGGAAACACACAAAAAAAAGTATAGACAATTTTTGGCAAAAATAAGATCAGTGAAGCAATGCATGAATATGGTTGTTGGAGCATACGCATCATACACTACTCCCTGCAGCTGGTCGTCCGGTCCATATCCTAGTATATGTTTAAAGTAGACACTCTTGCAAAAATAAGGACAAAAAAAGGTGATTGGGGAGTGCTTTGCTAGATTGTAAAAATTATGCATCACAATGGAGAGTGAAACTGTAATGATATGAAAGTGGACTTAGAAGAGAGGACGAAAGTAAGATGCAAATGAAGAGTGAAATAAAACAGAACCTTCTCTGTTGCCGCAACTGGTTCCTCTGTTTAGTAGTGTTTTTCGGGTCGCAACAACCCATCAAAAACTCCCAGACTTCCCCTTTGATATTTGGGTGGACACCCTGTTTGCATAACAAAAATAAAGACAACGTCCTGGTTCAATTAATCTGAGCAGTCAGAACATGTGCATAGAAGCAGTATATATGCCCCAAGGGATACTAACAAAAGCCAAGAAAATGGATAGTTGTTAAGAAGAAGAAAACAATGCAAGGTTGAAAGGGTAGAAAACAGTGTGAAGGGATGCACCTCCAGGGAGTAAAGAAGTGTCACCGATGAGAATACGTGGAGTAGGCTATGCAGCAGTGTATTTACCACCAATCAAGCAAGCATGATTCAATGTCTTCCCGCTGAATCTTGTATCAGCTGGAGAAACAAACTGATGGAGCGAGAATGTGGAAATATGCTCTGTGCAAATTCCTACAAGTTTTATTTCTGATGAATAATTATCTATCGGCTGTATATGTAACAGTGTCTACTGCCCAGACCCTTTTTCAAAAAATGAAAACTGTCAACTGTCCTGAATGTTATTTGTAGCAGTATGACTGGAGGTGTTGTCACACATGAAACACGACATTTACCCTACCCGGGGTATGAGATCGATACAATATGTCACTGAGCTAATTATGCTGCTGGTGATGAAAGATAGATAGATATAGCTCACCCCACGTTGTACTCTCGTGAAAATTCCAGCTGCGTCTAACCCTCCTCGTTGAATAGCAGCTTCCATCTCCTTGGAGGACTGAGCGTGCGGCGAGGCTACCAAGGACAAGAAGGAAAAATCAATATAAACCGGTCATTAATCTCTCTCTCTAATCAGCTTTGGGGACTTTGAAATCTCATATATATATATATATATATATATATATATATATATATATATATATATATATATATATATATATATATATATAGGGATTTATGCTTCTGTTGTAATTGATGGACTGTATGTTGCTTAATTGTGTGGCTTGTTGGGTTAAACACGAAAGGATTATGGACCATTAGATTTTATAGATGGACGGGTATAATTGTTTGGATCTGCACCCTCTTTTTTTATAGGGATAGTAGATACAGATATTCTAGATAATTTAAGGCTTTAAGCGGTCATTCTAATCCTCTTAATTTTTTCATGGCACAATCAATTTATTTATGGTGCAGTACTTCATACTCCCCCGCCCCACGGAGGGAGTACTTAACTGAAGTTGCACGGCTGTGTGTTCACGACCAATGCCCTAAACGACGGCCCGATCGAAATCGGTCGTGTGCTGCTACTAGTCCCGCCTAGAGTTCGGAAAGACGTGCAAGAGCCTGGCTCCGACACCGCACAGTCTCTTCCAAATGGGCGTTCTACAAACACGAATGCGGTCTGGTCGAAACCGGCGACGTCCATCGCGCACGTTGTTCGTCGTGCTGCAGCCGTGTCCGCCTCTGTCCGTCGCATATGCTGAACTGCCGATGATCGTGACCGTGACGGCAAACCTTCGGCGCTGGCACGTACTCCCTCCGTTAAATTCTTTGTTTTGGATTTGTCAGATCGTATGTATCTGAGACTCATTTTAATCTTCATCGTCCGTATCTGAGCGAATATAAGACAAGTAATTGAACGGAAAAGAAGACTATTCTATTCAACGGTGCTAGAATTCCAAGCCCAGTCCGGGCCGGCGGCGCGGGCCGACCTGGCCGGATCCGGTGACCGAGGTGGTCCACCGGAAGTGTCTTCTCTATGGTCTCTCTCTGGCTTACGCACTGTACTTGACAGCTCCATCAGATCATTGTAGGGGTAGTTAACATCCGGCCATCCCCGCTGCGATCAGGAGATGCGCATGTGTGTGCGTTTGTGTTTGGCCACGAGACTTTGCTTTAGCAGGCGATGCAGCCCGTACACACGCACGTGTACACCGTTTAGTTCACTTGGAGAAGCATGCACGCTTCCATCCGCAGCGTTTGATTCGACTGTCCAAGGCCAACACATCCACTACCCATGTCTAATCAATTCATCCCTGTCAAGCAAAACTGCCGGGATTTACTAGACACTGTTGATGTCAATCAAACATTTTAAAATGCGGAACCACAGGAGAAGGCACTCATTCACGAGTATCCACAAACTTGAAATGCGTATCCTGGGTTTTCCCTTGGTTTAATTCATTCCCCTACTAAAATCATGGAGGACCTCTTTGATTCAAATGGTTTTTGGAGTACTGGGATCCTGAGGTGCTCTCTTTCTGAACATAGACTATGAGAGCTCGAGCTCATAGGACCTCTTTGATTCTTTTACTATTTTCAAAACTTATGCTCATCCGAGCTCAGCTCGAGCTAACAATAGCACTTTCGTCTCTTTCTTTATTTCCCCCTCTTCTTCTTGTTTTATCACTCTTTGAACATGTTGCTTCTCCTCGTTGTTGTTGTTGGTGTGGTGCCTTACATTTATATATAAAGTGGGGTAAAAGGCTTTTTTGTTTAGACCCTATAACTAGCTAGGTTTGTTAAATAGTTATGGGTTCACAATTCTGGGGGAATGCGAGGAAGTTCGATTCTCATGATTATGAGAGATTCGGCAAAAAGAACTGGGCCCCAATAGGAAATCTAGTACCAACTCAAACATTTTGAAGAAAATCTTATCTGTGATCTCTGTGATGCAATCAAACAAACTAAAATCCTAAGAGATTTGAAAGGACTTGACTCTCCAATCATGTGTTTTTCCCCTCTATTCTTGCATTTTTAAAATCCTGCGAATCAAAGAGGCACTAAACATGCAAATGAAGAAGTGTGTCTCCAGGAGATTCCAAATGGTCAGGATGAATTACTAATCCAGTGTATTTCTTGCTGCATTATCTTATCCTAAACCCATCAACTGTCTATTAATATCGGCCAAAACCAACTCATCCACTTCCCTTGTGTAATTGATTCGCCCATAACCTGCAACCGACAGATTGTGGTCTGTTTGGAGAGACCTTCCTTTTTAAAAAGATTGAGGCACTTCCTCCATTTTTATTTAGTCCGCAGATTAGGTTTGGTCAAAGTCAAGCTTTGTAAATTTCGACAAAGTTTATAAATAAAAATACTAACATACTCCCTCTGTTTCTTTATGTAAGGTGTATTATGTTGGGCACGGTGACCAAGGCGCACAATTATAGAGGTGTTAGGACAAAAATACCCTTGGCAAATTTGTTGGTTAGTGGCAAGTAAATCAGTGAGTCAAGAAAGTAAGACATACATGCAATCGAGGGAGAGATAGTTTCCTTCTTTTGATACAAGGAGAGATAAAGAAAATCAGGAAAGATATACTTTCCTCTTTCTGGAGGGATAAAAAGGGAATTATGAGGATTTAAAAAAATGCACCTTACATTGTGAAATTTTAGCAAAAAACAAATACACCTTATATAAAGGAACGGAGGGAGTATATAGTAACAAATCAATACCATTATTAGATTCATTGTTGAATGCACTTTCATATCATATAGATTTGTTATGGTAAATATTTATATTATTTTTTATAAACTTGGTTAAATTTTAGGAAGTTTGACTTCAGTCAAATCTAATATGTGGAGTAAATAAAAACGGAGGAAGTAGCATTTTGTATGTGCATTCTGATGTAGTAAAACATTTTGAAAGGCCGACGAAATCATTGAAGAAGGCAATCATTCATTCATCGCATGAAATACGTCCAAATGTTTAAAAACATGATGAAAGGCGTATCTTTGTTTTCTGTCTGCTCAGGTTTACTATTTTTTCCTAATTAACCCACTGATTAACTAAAACTAATAACGCCATCCCAAAATTAGCTGCAAGATTATTCGCTTGCGCATTTATAAGCACCCTCGCCGTCCGTGGGACGGAGACCAGCACAGCACAGAGCAGAGGCCGACCATGGTTCACGGCGGAGAGGAGGCGCTGAGGCGGCAGTACGCCATCGGCGAGGAGATCGGGCGCGGCCGCTTCGGCACGGTGCGCCGCTGCCACTCCAACGCCACGGGGGAGGCGCTGGCCGTGAAGACCACGCCCAAGGCGCCGCTGCGGGACGAGCTCGACCTCGCCCTCGCTGAGCAAGAGCCCAAGCTGCACCTCCTCGCCTCCTCCCCGCCCTGCAGCCCGCACGTGGCCGCGCTCCACGCCGCCTTCGACGAGGCGGACGCCGTCCACCTCGTGGTCGACCTCTGCGCCGGCGGGGACCTCCTCTCGCTCCTCTCCGCCCGCGGCGGCCGCCTCCCCGAGCGCGAGGCGGCCGGGCTGGCCGCGCAGATCGCCGCCGCGCTCGCCGCGTGCCACCGCCGCGGGGTCGCGCACCGCGACGTCAAGCCCGACAACCTCCTCTTCGACGCCGCCACCGGCGCGCTCAAGCTGGCCGACTTCGGCTCCGCGGAGTGGTTCGGGGACGGCCGGAAGATGTCCGGGCTCGTCGGCACGCCCTACTACGTGGCGCCCGAGGTGGTGGCCGGCAGGGAGTACGGCGAGAAGGTGGACGTGTGGAGCGCCGGGGTGGTGCTCTACGTGATGCTCTCCGGCACCGTGCCCTTCCACGGCGCCACCGCCCCGGAGATCTTCGAGGCCGTGCTCCGCGGCAACCTGCGCTTCCCGCCGCGCGCCTTCGCCGGCGTGTCGCTCGAGGCCAAGGACCTGATGCGCCGCATGCTCTGCAAGGACGTCTCCCGCAGGCTCTCCGCCGAACAAGTCCTCAGTAAGCAGCGACCCCGACAGATCCACTGAAACAAATACGCTCGCCGTCGTTGGAGTTCCTCACTGACGTTTCTGCATCGGGTGGTGATTTCTGCAGGGCATCCGTGGATCGCGAGCTGCGGCGGGAACGCGGTGGCGGGCTGAAGAAATCGATGAACCGACATGCTCGACGCGCTCCATCCTGCTGTAGATAGAAGATTTTCTGCAGAGACGAAGCCTCAATTTCTGCCTTGTTAATCTCCGGCAAATCGCCGATGGACAGAAGCAGCCGTAGTGCCGGAGTTGAGTTCAGTAAGTAGAACTAGTGCTAGTTCCTTCTGTGATCCTTTAGGTCTAGCGACGGGTCTCTGGTGAAGCTGGAATTGCAGAAGCTTTCACCGGAGTTAGCCTGAATGTGTGTTTGTACTGAATCTCTGTAGTAGTCATTGTAGTCTTGTAGATACAGTCTTGTTCAGTAATTAGCACTTAGTAGGAAGACTTTTGTTCAGAAGAAAGAAAAGGGAACAAAATATCTGCTAGTTTTTTGTATAAATTCACTACATGGTTCTTCAGTTCGTTCCCAAATGAACACTAACTAACAAAATCAGAGTCCTCTTCAAGTCTGCATGTTGTGATGGCTCGTCTGCATGTTTGTGATGTCTCGTCTGCTCACGGGGCTGAACATTTGGTGACTGCCGTGCTGACGATGCTGATGAGCATGATTCAGATACTGTCAGTCACAACTTGCAAACTCTGCATGTATGAATCCCGTGGTTTGGTTTGTTGGTTCTCAACTTTCTGCAACTCATTACCAATCGGGTTTTGCAATCACATACATGATGGATGGCTCATTCGAGTACCTTCCTGAACACACTTTAATTTCTGAGGAGAATACCAGAACACACTTCTACTACGTACTTCAGGAAAAAAACTGTAACAACTGTAGCACTATCATCATGCATCTACCTAAATGAAAACGCTTTTACTTCCGAAAATGGAAAACTGAAAACACTTCAATGAATATTTTTGCAACCAATAGTTTAACATCTGCGAAAGGTGTGGTGGTTTAGTTCATGCCGCATGCATGATTACCCTAGTTTAGCTTAGCAATATACTCCCTCTGTAAACTAATATAAGAGCGTTTAGATCACTATTTTAGTATTCTAAACGCTCTTATATTAGTTTACGGAGGGAGTACTACTGTAGTTGCATGATTGCCTTAGTCGGGCCTTGCGGTTGCACTGGCCGGAGCTCACGATGGGAATGGGCCGACCCGGCCCTGGCCTTGGACCCGGCCCTCATGGCCCCAAGGCCAATTTGAGAGGCCACGGGTCGACCCATATAAAAAATAGTCGATGGCCTTGTTGGCCCGATGGGTATTCGGTCGACCCAAATTCTTGATTTACATTGTCTTATGCACGAATGAGATGTTAAAATTAGACACGCTTTAATGGAATCTAACTAGTGTAAAAATTAATAAAGTATTTAATACTTGGTAATAGGAAAAAATTAAGCCGTCTACTTGTGATTTTGTACATGTGCATTTTGATGAAACATATCAATATAATTTTTTTGTTCATATACGAGAGCGTTCGCCGAAAAATATACAGCTGCCTACGTTGTAAAATCCGATCTTACGACAACGTCGGCGGGATGAAGATTGCGGCTGTTGTGAGCTATAAGACTATAAGGCGGGCCGGCCCTGCTGACCCAACGGGTCACTCGATGCCGGCCCTGTTGACCCAAATCTTGTTTGAGGACGACCCACGTGACCCATTGGCCTTGAATTTTTGGGTCGGGTCAGCGACCCGGCGGGCCGACCCGGCCCATTCCCATCCTGAGCCGGAGCCCTCTAATTCATATTAATTGACGCTGCTCTAGCATAACTTTGTACTAAAATTATACTAGGTGGTAGTAACATTTTTTTTCCCTGGAGGGAGTAACTTTCCTGTCTGCTGGATAATATTGTCTTTCTGGATGATGGCCACCTTACACCAAGCATGAATTGATGTATTTTTAGTCGCGGAGGAGATCCAACGGCATGGCGGTTAACAAATCTAGGCGCCTGTAATTGGTGGAAATGATTAAAGTTGATAGAAGCAAACTTACACCAAATGTTGGCTTCTGTACGTGATGCCAAGTTAGCCTAGCTACTGCCCGCATGCTCGATGAGGTCATGAGCAGACCGGCCGGAATTAACCATTGGACGTACGTCCGTCCGTCTAGGCACGACGCCGGCCGGCTAATCAATATCATAGGGTAAATTTTTGCGTTGATATTTTAAGCCGGTAGCCGTGGTCCTGTTCTTCCTCGGTTCCTCCAGACCTTGTGCATCGGTCGTCCGAAGGAATGACCCAATGGCCATGCGTGACCGCGACTCCTCTGTTGTTCCGGTCACGCGACCTGGAAGCTGCAACTTAATTGGACCGGACCTGTAATTTCTTCGTTCCAACAGAGAACGGAAACCAGCACGTATGATGGACCGGCGAACAACGACCCAAGGAAAACAAATTAACTCAACCACGGCGGACGTACGGCACGGGGTAAAACACAAAAACAATCCATGATTTGAATGGAAATTGTAAGCAGCAGAAGACACGGGCTCGGCAATCGGCATGTAGCCATCTCGCAAAAGTTTTTTTTTTTTTTTTTTGCAAGGGAGTAGTTATTTGTTGCCTAATAAGTGAACAAGACTGTACGGCAACCTTCTTTTCTTCAGCTATAACTGAACAAGACTGCACGAGAACAGAACACTATAGAGGTCCAGAAGAGTATTTAACCAAAAACAATCACAATTGACGGAAACGTGACGAAAAACTACCACTTTACGTTTTCGTGCGAAAAACTACCAAATTTGCACTAAACCGTGGCAAAAAACTACCAACTCGGGAAATCGCTCGCTTCGCCCGCGCTAACCCTGAATCTGACCGGTTGGGCCCGCGAATCAGTCACCACGCTGGCGAACGGACGGCCGCCGCGCGTTGACGGCCGTTAACGGCCCGTCTGCTGTCGGAACGGCGCCTGTCGGTGGGCGATAAGTGAGCGAGCTCACCACTCGCTCATTCTCTTCCTCCTCGCTCGCTCTCACTCGTCCTCATCCTCTCCCTCTCCCGGTGCTCGAGCTAGGTCACCCTATCGCCGTCGCCGCCCGCGCATTGCTGCCAGTAGAAGTTGAGGATGCCATCTGGTATGACGAGGACAGCTCGGACGAGGACATCAACATGGTTTCATTGGATCGGCAACTATTTGTAAGTGCATAATGGTGGAACGAGTTAGGGTTAGGGTTAGTTCATCCAAATTGGAGATTCCAAGTTGCTTTTGGTTTGATTCGAAGTTTCTTTTGCAGAAACCCCGACGGCGTGGTGGAACCATCTTTACGTGGTTCTTACACGAATCTGAGCCGACGTGCATGATGCATCATCGAGGCGAAGAAGATGGTGCCT
Source organism: Aegilops speltoides (assembly GCA_021437245.1). Taxonomy (NCBI): domain Eukaryota; kingdom Viridiplantae; phylum Streptophyta; class Magnoliopsida; order Poales; family Poaceae; genus Aegilops; species Aegilops speltoides. The sequence goes on from CM038146.1 coordinate 480,344,232, forward strand.
TTGAAGGTGCTTTGGTAGGGAGGCGTTTCTGGGTTGTCCTATGCAGCAATTATTAAATCTTGAGCGCTAACTTGTTTTGCTTTGGTGGAGATGTGTGATGTGTTTCTTCTTTGGAGATGTGAGATGTGTGGTGCGGCATGTGGTGCGAGATGTGTGATCTGCGAGAGATCGTGCTCTGATTTAGAACTGAAACTTGAAAGTGCCATAAATATGGAAGCTATATATGAAAGTAGATCTTTAGTTAACTGAATTCAATACATGGTGAACACGAGAACACCTACAAGCGGATATCTTTAGTGTAATGTGATCACGAGAATATAGCATTAACGAGAAAAAGAACAGTCGGTGTTAGCGAAAAAGAACGAGTTAAATGAATTTATATGTCTTGCTAAATGTAGCTGTTAACTGAATTTATCTCTGATGCTAAGTCAGGTGCATATTGATGTAAACAAAGGGTTTCAGTTAAATGAAATGACTTTATGACTTTAGTTTTCTGTACTAAGTTTGTTACTAAGTGCTTTGTGCTTAATTATAAATAATTGCTTCTGTAGGATGAAGGTGTGAACTATGGGGTTGTGGAGTGGGTGGATGGTCCTTGGCCAGAGATTCTACAAAGGTGCCTAACCAGGATTTGGGACATGTATCATGAGCAGAACTTGGGGAGAGTGAATGACAAACAAGCTCATGAGAAAGAGGTGGCCAAGCTACAGAAGGAAATTGATTTCCTGTCAAACAACTACAGCCAGTTGGTGGAAGATGTATCAAGCTATTTGACTATCAAGATGGCAAGATGTCTCATGACATGGACAATACCGGTCGAGCGATCAATGAACTAAATGAGAAGAAGAAACAACTTGAGGATCGGGCAAAGATTGAGTTAAGTATGGAAAAGCTGAAGCTTGCCAAGGAGCAAAGGTGCATTCTTCAAAGCCAAGCAGAGATCATCCAGAACATGAGGAAGGCCATGAAGGAAGTGGAGGGGGACAGGGACCTACTTAAGCAAGAGAAGAAGAAGCTGGAGTATCTGATTGCTGATCTGCTCAATGCTGGGCATGCCAGCAAAGATAAGCTGGAGAGGATCAAGGCAATTATGAATGAGTGAAGTGGTTGGTTTTGTTGGAAATATGCCCTAGAGGCAATAATAAATTATTTATTATTATATTTCCTTATTCATGATAATCGTTTATTATCCATGCTATAATTGTATTGATAGGAAACTCAGATACATGTGTGGATACATAGACAACACCATGTCCCTAGTAAGCCTCTAGTTGACTAGCTCATTGATCAACAGATGGTTACGGTTTCCTGACCATGGACATTAGATGTCGTTCATAACGGGATCACATCATTAGGAGAATGATGTGATGGACAAGACAATCCTAAGCCTAGCACAAAGATCGTGGTTAGTATGCTAAAGCTTTTCTAATGTCAAGTATCTTTTCCTTAGACCATGAGATTGTGCAACTCCGGATACCGTAGGAATGCTTTGGGTGTACCAAAGCGTCTGGCATGTGGCGGGTGGCTATAAAGGTGCACTACGGTATCTCGAAAGTGTCATTGGGTTGGCACGAATCGAGGCGGGATTTGTCACTCCGTGTAAGCGGAGAGGTATCTCTGGGCCCACTCGGTAGGACATCATCATAATGTGCACAATGTGACCAAGGGGTTGATCACGGGATGATGTGTTCTGAGCGAGTAAAGAGACTTGCGATAGCGAGATTGAACAAGGTATCGGTATACCGACGATCGAATCTCGGGCAAGTACAATACCGTTAGACAAAGGGAATTGTATCTGGGATTAATTGAGTCCTTGACATTGTGGTTCATCCGATGAGATCATCGTGGGACATGTAGGAGCCAACATGGGTATCCAGATCCGCTGTTGGTTATTGACGGGAGAACGTCTCGGTCATGTCTACATGTCTCCCGAACCCGTAGAGTCTACACATAAGGTTCGATGTCGCTAGGGTTATAAAGGAAGTTTGTATGTGGTTACGAATGTTGTTGAGTCCGGATGAGATCCCGGACGTCACGAGGAGTTCGAGAATGGTCGGAGGTAAAGATTTATATATAGGAAGTCATGTTTTGGTCACGGGAAAAGTTTGGGTTTTTCGGTAACGTCTGGGACCACCGGGTGGGTCGAGGGTCCTAAGTGGGGCCACCAACCTGGAGGGCTGCATGGGCCAAGTGTGGGAGGGACCAGCCCGGTGGGCTGGTGCCCCACAGGCCCAAGCGCGAGGAAGTGGGGAAGGGGAAACCCTAGGGCAGATGGGCCTAAGGCCCACCCTAGGTGCGCCTCCCCCCTCTCTCCCTTCTGGCCGCCACCAGATGGCATCTGGGGGCTGCCGCCACCCCTGGGGAGGGAACCCTAGAGGGGGCGCAGCCCCCTCCCCTCCTCCTATAAATAGTGGGGGTTTTGGGGCTGCCCAACACACGAGAACCTCTCCCTCTTGGCGCAGCCCTACCTCTCTTACTCCTCCTCTCCCGCGGTGCTTGGCGAAGCCCTACAGGATAGCCACGCTCCTCCATCACCACCACGCCATTGTGCTGCTGCTGGATGGAGTCTTCCTCAACCTCTCCCTCTCTCCTTGCTGGATCAAGGCATGGGAGACGTCACCGGGCTGTACGTGTGTTGAACGCGGAGGTGCCGTCCGTTCGGCACTAGGATCTCCGGTGATTTGGATCACGACGAGTACGACTCCTTCAACCACGTTCTCATGAACGCTTCCGCTTAGCGATCTACAAGGGTATGTAGATGCACTCTCCTTTCCCTCGTTGCTAGTTTCTCCATAGATAGATCTTGGTGACTCGTAGGAAAATTTTGAATTTCTGCTACGTTCCCCAACAGTGGCATCATGAGCTTGCTTATTGCGTAGATTCTTTGCACGAGTAGAACACAAAGTAGTTGTGGGCGTTGATTTTGTTCAATATGCTTACCGTTACTAGTCCAATCTTGTTTCCACGGTATTGTGGGATGAAGCGGCCGGACCGACCTTACGTACTCTTCGTGAGGCGAGGTTCAACGATTGACATGGACTTGGTGCATAAGGTGGCTAGCGGGTGCCGATCTCTCCCATTTTAGTCGGAGCGGATTCGATGAAAAGGGTCCTTATGAAGGGTAAATAGCAATTGGCATATCACGTTGTGGTTTTGCGTGGGTAAGAAACATTCTTGCTAGAAACCCGTAGCAGCCACGTAAAACATGCAACAACAATTAGAGGGCGTCTAACTTGTTTTTGCGGGGTATGCTATGTGATGTGATATGGCCAAGAAGAATGTGATGAATGATATGTGATGTATGAGATTGATCATGTTCTTGTAATAGGAATCACGACTTGCATGTCGATGAGTATGACAACGGCGAGAACCATAGGAGTTGTCTTTATTTATTGTATGACCTGCGTGTCATTGAACAATGCCATGTAATTACTTTACTTTATTGCTAACGGTAGCCATAGTAGTAGAAGTAATAAGTTGGCAAGACAACTTCATGGAACACGATGATGGAGATCATGATGATGGAGATCATGGTGTCATGCGGTGGCGATGGCGATCATGGAGCCCGAAGATGGAGATCAAAGGAGCAAAATGATAGTGGCCATATCATGTCACTATTTGATTGCATGTGATGTTTATCATGTTTATGCATCTTGTTTACTTAGAGCGGCGGTAGTAAATAAGATGATCCTTACAACAATTTCAAGAAGTGTTCTCCCTAAGCGTGCACCGTTGCTAAAGTCGTCGTTTGAAGCACCACGTGATGATCGGGTGTGATAGATCCTTACATTCACATACAATGGGTGTAAGACAGTTTTACACATGCAAAACACTTAGGGTTAACTTGCGAGCCTAGCATGTACGGACATGGCCTCGGAACACGAGACCGAAAGGTCGAGCATGAGTCGTATAGTAGATCGATCAACATGAAGATGTTCATCGATGATGACTAGTCCGTCTCACGTGATGATCGGACACGGCCTAGTTGACTCGGATCATGTAATCACTTAGATGACTAGAGGGATGTCTATCTGAGTGGGAGTTCATAAGATGAACTTAATTATCTGAACATAGTCAAAAGATCTTTGCAAATTATGTAAATGGCTCGCGTTTTAGTTCCTTTGTTTAGATATGTTCCTAGAGAAAATATAGTTGAAAGTTGACAATAGCGATTATGCGGACAATAGAAAGCTTATGTCCTTAATGCACCGCTTCGGTGTCTTTGAACTCCAAGCGTCGTTTGTGGATGTTGCGAACATCGGACATACACGTTTTGATAACTACGTGATAGTTCAGTTAAACGGTTTAGAGTTGAGGCACCAAAGATGTTTTCGAAATGTTGCGGAACATATGAAATGTTTCGAAGGCTGAAATTGGGATTTCAGGCTCGTGCCCACGTCAAGAGGTATGAGACCTCCGACGATTTTCTTAGCCTGCAAACTAAGGGAGAAAAGCTCAATCGTTGAGCTTGTGCTCAGATTGTCTGAGTGCAACAATCACTTGAATCGAGTGGGAGTTGATCTTCCAGATGAGATAGTGATGTTTCTCCAAAGTCATTGCCACCAAGCTGCTAGAGCTTCGTGATGAACTATAACATATCAGGGATAGATATAATGATCCTTGAGGTATTCGCGATGTTTGACACGGTAAAGTAGAAATCAAGAAGGAGCATCAATTGTTGATGGTTGGTGAAACCACTAGTTTCAAGAAGGGCAAGGGCAAAGGGATACTTCATGAAGCGGCAAATCAGCTGCTGCTCTAGTGAAACAACCCAAGGTTGAACCCAAACCCAAGACTAAGTGCTTCATTATAAGGAAACACCCTTTGGGCGAGAATTACCCTAGATACTTGGTAGATGAGAAGGCTGGCAATGTCGATAGAAGTATATTGGATATACATTATGTTAATGTGTACTTTACTAGTACTCCTAGTAGCACCGGGTATTAGATACGGTCCGGTTGCTAAGTGTTAGTAACTCGAAATAAAAGCTACGGAATAAGCGGAGACTAGCTAAAGGTGGTGACGATATGTGTTGGAAGTGTTTCCAAGGTTGATGTGATCAAGCATCGCGCTCCCTCTACCATCGAGATTTGGTGTTTGCGTTGAGCATAGACATGATTGGATTATGTATATCTGTCTGATTTATTCATCTAAGGAGAATAATGTTTACTCTATTTATTTGAATAATACCTTCAATGGTCTTGCACCTAAAGGAATGGTTTATTGAATCTCGATCGTAGTGATACACATTTTCATGCCAAAAGATATAAGATAGTAATGATAGTACCACTTACTTGTGGCAATCGCCATGTAAGTCATATTGGTGTAAAAGCATGAAGAAGCTCCATGTTGATGGATCTTTGGACTCACTCGTTTTGAAAAGTTTGAGACATGCACGAACCATGTCTATTGGTGTATCTGCATGAAGAAACTCCATGCAGATGGATCGTTTGGACTCACTTGATTTTAAATCACTTGAGATATGCAAATCATACCACATGGGCAAGATGACTAAAAAGCCTCGTTTTTCAGTAAAATGGAACAAGATAGCAACTTGTTGGAAGTAACACATTTTGATGTGTCGGTCCAATGAGTCTTTGAGGCATCGATGTATATCGTTATGTTCTTACTTCACAGATGATTCGAGTAGGTGTAGAGTATATTTGCTTGATGAAACACACGTCTGAATTATTGAATGGTTCAAGTAATTTCAGAGTGAAGTTGAAGATCATCGTGACAAGAGGATGAAATGTCTATGATATGATCATAGAGATGAGTATCTGAGTTCTGAGCTTTGGCACATAATTAAGACATTGTGAAATTGTTTCACAATTAATACCGCCTGGAACACCATAGTTTGATGGTGTGTCCGAACATCATAGTTGCACCCTATTGGATATGGTGCGAACCATGAAGTCTCTTATCGAATTACCACTATCGTTTATGGGTTAGGCATTAGAGACAACCACATTCACTTTAAATAGGGCACCATGTAATTCCGTTGAGATGACACCGTATGAACTATGGTTTAGAGAAACCTAAGCTGTCATTTCTTAAAGGTTTGGGGCTGCGACGCTTATGTGAAAAAGATTCAGGTTGATAAGCTCGAACCCAAAGCGGATAAAATGCATCTTCATAGGACACCCAAAACAGTTGGGTATACCTCCTAATTCAGATCCAAAAGCAATAGGGATTGTTTCTTGAATCGGGTCTTTTCTCGAGGAAAAGTTTGTCTCAAAAAGTTGAGTGGGAGGATAGTGGAGACTTGATGAGGTTATTGAACCGTCACTTCAACTAGTGTGTAGCAGGGCACAGGAAGTTGTTCCTGTGGCGCCTACACCAATTGAAGTAGAAGCTTATGATAGTGATCATGAAGTTTCGGATCAAGTCACTAACGTACCTCGTGGGGTGACAAGGATGCGTACTACTTGAGTGGTGCATAATCACATCTTAGAGGTCATGTTGCTAGACAACAATGAACCTACGAGCTATGGAGAAGCGATGGTGGGCCCGGATTCCGACGAATGGCTCGAGGCCATAAAATCCAAGAAATGATCCATGTCTTTGGAAGAAATACTTGATGGTCGTAAGGCCGTTGGGTACAGATGGATTTTAAAGGAAAGACAGACAATGATGGTAAGAATCACCATTAAGAAAGCTCAACTTGTCGTTAAGATGTTTTCCGACAAGTTCAAGGAGTTGACTACGGTGAGGCTTTCTCACTCGTAGCGATGCTAAGAGTCTATTGGAAATAGATTAGCAGTTACTGCATTATTTATGAAGTCTTGCAGATAGAATGTCAAAACATTGTTTCCTCGACAGTTTTCTTGAGGAAAGGTTATATGTGATACAACCAGAAGGTTTTGACAATCCAAATATGCAGAACTCCAGCAATCCTTCTAAGGACTGGAGCAAGCATCTCGGAGTTGGAATGCACGCTTTGATGAGATGATCAAAGATTTTGGATTTATACAAAGTTTATGAGAAACTTGTATTTCCGAAGAAGTGAGTGGGAGCACTATAGAATTTCTGATGAGTATATCTTGTTGACATATTGTTGATCAGAAATGATGTAGAATTTCTAGAAATCATAAAGGGTTGATTGAAAGGAGTTTTCAAGGGAAAACCTGGATTAAGTTACTTGAACATTGAGCATCAAGATCTATGAGGATAGATCAAAAACGCTTAATGGTACTTTCAAATGAGCACGTACCTTGACATGATCTTGAAGGTGTTCAAGATGGATCAGTCAAAGAAGGAGTTCTTGCCTGAGATGTAAGGTATGAAGTTAAGACTTAAAAGCTCGACCACGACATAATAGAGAGAAAGGACGAAGGTCGTCCCCTATACTTCAGACGTAGGCTCTATAGTATGCTATGCTATGTACCGCACCGGAAGTGTGCCTTGCCATGAGTCAGTCAAGGGGTACAAGAATGATCCAGGAATGGATCATTGGACAACGGTCAAAATTGTCCTTGGAGTAAATAAGGACATGTTTCTCGATTATGGAGGTGATAAAGAGTTCGGCGTAAAGGGTTACGTCGATGCAAGCTTTAACACCTATCCGAGTGACTCTGAGTAGCAAAGCTGGATCGTATAGTGGAGCAACCATTTGGAATAGCTCCAAGTGGGCGTGGAAGCAGCATTTACAATATGACCTAGAGATTTGCGAAGTACATACAGATCTGAATGTTGCAGACCCGTTGACTAAAACCTCTCTTGCAAGCAAAACATGATCAAACCCCAGAACTCATTGAGTCTTAATCACATGATGATGTGAACTAGTTTAGTGACACTAGTAAACTCTTTGGATGTTGGTCACATGGCGATGTGACCTGTGAGTGTTAATCACATGGCGATGTGAACTAGATTATTGACTCTAGTGCAAGTGGGAGACTGTTGGAAATATGCCTAGAGGCAATAATAAATTAGTTATTATTATATTTCCTTGTTCATGATAATCGTTTATTATCCATGCTATAATTGTATTGATAGGAAACTTCGGATACATGTGTGGACACATAGACAAGACCATGTCCTAGTAAGCCTCTAGTTGACTAGCTCATTGATCAGCAGATGGTTACGGTTTCTGACCATGGACATTAGATGTCGTTGATAACGGGATCACATCATTAGGAGAATGATGTGATGGACAAGACAATCTAAGCCTAGCACAAAGATCGTAGTTAGTATGCTAAAGCTTTTCTAATGTCAAGTATCTTTTCCTTAGACCATGAGATTGTGCAACTCCGAATATCGTAGGAATGCTTTGGGTGTACCAAGCGTCCTGGCAATGTAATCGGGTGGCTATAAAGGTGCACTACGGTATCTCCGAAAGTGTCATTGGGTTGTACGAATCGAGGCTGGGATTTGTCACTCCGTGTAAGCAGAGGTATCTCTGGGCCCTTTCGGTAGGACATCATCATAATGTGCACAATGTGACCAAGGGGTTGATCACGGGAGGATGTGTTCGGAGCGAGTAAAGAGACTTGCCGTAGCGAGATTGAACAAGGTATCGGTATACCGACGATCGAATCTCGGGCAAGTACAATACCATTAGACAAAGGGAATTGTATCACGGGATTAATTGAGTCCTTGACATCGTGGTTCATCCGATGAGATCATCGTGGAACATGTAGGAGCCAACATGGGTATCGAGATCCGCTGTTGGTTATTGACGGGAGAACGTCTCGGTCATGTGCGCATGTCTCCCGAACCGTAGAATCTACACATAAGGTTCGATGGCGCTAGGGTTATAAAGGAAGTTTGTATGTGGTTACGAATGTTGTTTGGAGTCCGGATGAGATCCGGACGTCACGAGGAGTTCGGAATGGTCCGAGGTAAAATTTATATATAGGAAGTCTGTTTTGGTCACCTAAAAGTTTGGGTTTTCGGTAACGTCTGGACCAGGGAGGTCGAGGGTCCACCAAGTGGGGCCACCAACCTGGAGGGCTGCATGGGCCAAGTGTGGGAGGACCAGCCCGGTGGGCTGGCCCCCCACAGGGCCCAAGCGCAGGAAGTGGGGAAGGGCAAACCCTAGGCGGATGGGCCCTAAGGCCTACCCTAGGTGCGCCTCCCCCCTCTCCCCCTTCTGGCCGCCACCAGATGGCATCTGGGGGCTGCCGCCACCCCTGGGGAGGGAACCCTAGAGGGGGCGCAGCCCCCTCCCCTCCTCCTACAAAAAGTGGGGGTTTTGGGGCTGCCCAACACACGAGAACCTCTCCCTCTTGGCGCAGCCCTACCTCTGTTACTCCTCCTCTCCTGCGGTGCTTGGCGAAGCCTTGTAGGATTGCCACGCTCCTCCATCACCACCACGTCGTTGTGCTGCTGCTGGATGGAGTCTTCCTCAACCTCTCCCTCTCTCCTTGCTGGATCAAGGCATGGGAGGCGTCACTTGGCTGTCATGCGTGTGTTGAGCAGCGGAGGTGCCGTCCGTTCGACACTAGGACCGGTGATTTGGATCACTGACAATCGACTCCTTCAACCACGTTCTCTTGAACACTTCGCTTAGCGATCTACAAGGGTATGTAGATGCACTCTCCTTTCCCTCGTTGCTAGTTTCTCCATAGATAGATCTTGGTGACTCGTAGGAAAATTTTGAATTTACGCTTCGTTCCCGTGTCACCAAGATCTGTGTTGGAGAAACCAGCAACGAGTAGAAAGAGAGTGCATCTACATACCCTTGTAGATCGCTAAGCGGAAGCGCTCAAGAGAACGGGTTGATGGAGTCGCATCAAATGATTCAAATCACCGATGATCAAGTGTCGAACGCACGGCACCTCCGCTGCAACACACGTGACAGCCCGACGATGTCTCCCACGCCTTGATCCAGCAAGGAGAGAGGGAGAGGTTGAGGAAGACTCCATCCAGCAGCAGCACAACGGCGTGGTGGTGGTGGATGAGTGTGGCAATCCAGCAGGGCTTCGCTAAGTACCACGGGAGAGGAGGAGTACTTGGGAGAGGGGGAGGGCTGCGCCAGAACTTCGTGTGTAGCTCCCATGCGCCTCCCCACTATATATAGGGGTGGAGGGGATGGTTTCTTGCCCTCCAAGTCCATTGGGGCGTTGGCCAAGGTGGGAGGAAAGAAATCCCATCATTTCCTTCCCCATCGATTGTTATCCCCCTTTTAGGGATCTTGATCTTATCCTTCGGGATATGATCTTATTCCTTCTAAGGGGGATCTTGGTGCGCCTTGACCAGGGGTGTGGGGCCTTGCCCCACTACCCACGTTCATGTGGGTCCCCATGCAGGTGGGCCCCACTCCGGAACCTTCTAGAACCTTCCGTACAATACCGAAAAATCCCAACATTTTCCGGTGGCCAAAATAGGACTTCCCATATATAAATCTTTACCTCCGGACCATTCCGAACTCCTCGTGACGTCCGGGATCTCATCCGGACTCAACAACATTCGGTAACCACATACAAACTTCCTTTATAACCCTAGCGTCCATCGAACCTTAAGTGTGTAGACCCTACGGGTTCGGGAACCATCGCAACATGACCGAGGCGTTCTCCGGTCAATAACCAACAGCGGATCTGGATACCCATGTTGGCTCCCACATGTTCCACGATGATCTCATCGGATGAACCACGATGTCAAGGACTCAATCGATCCCGTATACAATTCCCTTTGTCTAGCGGTATTTTACTTGCCCGAGATTCGATCGTCGGTATACCGATACCTTGTTCAATCTCGCACGGCAAGTCTCTTTACTCGCTCCGCAACACATCATCCCGTGATCAACCCCTTGGTCACACTGTGCACATTATGATGATGTCCTACCGAGTGGGCCCAGAGATACCTCTCCGTTTACACGGAGTGACAAATCCCAGTCTCGATCCGTGTCAACCCAAAAGACACTTTCGGAGATACCTGTAATGCACCTTTATAGTCACCCGCTTACGTTGACGCTTGATACACCCAAAGCACTCCTATGGTATCCAGGAGTTACACGATCTCATGGTCTAAGGAAGATATACTTGACATTGGAAAAGCTCTAGCAAACGAACTACACGATCTTTGTGCTATGCTTAGGATTGGGTCTTGTCCATCACATCATTCTCCTAATGATGTGATCCCGTTATCAACGACATCCAATGTCCATAGCCAGGAAACCATGACTATCTGTTGATCACAACGAGCTAGTCAACTAGAGGCTTACTAGGACATATTGTGGTCTATGTATTCACACGTGTATTACGATTTCCGGATAATACAGTTATAGCATGAATAAAAGACAATTATCATGAACAAGGAAATATAATAATACTTTTATTATTGCCTCTAGGGCATATTTCCAACAGTCTCCCACTTGCACTAGAGTCAATAATCTAGTTCAAATCGCCATGTGATTAACACTCACAGGTCACATCGCCATGTGACCAACCTCATCAAATGAGTTCTGGGGTTTGATCATGTTTTTGCTTGTGAGAGAGGTTTTAGTCAACGGGTCTGAACCTTTCAGATCCGTGTGTGCTTTGCAAATTTCTAGGTCATATTGTAATGCTTCTTCCAGGCTCCACTTGGAGCTATTCCAAATGGTCGCTCCACTATACGTATCCGGTTTGCTACTCAGAGTCACTCAGATAGGTGTTAAAGCTTGCATCAACGCAACTCTTCACGTCGAACTCTTTATCACCTCCATAACTGAGAAACATGTCCTTATTTACTCCAAGGACAATTTTGACCGCTGTCCAATGATCCATTCCTGGATCATTCTTGTACCCTTGACCGACTCATGGCAAGGCACATTTCCAAGCGGTACACAAGATAGCATACTATAGAGCCTACGTCAAGCATAGGGACGACCTTCGCCCTTTCTCTCTCTCTCGCCGTGGTCGAGCTTTAAGTCTTAACTTCGTACCTTACAACTCGTGCAAGAACTCCTTCTTTGACTGATCCTTCTTGAACACCTTCAAGATCATGTCAAGGTACGTGCTCATTTGAAAGTACTATTAAGCATTTTGATCTATCTTATAGATCTTGATGCTTATTGTTCAAGTAGCCTAATCCAGGTTTTCCATTGAAAAACACTTTCCAAATAACCCTATATGCTTTCCAGAAATTCTACATTATTTCTGATCAACAATATGTTAATAACATATACTCATCAGAAATTCTATAGTGCTCCCACTCACTTCTTTGGAAATACAAGTTTCTCATAAACCTTGTATAAACCCAAAATCTTTGATCATCTCATCAAAGCGCATATTCCAACTCGAGATGCTTACTCCATCCTTAGAAGGATCGCTGGAGGTAGCATACCTTTTAGCATCTTTAGGATCGACAAAACTTTTCTAATTGTATCACATACAACCTTTCCTTACGAAAACTGGTAAGGAAACTCGTTTTGACATCCATCTGCCAGATTTCATAAATGCAGCTTGTGCTAACATGATTCCGACGAACTTTAAGCATCGCTACGGATGAGAAAATCTCATCGTAGTCAACTCCTTGAACTTGTGAAAAAACTCTTCGCCACAAGTCGAGCTTCATAGACGGTGACATCACCGTCCACGTCCGTCTTCTTCTTAAAGATCCATTTATCTCAATGGCTTGCCGATCATCGGGCAAGTCCACCAAAGTCCATGCTTTGTTCTGATACATGGATCCTATCTCGGATTTCATGGCTTCTAACCATTTGTCGGAATTTGGGCCCACCATCGCTTCTCCATAGCTCGTAGGTTCATTGTTATCTAGCAACATGACCTTCACGACAGGATTACTGCACCACTCTGAAGCAGTACGCATCCTTGTCACCCTACGAGTTACGGTAGTGACTTGATCCGAAGTTTCATGATCACTATCATAAGCTTCTACTTCAATTGGTGTAGGTGCCACAGGAACAACTTCATGTGCCCTTCTACACACTAGTTGTAGTAATGGTTCAATAACCATATCAAGTCTCCACCATCCTCCCACTCAACTTTTCGAGACAAACTTTTCCTCGAGAAAGGATCCGATTCAAGAAACAATCCCTATTGCTTTCGGATCTGAATTAGGAGGTATACCCAACTGTTTTGGGTGTCCTATGAAGATGCATTTTATCCGCTTTGGGTTCGAGCTTATCAACCTGAAACTTTTTCACATAAGCGTCGCAGGCCCAAACCTTTAAGAAATGACAGCTTAGGTTTCTCTAAACCATAGTTCATACGGTGTCATCTCAACGGAATTACGTGGTGCCCTATTTAAAGTGAATGTGGTTGTCTCTAATGCCTAACCCATAAACGATAGTGGTAATTCGATAAGAGACTTCATGGTACACACCATATCCAATAGGGTGCAACTATGATGTTTAGACACACCATCAAACTATGGTGTTCCAGGCGGTATTAATTGTGAAACATTTCCACAATGTCTTAATTGTGTGCCAAACTCGTAACTCAGATACTCATCTTTATGATCATATCATAGACACTTCATCCTCTTGTCACGATGAACTTCAACTTCACTCTGAATTTACTTGAACCATTCAATAATTCAGACTTGTGTTTCATCAAGTAAATATACTCTACATCTACTCGAATCATCTGTGAAGTAAGAATATAACGATATTCACTGCATGCCTCAGCACTCATTGGACTGCACACATCAAAATGTGTTACTTCCCACAAGTTGCTATCTTGTTCCATTTTACTGAAAACGAGGCTTTTTAGTCATCTTGCCCATGTGGTATGATTTGCATATCTCAAGTGATTCAAAATCAAGTGAGTCCAAACGATCCATCTGCATGGAGTTTCTTCATGCGTATACACCAATAGATGGTTCGCATGTCTCAAACTTTTCAAAAACGAGTGAGTCCAAAGATCTATCAACATGGAGCTTCTTCATGCGTTTTACACCAATATGACTTACATGGCAGTGCCACAAGTAAGTGGTACTATCATTACTATCTTATATCTTTTGGCATGAAAATGTGTATCACTACGATCGAGATTCAATAAACCATTCCTTTAGGTGCAAGACCATTGAAGGTATTATTCAAATAAATAGAGTAACCATTATTCTCCTTAAATGAATAACCGTATTGCGATAGACATAATCCAATCATGTCTATGCTCAACAAAAACACCAAATCTCGATGGTAGAGGGAGCGTGCGATGCTTGATCACATCAACCTTGGAAACACTTCCAACACATATCGTCAGCTCACCTTTAGCTAGTCTCCGTTTATTCCGTAGCTTTTATTTCGAGTTACTAACACTTAGCAACCGAACCGGTATCTAATACCCTGGTGCTACTAGGAGTACTAGTAAAGTACACATTAACATAATGTATATCCAACATACTTCTATCGACCTTGCCAGCCTTCTCATCTATCAAGTATCTAGGGTAATTCCGCTCCAGTGGTTGTTTCCCTTATTACAGAAGCACTTAGTCTCGGGTTTGGGTTCAACCTTGGGTTTCTTCACTAGAGCAGCAGCTGATTTGTCGTTTCATGAAGTATCCCTTCTTGCCCTTGCCCTTCTTGAAACTAGTGGTTTCACCAACCATCAACAATTGATGCTCCTTCTTGATTTCTACTTTCGCGGTGTCAAACATCGCGAATACCTCAAGGATCATCATAGCTATCCCTGATATGTTATAGCTCATCACGAAGCTCTAGCCGCTTGGTGGCAATGACTTTGGAGAAACATCACTATCTCATCTGGAAGATCAACTCCCACTGGATTCAAGTGATTGTTGCACTCAGACAATCTGAGCACAAGCTCAACGATTAAGCATTTCTACCTTAGTTTGCAGGCTAAGAAAATCGTCGGAGGTCTCATACCTCTTGACGTGGGCACGAGCCTGAAATCTCAATTTCAGCCCTCGAAACATCTCATATGTTCCGCGACGTTTTGAAAACGTCTTTGGTGCCTCAACTCTAAACCGTTTAACTGAACTATCACGTAGTTATCAAAACGTGTATGTCCGATGTTCGCAACATCCACAAACGACGTTTGGGGTTCAGCACACCGAGCGGTGCATTAAGGACATAAGCTTTCTCTCGTCCGCATAATCGCTCATCACAACTTTCAACTATATTTTCTCGAGGAACATATCTAAATAGTGGAACTAAAGCGCGAGCTTCGACATAATTTGCAAAGATCTTTTGACTATGTTCAGATAATTAAGTTCATTTTATGAACTCCCACTCGATAGACATCCCTCCGGTCATCTAAGTGATTACATGATCCAAGTCAACTAGGCCGGTCCGATCATCACGTGAGACGGACTAGTCATCATCGGTGAACATCTTCATGTTGATCGTATCTACTATACGACTCATGCTCGACCTTTTCGGTCTCCGTGTTCCTAGGCCATGTCCGCACATGCTAGGCTCGTCAAGTTAACCCCAAGTGTTTTTGCTGTAAATCTGTCTTACACCGTTGTATGTGAGCGTAAGAATCCATCACAACCGATCATCACGTGGTGCTTAGAAGCGACGAACTGTAGCAACGGTGCGCGTCGAGAGAACACTTCTTGAAATTTTGTAAGGATCATCTTATTTACTATCGTCGTCCTAAGTAAACAAGATGCATAAACATGATAAACATCACATGCAATCAAATAGTGACATGATATGGCCAATATCATTTTGCTCCTCTTGATCTCCATCTTCAGGGCTCCATGATCATCATCGTCACCGCATGACACCATGATCTCCATCATCATGATCTCCATCATCGTGTCTTCATGAAGTTGTCACGCCAACGACTACTTCTACTTCTATGGCTAACGCGTTTAGCAATAAAGTAAAGTAATTTACATGGCGTTTTTAATGACACGCAGGTCATACAATAAATAAAGACAACTCCTATGGCTCTGCCGTTGTCATACTCATCGACATGCAAGTCGTGAATCCTATTACAAGAACATGATCAATCTCATACATCACATATCATTCATCACATTCTTCTTGGCCATATCACATCACATAGCATACCCTGCAAAAACAAGTTAGGCGTCCTCTAATTGTTGTTTGCATGTTTTACGTGGCTGCTATGGGTTTCTAGCAAAACGTTTCTTACCTCGTAAAACCACAACGTGATTTGCCAATTGCTATTTACCCTTCATAAGGACCCTTTTCATCGAATCCGTTCCGACTAAAGTGGGAGATCGGCACCGCTAGCCACCTTATGCACGAAGTGCATGTCAATCAGTGGAACCTGCCTCACGAAGAGTGCGTGTAAGGTCGGTCCGGGCCGCTTCATCCCACAATATCGTCGAAACAAGATTGGACTAGTAACGGTAAGCATATTGAACAATATCAACGCCCACAACTACTTTGTGTTCTACTCGTGCAAAGAATCTACGCAATAGACCTAGCTCATGATGCCACTGTTGGGGAACGCAGCAGAAATTCAAAATTTTCCTACGTGTCACCAAGATCTATCTATGGAGAAACCAGCAACGAGTAGAAAGAGAGTGCATCTACATACCCTTGTAGATCACTAAGCGGAAGCGTTCAAGAGAACGGGGTTGATGGAGTCGTACTCGTCGTGATTCAAATCACCGATGATCAAGTGCCGAACGCACGGCACCTCCGCGTTCAACACACGTACAGCCCGACGATGTCTCCCACGCCTTGATCCAGCAAGGAGAGAGGGAGAGGTTGAGGAAGACTCCATCCAGCAGCAGCACAACGGCGTGGTGGTGGTGGATGAGTGTGGCAATCCAGCAGGGCTTCGCTAAGCACCACGGGAGAGGAGGAGTACTTGGGAGAGGGGGAGGGCTGCGCCAGAACTTCGTGTGTAGCTCCCATGCGCCTCCCCACTATATATAGGGGTGGAGGGGATGGTTTCTTGCCCTCCAAGTCCATTGGGGCGTTGGCCAAGGTGGGAGGAAAGAAATCCCATCATTTCCTTCCCCATCGATTGTTATCCCCCTTTAGGGATCTTGATCTTATCCCTTGGGATATGATCTTATTCCTTCTAAGGGGGATCTTGGTCGCTTGACCAGGGGTGTGGGGACTTGCCCCACTACCCACGTTCATGTGGGTCCCCCATGCAGGTGGGCCCCACTCCGAACCTTCTAGAACCTTCCGGTACAATACCGAAAAATCCCAACATTTTCCGTGGCCAAAATAGGACTTCCATATATAAATCTTTACCTCCGGACCATTCCGAACTCCTCGTGACGTCCGGGATCTCATCCGGGACTCCGAACAACATTCGGTAACCACATACAAACTTCCTTTATAACCCTAGCATCATCGAACCTTAAGTGTGTAGACCCTACGGGTTCGGGAACCATGCAGACATGACCGAGACGTTCTCCGGTCAATAACCAACAGCGGGATCTGGATACCCATGTTGGCTCCCACATGTTCCACGATGATCTCATCGGATGAACCACGATGTCAAGGACTCAATCGATCCCGTATACAATTCCCTTTGTCTAGCGGTATTTTACTTGCCCGAGATTCGATCGTCGGTATACCGATACCTTGTTCAATCTCGTTACCAGCAAGTCTCTTTACTCGTTCCGCAACACATCATCCCGTGATCAACCCCTTGGTCACACTGTGCACATTATGATGATGTCCTACCGAGTGGGCCCAGAGATACCTCTCCGTTTACACGGAGTGACAAATCCCAGTCTCGATCCGTGTCAACCCAAAAGACACTTTCGGAGATACCTGTAATGCACCTTTATAGTCACCCGATTCCAGTGACGCTTTGATACACCCAAAGCACTCCTATGGTATCCGGAGTTACGATCTCATGGTCTAAGGAAGAGATACTTGACATTGGAAAAGCTCTAGCAAACGAACTACACGATCTTTGTGCTATGCTTAGGATTGGGTCTTGTCCATCACATCATTCTCCTAATGATGTGATCCCGTTATCAACGACATCCAATGTCCATAGCCAGGAAACCATGACTATCTGTTGATCACAACGAGCTAGTCAACTAGAGGCTTACTAGGGACATATTGTGGTCTATGTATTCACACATGTATTACGATTTCCGGATAATACAGTTATAGCATGAATAAAAGACAATTATCATGAACAAGGAAATATAATAATACTTTTATTATTGCCTCTAGGGCATATTTCCAACAGTTTGTGTGTTAAGTAATTAGTAGGCCTATATATAGCTGGCCTTGGAATGTCATGCATGTTAGGTGTATATTTTGGGAAAGTTTCATGTGCTTTCAGAATGGTATGAGGGAGGGAGGTATTGCTATGGTTTAAGAACTATTTTTTTTATCTATGATGTAATGACTATTATGTTAAGACCTACTATGCTAAGTACTCATGCTAAGTTAAGTATGTAAGAATGTTTTATCTATGATGAGGCTGTTTTACTCTCCATATATCATGTGCGGATAACTGACAGTAGTGACATAGTTGGAAGTAGCGAGTAACATATATAGCAATTAGCTTAGATAGTCTGACAAATAACTTAACATATGTAGCAAGTAACATATATAGATAGTCTGACATAGATAGATAGTACTGCCATTCATAGTCTGACATAGATAGCAACTACTAGTAGATAGTGCCTGACATAAAGATGAACTAGTAGTAGATAGTGCCTGACGAAACTGAACCTAGGAACTTACTGAACTTAGGAAAGTTCAGGACTGATGAAACTGAATATTAGTGCAGCAGTTCTCTCCTCCTTCTTCAGCATCTTCAGGCGGTGCGAGCGGCGCACCGCAGTCACGCCCGCCCTCTTCTTCTTGCCCGGTGCCGGCTCCAGCACATCTTCCTTGCCGCCATCTTGTTCTTGCTTCACGACGACGCCGTCTGGGAGATCGGCGACCTCCGGCAGCGCATCCACGTGGATTGGGCGGTTCCTATCCCCCTCCACGGCGTCCAGGACGGGATCCAGCATCTGCAGTTCAGGCTCGTCGTCGGAGAGGACGACTACCTCATCCACCTCGTCGTCAGAGTCGTCAGAGGGCGCGTCACTGGATTCGTCATCAGAAGACTCACCGTCAGAGTCGTCAGAGGGCCCAAGGACCCATGGATTGCGCCTCTCCCAGTAGGCGTTGTTGATTGGGGCTGGGAGAGCAAGGACGGCGTCGGTGACGTGGTCCGCGGCGGCCGGCAGCGTGGTGGATGAGCGGTACATCCACCATCTGGCGCTTGCTGGGTCGGGAGCGCCAGACTCGCGCGCCTACAAAGCAGAATGGTCGGCGGCGGGATGGTGCGGCCGGCAGGGAAGGCGCGCTGCTTTTCAGCAGCCGTCATCACCTTCACGAGGCCGCGGGCGTGGTTCCTGAGCATCCCGATTCTGGGGAACCAGCGCGCAATCTCCCTGTACTGCGCCCGGATCTCCTTGTTGTTGCCGGCGAGAGCTTCGATGGCGAGCTGCCATTCCATGGCGACGGCGGTGGCGGTGGTTGTCTGCGGTGATTTCGACAGGAGAGAGGGGGAAGTGGAGTGGGCAGTGCGAGCGGCGAGTGGGCGAGTGAGCAGAGGGCGTGGTGGGTAGACACGTAATAAAGTCGTAGAATCCAAAACGACTGGTTTTAATCAATGCACGCTCACCACGCTGCTGGCTGCTACGCACGCTGAAAAGAGGACGTGGCTAACAACATATAATAAGTTTGGCCGATGCTAGTCAAACAAATCACCAGCACTAGCCCATTGGTATTGAACGCATAGTTACAACCAACTGGTCTTGGGTTCGAGTCCCAGGCCAGACTTTTTTTGTGCAGATTTTTTTCCTACAATGAATTTGGCAGTAACTTCTGAACTGTAGAAATGGCAAATTAAAGCAAATAAAACAATTAAAACATGCACCTAAACTGTACAAATGGCAAAGTAAAAAAAATCAAAAAAAATCAGTAGCACTTAGCCCATTTGTATTGGGCACAAATAAGTACCATACATTCAACATTGTCCACAAGTTCACATGTCTGAATTTAAACACAAACTTAGTAGCACAACACACATTTAGTAGCAGAACACAAACTTAGTACCATACACAAATAAGTACCATACACTCAATAGTTTCCACTAGCATTGAAATAGGATGCAAACTTGCTAGGAGGTTTCCTCTTCCTCTTGCCTGCCAATATCCCTGGTTCTCCAGTGGATGTTCTTGGTGCATTGAATGTTCTTGTAGATGCTGATCCTCTTGTTCTTGGAGCTCTTGTTGATGCAGATCCTGTTGCAGGTGCTGGTGAAGACCTGGCTGCTCCTGCTGAAACTGTTGATGTTGAAGCTCTCTTATTTGCTGCTGTTTTTCTATTCCTCATTGCTTTAGGAGGTGGAGCAGATGATGCTGGCATCTGTGTAGTTTGGTGTTGAGGTGGTGGTTGTGGAGGTGGATGTGTAGCACTAGAGGAACCCCTAAAAATTTCTCTATTCTCCTGCATGACAAAATTAAATCAGTTAGTAAATAGACCAGAACTAAAATAATTAAACAAAGAATGCATCATTTTTGAATTACCTGGTGTAAGTTCTTTCTCATCTCAAGACTAGGTTTTAGAGCTTTCCCACAGTTTGTATATCTGTGGCCTTGTAGACCACAATCGATGCATGTAATGGTTCCCATCCTGCTTGTGTCCTTTGGAGCAGGCACCTCAAACTGCCCCTTTCTCCTAGCTGTCTGTTTCTTGCCTGCTTTTTCTTTGAACACTTGGGGCTCAATATCAGGAGTATGGGTGTCAGGCCAGAATTCAGGACCAGGGACAGGGTACACTATGTCTTTCTATGCTTCAATATATAGTGCTTTTTTGAAAAATTCATGCACATAGTCCTCTGGGTGCATGTGAATCTTGCTCATTGCTGCTATTGCATGACTGCATGTCACACCTGTCATGTCCCACCTCCTGTAGTCACATGATTGAGTAGCTAGGTTCACACAGTACTGATTTTCCTTACTATTAACTTGCCAAATGTCAGGACCTGCCTTATATGCATCACAAAATTTGGCATACTTCTTATTCTCCTCTAATTTCTCTGAATAGTTGGGTGTGATCATCCACCGCCGTTTCTCTGTTTTTCCCTAGTCTTACGCCTTTTGATCATCTGCTTAGTCCTAATTCCTTCAAACATAGTCCTAATTGGTTTGGCCCTAACATCTAGGATCATTTTGTTGAAAACCTCACTAAGGTTGTTCACAACAAGATCAGTTTTGCAATTGTAATCCATTGCAGACCTACACCAAGTCTCCTTTGGAATTTTTTAAGCCACTTCCAGGCATCCTCACACTCTGCTTTAAGCTCTACCATTGCTAATTCATGGCCATGTTTGGTGAATGAGTAGCTAGCCTGATCTACTATCTTCTTTAGTTCTGCTCCTCTGAAACCAACTGACTAAAAATTTGCATATATGTTCCTGAGGCAGTATCTCTGAGGGGAATCAGGGAACACCTCATTTATAGCCTTACGAAGACCCTGATTGTAAATTAATAACCATGGTCATGAACAAAAGGAAATAAAGCTACTAATAACAATATATATCTGAACTAGTGGCTAAGATAGGGTGCATACCTTTTGCCTGTCAGAAATAATGGTGTAGGTTCCAAATTTGCTACCACTTCCAATGCAACATCTTAGCTGGGTTAGGAACCATGTCCAACTATCTGAATCTTCCTTATCAACCACACCAAAGGCTATGGCGTAGATGTTGTTGTTGCCATCTCTTCCTGTGGCTGCAAGTATTTGCTGTCCAGTGGTTAGCTTGATGAAGCAACCATCAAGCCCTGCATCCATACCCAAATTAGCTACCATAGATTTACAACAAGATATTTTGAACAAATTGCAGTTATAGATTTACCTATAAAGGGCCTGCAACCATTAAGAAATCCTTGCTTTGATACATGCAAGCGGTAGAACATGTACTTAAATCTAGGTGTTGGGGCAGGGTTTTCTGGGTCCTCAAATGTTGTAACTACACACCTGCTACCAGGGTTTGTGTCAAGAACTGCTTGTAGGTAGTCCCTCAGTCTATAGTACTGCTCCTTCTGGTCACCTTGTACAACCTTAATAGCCTTCCTCCTTGCCCTATAGGCCACACTCTTTGATACATCAACTGAAAACTTGACTTTGCTGTTTTTAATAAGTGAATCCACATGTGCTCTAGGATCTGCTCTAAGAGAAGGCTCAACTGCTTTGGAAAGCCACTTAGTAGTAACCTTTGTGTTCTCTGCTGATGCTGGACAAGTGTGCTCCATGTTACACTTCTTAATGCAAAATGTTCTTTCATGAGCTATCCTAGAGGCACACATGTAAAATTCACATCCATGCTCTCTTTGTGAACACCAAACAATAATTCTTGTTGGAGTGTTCCTGTGGTAGTGAAAATACCTCAAAGTCCTTATATGAAAAATCTCTTAATGCTTCTCTGAACTGGTAAACACTATCAAAACACAAGTTCTTGCACAAGAGTAAATGTGAATTGGGAATTGAGGGGTCAAAATATAGCCTTTCCTTCATCTTTTTCTTACTACTCTTTGTGTTTGGCTTCTTCATGAGGTATGGTAGTTCAACATCATCTTCTTCTTCCTCATCACTTATGCCTGCATCACCAGCAAAACAAAACTCATCTGCTTCAGGAAACCAATCTTCAAAACATTTTTTCTCTACCTCTTTGTGACATCTGCTAGTTGGACTAGGATTCTTCACATATTTGATAATAGCAGTAGTTTGCAATGCTGTATCCTCTTCAGAGGCACACACTATTTCCATTGGTTGAACAGCTTCAGCACTCCCATCTGAATGAACTGAATTCTCAGAACAAAATTCAGACACTTCAGTGTCTCCTTCAAAGTGGTTCAAATCTGCCTCTCTTTGAATCCTGCTCCTCTCAAGCTGAGCCTTTCTATCATCTATCTGATTCTGAAGCTCAGATTGCTCCACAACCTTTTTCACACAACATCTCTCTTGAGTGTTCATGTAATTCTCATTAGCCTGTGTACTAATTCCAGGTTCAACATTTCTCACAACCCTTATATTCACTAGCTTGACATGATGACAAAAGTCTAACATTTCATGAACACTAGCTTCATTACCTAAATACTTTACTCTTTCGGATCCAATTTCCTCCTCCTTCACATAGTACATGTAATCACTGTCCCCATACCCTTCACTAGCAATGAGTGATTGTAGAGTAAGCAAAGAAATATCTGACTCAAATATACCCCTTTTCACAGGGTTTCTTCCTTCTAAATGAAACCATATCTCCCACTTCTGATCAGCCAAACTGCACAAATAAGTGCTCATGAATTGAATTGAAATTGACTGAGCTATACAATTTACTGACTCCAGTTTACTACACATGTCCAACTAACAGAAACAAACGCATCTAACCAAAAGCACCAGCAGATGATACTTGCATACCTGCGACCCATTGGCGATGACTGGGAGAGCGGTGCCTCCGGCTGTTGCGAGCCGGCCTGCGTCAAGAAACTGGTGCTCCCCAACCAATTATCGACTGAGCCGCTGGCCATCGGTGGAGGCGCGGGCGAGGCAGCAACGTCCAAACTTGTCTCACCGCCGCCAGCGTCGCCTCCGCCAACGTCGCCGCCGCCAGCACCGCCTTCGCCAACGTCGCCGCCGCCAGCGCCGCCACCCTCCGGAATCAATGAGGACATGGCGGCCGCCACCTAGTTCAGAGAGAGGGAGAGGAGGGAGAGAGTGAATCGAGAGGGGAACGGATCAGATCTTGACCCGCACCACACCGACAGGCACCGTTCCGACAGCGGACGGGCCATTAACGGCCGTCAACGCGCGGCGGCCGTCCGTTCGCCAGCGTGGCAACTGATTCGCGGGCCCAACCGGTCAGATTCGGGGTTAGCGCGGGCGGAGCGAGCGATTTCCCGAGTTGGTAGTTTTTTGCCAGGGTTTAGTGCAAATTTGGTAGTTTTTCGCACAAAAACGTAAAGTGGTAGTTTTTCGTCACGTTTCCGTCAATTGTGGTAGTTTTTGGTTAATACTCGGTCCAGAAAGAAGCTGATGAACAGGATCAGGTGAAAGCTCCTGCATTTTCAGCTTCATGAGAGACCTCTCGACCTAGCACCAGTTCTACGGACTCAACTCCAGCACAAACACCGCCTCTGTCCATCGCCAGTCTGCCGAAAATTAAAGGCAAAAATTGGGTCAGTGTATGTGAAGAAGATTTACAGCAGGATGGAGCGCAGGCGGCATGTTGGTCGATCGATTTCTTCAGCCAGCCATTGCATTGCCCTTACCCCCATGCCCGTGGCTCACAGATTCACAAAAGTGAGCGAACCGCTTGAGGTACGATGTCGATCATTTTTGTTTCAGGGTATCAAATCGGTTGGTGGGCCGGGTTGGCGGTTGAGGGGGGAATCAAACCGATCTCTTCAGCAATACCCAGCTTCTTCTTCGCGTACTCATAATACGTCTTGGGTTTTGTACTCTGAAAGTATAGTCAATTATTTAGCCTCCACATAAGCAGAATGAATTCCGACGGGTGTGCATTAAAACCCAGAAAGAACAAAGGTGCATTTCACAACTTGGCAAGAAAAAGAAGCCACTCACAATCTTTTTAACGGTGTCCTTGATCAACTGATTAACATCATGGCCTTCCTGAGCCTACAAGCAAACGCAAATTGCTTCAGTGTGAAGAAACATCCCAATTAGACTTTGATCTCAGGAAAATGAAGGGTTACCTTCTCCACAATGCGATCCAAGTGGGGCTTATACTGGACAACCAATATACAAAAGAATTAGACGCACATTAGAACCAAAAAGCTAGAGAGATGCGGTAACAAAATATGCGAAGAAAGGCAACCTACATGCTCTTTGATCAGAGGTAGATTTGGTTCAAACTCAGCTCTGCATGGAAAAATGAACACGGTATTGCCTCTGTCGAAGACCTGCCTCAACGCATCCTTGAAATCCATATAAGCGGTGTTGAAAAAACCCTATGTCTCTGTCATTAAGCATATAAAGCTAGAATATACAGAGGAGAGGAAACACAACTCCCCTCCCTTGTTTAGCGTATTCACTATTTTTTATACAAAAGTTTAGCATACTGAGGTAAGAATCAAACCTTTTGCTCGGCAACCAGCTGCCACATGTCAAAAAGGAAACTAATACAGTATTTATCCCTACTATAACCAAGCCACACGCGATGCGCGAATTCCTGAATGAAAAATACAAGTATCAAACACCGTCGTAATTTGCAGTGCCAACTAAATTGACAAGTGACGGAAGGGCATTACAGTTAAGCCTGAGCGAATTAAATACTTATAAACATGGGGATAGCCTTCTGCGATTTTCAGTCCATGATAAAACAGCAGCTTCCAATGGCCTAGCTCCTAAACATTGAAACACGCTTTAGGATGTGGCGCCCGAGACTACCGCATCAAATACATACAATTAACCTATTAACCACAAGAGACTTTTGGTGAATGCTTACCTTACGGGACCTGCGTGTCAAATACAATTCAATCAACTGCACGCGACAAAAAGGCAAATCAGAACATGATGAGATATAATGAGCTACAATTGATCACATCGTGCACACCTCGGTTTTACTAGACAACTCTTCCCAGAACTGGACAAATTCTTGGTCGCCCTCGAGAGTACTACATGTTTTGTGGTAGTATTCCCAGTCTTCAAACTGACCCTGCACAATGAAAAATTTATCAGTAGCACATTCATTGCTAGCTACATATATGTGCCACAGCAGTTCTGCAACCAATGCTAATCTATGACTAACATGTATTGTTCTTTTCTAGATTTCCTACTGCACTAACCCATCCATTTGATCAGTTCAAGTGGGCACATGGAGAGATAAAAGTCATTGCAAGGACTATAGAGACATGAGCAAGGTAGCAATGACCAATCTACACCACGACTGGAGATTAAGTAAGAGAACTCTACAAGCGAAACTACGCTATCCTCGCGAAGGTTTATAGTTGGAACGATGTGTTATGTGGCACTCTGCAAGGACAATTATCTATGTACATGGTTTGTACAGAAAGTAGGGACAATGGTGAAACATTTCAGAAATAGTAGGGGACATGGTGCAGCATGAAAAAGAGGACAAACTTTTGTTGTATTCCACTACAATTTTAAGCATAAGTTGTTTTAGGTTTGTGCGCAAGAATTGAGAAAGGATCCAACACTACACTATTTTACCAGTTTAGAGGTGCACAAGGATAAACAGTCGCCTCATCATCACTCGGTTTCAGCACAGTTGGACACACATGATAATGTAAGATGTAACATCACACAACAGTCAAGACAGAAAGCAACATATACTAACGGATACAATCGTCGAATAATGAACCACTGAAATAGTTGCACTGAGGCATGCAGGTGTTACCCACATTATCTGGAAGCATGAGCCGCTGATAGTCCTGCAAGTGAACATAGTTGCAGCGCGCAGGATCGAAGCTCCATTCAAAACCGCCCCGGTAATAGTATTTGTAGTACCAATTGTCCTCGAGATTGGAGGGCGGGAACACCTCTAACAGGCTCGCATCGTCCATCCCCCGGTATTTCTCCTGCATCAAATCAAACATCCCAAAATTAGCAGAGTAATTAAACACAAAACAGAGAGAGTTTTTAAATTTGTGTTGTTATCTTGCCACATGTATGCATGATGTTGTAGTAACAACGGGGCACCTCGTGAGCTCTGATGCGGCACAGCGCGAGGCGTTGGTTCAACTCTTTGAGCTGCTGCTCGTCGCACTCGCACCAAGACAGAGAATCGTCGTCGTCGTCTTCAGGTGCAGGTGGGCCGCCGTTCAACCGCTCGAAAAGAGAAATGAACTCTCTTTGGAGCTTGTCGTTGTCCCAGTCAAGGCCTTCGATCTGCTCTTGTCCGTCGGAAGAATGCCCGGTGTCCACCTTGCCGAGATCCCCGGGAGTGGGCGTGCTTTGGATCTTGGTCCTCTTTTCGCCGGTCCATTCAGAGGCTTCGCCGGATCCCCGCGAGCTGCTGGAGCGGCCATTCTCCATGTGCGATCCAAACCCTAGTCTCTCCTGCGGTGCGGGTACGATTCGATCCGAACTCTGGAGGATGGATAATCGGGAACGGTTCGGCGAAGAAGCCGAGGATCGTTTTTTTTTTGAGTGGAGCTGGGCCGTATTCTCGTCCAGGCTGCGAGGAGACAGAAGGCTCGGCCCTCTCTCTCTTACTCAGCCCACGGACCGGGAGGCCCGAACTGCCGCGGCCCGCTGTCAGTCAGTCAGTCACGCCGCCCCTTTCGCCTTTCTTCCTCCTCCTACCCCTCAAAAAATAAAATAAAAAATTCTTCCTCCTCCTTTTCTCCGGCGGTTCTCCCCGGCCGGCTGCCAAGCTCCGCGGTCCCGTCCCGCCCGGCGGATAGTCGGAGGGTTTGACGCCGCTGTCCCGTCCATGCAGGTCCCGCGGCCCCCTCCTCCTCGCCGCTGCAGCGCTGCCGGTGCCAGTGCCAGTGCCAGTCCCAGCCCCGCCGCCGCCTCGTCCACTCTGCCTCTAAAACCCGCCGCGGCGGGAGCTCCAGAAGTGCCGTCAGGTGGGTGCCCGCGAGCTCCTCTCACCTCTGTTTCGGTTCGATTTCCGGAGCTTCTGTGGGGTTAATTGATTCCCTAAGTTTGTCTCTGCCGGATTTGGGGGAATTTTCAGGCTCGACGTCCAAGCAAGCATCGACCAGGTGTGGATTAGCAAATTCACGGTGTCAAATCTGTATAGTATATACTTGACCGCTGTTGTTCATTCAACTTGACATGGGAGTTCTGAATTTGGTGCGGCTGCTATTGCAGGAGACATCATACTTGGCTGATGAGCAACAGAAGAAGGGTAGCACTATTTGGGAGCTCTTCAGCGAGGCTCAGTCGGGGTAACTAACTAACCCTCCTTCGTTTTACTCAAATTTAGTGTTATATTTCGGTGCCGCAAGTCCGCAACCCCGTGATAATGTCAATTAAAAACTGCTAGCTACGTTGTGTCACCATGTCAAAGAAATTCCCAGTTACAGTCAGTATTGACATCACTTTGTGACGAGTTGTGATATCTGTTTTGGTGTATTCGTATCTTGCAGATATCCTGTACCTTCACAAACAGCGACTTGTGGCCATGGAGGAGCCGAAGAAATTGCAGGATGAAAATAAATCGCTTCTTCAGGAAATGGAGGTACTACAGATGTAAAGGCAAGGTGCGGTGGAAACTCCCCTGTTATCAGAAAAATAAGTAGTAGGAACCAGAGTGCATATCCTGAAACGGGAACCAGAATGTGAAATTCCAAACCAAAAAGGAAAACACACAACAAAAGCTAAAAGACTGTACAGAAGAACTAGGCTACGACAGAAGCTCGTACTATGGAGCAACTTATCCTTTCACATCAGTTGATTGTCAATTATGTTGTAACTTATGGCTCTAAGCTTTTATTTACTTTTAACCAGGCAATCTGTCCTTCATGACCACCACAATGCAGCTATGTCCGAGTACATCACCTCTACATATGGAGACATGTCTCTTTCTGAAGCTCTCGCCGACACTGTAAGTTCACAATCTCCAGGGCGCTAGCTATTATTTTTACAGAACAGGGGACTATCTCTCATGACACGGTGCTGTAAGTTACTGATTATGTGCAACTGATCATCTCTGCATAAATCAATAAAGGGATGAATATGTGCGACTAAAAGGGATGATTCGACGACACCAAGTTTGCAATAATCTCTCTGAGTAAATTATATTCTGAACTTAGCCAGTCTAGGACATATCTAACACAATTTGCCGATTTAGATGATTTCTACATATTGCATATTGTTGATTTAGATAATTTCTACAATTTCACTGAATTGTACAACCCGTGTGAGGTTTAGATCTCACTTTTCTGCAACCATAATATGTGCACTTGTTTGCTTACATAAAAAAAACACATGTCTGAAAGGATGTGGAGAAAAAATGGAACAAAATATTTTGATCTACGAGCTAAAGCTGTCTGTGCTGCTTGCTTCAAAATCAAGGACATAATCCTGTGTGAATTTGTAATTCACATTCTGTTGTTCCATAGCAAGCAAGCTCTGTTCCTCCTCTGGATTAGCATCTGCTTGAGCCCACGGGTGGCGGTGGTATCTCCTCAGCATCTCTAACCTCTCTGCAACCTCCTTCATCGTTGGCCGCTCCTCCCCACTCATGTTCAAGCATCTCATAACTAGGTGTGTGATCTCTTCAAGCGCTTCGATTCTCATCTCGTCCCTCACTTGGCTGTCCAGAAGGTCTTGGTGCTGGCCTACCTTCACTGCCATCATGAAGCATAAAACAAGGCTTCTGTCTTCCTCCGGTCCGTCCAAGTACAATGCCTTCTTCCTTGTCAGAAGCTCCAATAGGACAACACCAAAGCTGTACACATCACTCTTATCAGTCAGCCGGCATGTCATTAGGTATTCTGGGTCAAGGTAACCGCAAGTGCCCTGCACCAATGTTGCCATCTTGGCCTCATCAGTTGGTGCTAGTTTTGATGCTCCGAAATCTGAAACTTTTGCTGTAAGCTTGTCATCCAACAGAATGTTTGCCGTCTTGACGTCTCCATGGAGAATCGGTGGCGAGGCTGAAGAGTGCATATATGCCAATGCCTCGGCTGACTCTACTGCTATCCGAAGGCAGGTGTGCAATCCTGTATCAGAGTCAAGGCCCCTACTACCATGGATGTACTGGTAGAGTGTACCGTTCGAGACGAACTCATAGACCAACATGGGCACTTCTACTTCGAGGCAACATCCGAGCAGCTTGACGACATTCTTGTGGTTGATTTGGGACAGGATGAACATCTCCCTTGCGAATTCCTTGGTCGGGACTTCTTCCGTCATCTTTGACTTCTTGATCGCCACCACTGTCTTGTCCTCAAGATCACCCTTGTAGACGATGCCGTGCCCACCGCGGCCGAGAATACGGTCGGCCGCGAAGTTGCTGGTTGCTTTCTCCAGCTCTTCCTTGGAGAAGATCTTGAACCCAGCAGTGCCTGTGCTGGTGCCATTGTAGTTACTTATCTGCTGCTGCAGGAAGAGGCCTCCATTTAGCTCGAAGAACATTTGCTTTGTTCTGATAAGCTTCCTCTTCTGGAGCCCCAAGTAGAGCCAGAAGCACATGAACAAAGGCAAGAACACTCCAACGCTGACTCCTGAATACAACATAGCATTATCAATTTATTATTAGCTTTCGGAAGTACAATTGCAGGGGCAACAGTGAAATTGCAAGAGCAACGCATTTGCCAAATTATCTGTTTACCTGTAACTACTTTCAGTGCTAACGTGAAATTGTCCTTCGGCCGGCAACCAGTCTTTGTTGTGGCATCTCCACTAGTCCCTGGCGGGCATTGGCAAGTGTGGCTTCCCAGAGTATTTGCACATACGCCGTAGCATGGTTGCTCTTCTTTGCGTTTGCACTCGTTGATGTCTTCCATTTTGGCAAAACAATTCATCAGATGAAGGAGCAGGAAATGAAACAGTAAAACAGGACAGCAGTGTATACCTCTGCATCCATCTTGTAGATAGGGGTTGCCCTCGTAGCCCTTGGAGCAGTTGCAGTGGTATCCAATGCCATTCTCGGAGTCGACACAATCGCTGAGCGCGCTCTGGCACGCGTAGTCGGTTGTGTTGTGCTTGGCAGCGCTGCAGTTGCCGACGTTTCGGACTGCCCAGTCGAGGATGACGGGCACAGCGAAGTTGTTGGTCCGGTTGAGGTACTTACTGTTACCAGTCAGTGTTGTAGTTAACCACTTGGTCTCTGCCAGGAACACATACTGGCAGGTCGTGCTGTTGCTATAGGAGACTATACCTTTGTCTGTCTGCTCCTTTGTGAAGTCGAGCACGTATGGCTCGTAGTAGTCGATAGCGGGGGGTATCGTGCTCTGGCAGCAGGCCACACCTGTGCAGGACCCGAACTCAATGAAGTGTTGCGGTCCGCACACGGCCATGCACCCACTGACGTAGTAGCCCGCGGCGTCGACGAAGTAGCCGAGGTTGGAGCAACCAAGCGCAACAAGGCGGTTCCTGGCCTGGGAGAAGAGGTAGTGGCTGCCAATGAGTGGTACGGACGTGTCGCCGCTCCTGCCGGTGATGCGCCCCTTGCTGTCATAGCATCGGCGTGTTGCTCTGAGGAGGGCCCTGGCCTCGCTGGCGATGATGGACAGGCTGGTTATGCGGATCCCATTGCCAGCCACAGTGAGCCGCGGTGTCGAGCGTGAGTCATTGCACTCGAGCTCGAAGCCACCTCGGCCGTCGTTGCGGAAGCAGCCGGCGCCGATGCCGAAGGGGTAGGTGATGGTGATGTTGCCGCACTTGTCACGGCAGCCAGGCCGCACAACCTGCTGCGGTGGCTGCTGCTGCTCCTGGGCTGAGACTCGAGTCACTGGCAGTAGTAACAGCAACATGAGCTGCATCACCAGTGTGGTCGCCATTCTTGCTCTGCTGGTCTACTCAGAGACCGCTGAGGAAGTGGGAAGTGTCAGTTGCTGAAGAATCATGGAAGTCCATATATGCGCACGGATGCTGAAGAATCTGTTCACTAACTAGGACTGGGTCAATTGCCCAGCACTAGTTAATGATGTTCTGTTATGCTTTATCTAGAGTGCTGACAGTGACGACGGCGACCAGAGCTTCGCCATTTAGCCAATGGCAGAACTCGTTTAACCAGGCAGCTCTTGGCAGAGCCATACATGTCGCCACATGTCAGTACAAAGAGTTTCTGATGGTTATTCTAAAATTTTGGCATGTATGCCTACCTGAAAAGAGAACTTTAGGCCTGTTAATGCCAGTGGGAACTAAGGTGGTTAACTGCACTGCCGGCAATCATTGGCTCTTTCATTGTCCATGTAATTTAGTTGACCAAGCTTACTACGGCCACCTGATCCAATCCAGCACGCGAGACATAACTGGGGACAAAACTAGCATCGTCGTTTAGTTTGTTATATGAGAATATTTTCTGTTGGAACTTCTTCTTTTGAGAATCTTCCTTGTTCAGTATCTTCATTGTACAGAATATTTTTCGGTACGCTGCCTGTAAAGAGAACCACAAGTGTAAATAATGCCGCACAATCAATTAGCCTTTTTTTTAACTGCAATCACTTAACCTTTTGGTAAGAAGAATATTTGTTCCATAAACCTCATGTTTCTTTTTACTGATCTGCACAGGAATAATGAACACGGACCCCTACCTGTCAGCAAGCAGAACTATTCTGCCCCTAGTCTCTGATCCCGTAGAGGAGCTACTCTTCTTTACAATCACCACCTCTATTCACGGCAGTGGCAAACATTTCTGCCTGCCAACCGGAGGCGAAGCAGTCTAGCCTTTAATGGAGCTTTGGTGCCCAAGCTCCCCGTCTCTGGTAAATCAAAGCTGCACGGATCAACTGGCGGAGGCTATCTTAATTTATATGATTTTCTGGTGGCTTTTCGAGGAAATCGTGCATCGTGCACACAGGCTCGACAATGGTTGCAGGTTCGCAGGTATGAAATGCTATAGGCTTGAAAACGATGGTGTTGGATCTCCTTGTTCTGTTTGTTGTGTATATCTTGCACTGTATTATTATTATTCTATTATGAATAATTAGGACGGAATTTAACAAATGCAAAATTGCTGTTCTTTTATTGTTTTAAATGTCTTTTAGTTAAGATAATTTTTTTAACCAATTAATGAGCATAGTTTTTAAAAAATTTAATTAATGTGCATAGTTACATACTTGGAGTATTGATCTGGAACATTTCTAGAATTTCACTGAATTGTGAAACCTGTGAGGTTAGATCTTGGCAGTGTTCAGTTTTCTGCCACCATCATATGTGCATTTGTTTTCTTACATCCAAAAGAATTCATATATAATGGAATGTGCAGAAATAATGATGCAAAATAGTTTGATTTACGACCTAAAGCTGAATGTACTGCTTCCTTCAAAAATCAAGGATGTAATCCTGCGTGAACTTGTAATTCACATTCTGTTGGTTCATAACAAGCAAGCTCTGCTCCTCCTCCGGATTTGCATCCGCTTGAGCCCACGGATGGTGCTGGTATCTCCTCAGCATCTCCAGCCTCTCTGCAACCTCCTTCATTGTCGGCCGTTCCTCCCCACTCATGTTTAAGCATCTTATCACAAGGTGCGTGATCTCTTCGAGCACTTCGATTCTCATCTCATCCCTCACTTGTCTGTCCAGAAGTTCTTGGTGCTGACCTACCTTCGCTGCCGTCATGAAGCATAAAACGAGGCTTCTATCTTTTGCCGACCCGTCCAAGTACAATGCCTTCTTCCTTGTTAGAAGCTCCAATAGGACGACGCCAAAGCTGTACACATCACTCTTGTCGGTCAGCAAGCATGTTATTAGGTATTCTGGATCAAGGTAACCACAAGTTCCTTGCACCAGCGTTGCAATCGTTGCCTCATCAGTTGGTGCCAATTTTGATGCTCCAAAATCAGAAACTTTTGCTGTGAGCTTGTCATCCAACAAAATGTT
The DNA here is from genome assembly GCA_021437245.1 of Aegilops speltoides. Lineage (NCBI taxonomy): Eukaryota > Viridiplantae > Streptophyta > Magnoliopsida > Poales > Poaceae > Aegilops > Aegilops speltoides. Next base: position 480,377,590 of record CM038146.1, read on the forward strand.
TGCCGTCTTGATGTCTCCATGGAGGATTGGCGGCGAGGCCGAAGAGTGCATGTATGCCAGTGCCTCGGCTGACTCTACCGCTACCCGAAGACAGGTGCCAAAGGCTATATCAGAGTTGATACCCTTGCCACCATGGATGTATTGGTCGAGGGTGCCATTTGAGACGAACTCGTAGACCAACATGGGCACTTCTGCTTCGAGACAGCATCCGAGCAGCTTGACGACATTCCTGTGGTTGATCTGGGAGAGGATGAACATCTCCCTCGCGAATTCTTTGGTCGGGGCCTCTTCCATCTTTGACTTCTTGATCGCCACCACTGTCTTGTCCTCAAGGACACCCTTGTAGACAATGCCGTGTCCTCCATGGCCCAGAACACGGTCGGCTGCAAAGTTTTTGGTCGCTTTCTCCAGCTCTTCCTTGGAAAAGATCTTGAAGCCACCATTTCCTTTGCTGGTGCCATTGTAGTTACTTATCTGCTGCTGCAGGAAGAGGCCTCCATTTAGCTCGAAGAACTTCTGCTTTGTTCTGATAAGCTTCCTCTTCTGGAGTCCCAAGTAGAGCCAGAAGCACATGAAAAATGGCAAGAACACTCCGAGGCTGATTCCTGAGTATGATGAGGCATTGCCATTAGTTTTCCAGCAGCAACCAAAGGAGCAAAAATTGCAGGATTATATGTTTACCTGTAACTACTTTCACGGCTAAAGTGAAACTGTCCTTTGGCTGACAGCCATTCTTCGCTGTGGCATCTCCACTAGTCCCGGGAGGGCACTCGCAAGTGTAGCTTCCCGGCATATTTGTGCAGACCCCGTAGCATGCGTGTTTTCCTTTCCGCTCACACTCATTGATGTCTTCAGTTAAATGGCAGAAGGACAGTACACATTTGTCAGAGCACGAGACAAAATTGGCAGAAGGGTAGACGTTTAACAAAAAAGTTAAACTGGACAATTTTTGAGTAATGGTCCAGTTGTATCAAGATCAATATCGGTGAATACCTTTGCATCCATCGTATAAATAGGGGTTGCCCTCATATCCCCTGGAGCAGCCGCAACGGTACCCAGCGCCGTTTTTGGAGTTGATGCACTTGCTGAGCGTGCTCCGGCACGCATATGCGGTTGCATTCTTCCTAGCGCCTCTGCAGTTTTCCACGTTCCGGACAGCCCAGTCGAGCACGACAGGCACGGCGAAGTCGTCGGTCTTGTTGTGGTTCTTGCCGGTGTAGTTGGTATTTAACCACGTCGCCTCCACCAAGAACACATACCGGCAGGTCACGCTGTTTACATAGATGATCAGGTCTCCCTTGCTCTTTGGGATGTCGAGCAGGTACGGCTGATAGTAGTCGACAGCGGGGGGTATCATGCTCTGGCAGCAGCCAACGCCTGTGCAGGACCCCGATGCAGTGGATTTCCGTGGCCGGCACACGGCCATGCAACCACTGACGTAGTAGCCGGCAACGTCGTTGAGGTAGCCAAGGCTGGGGCAGCCGAGCACGACGAGGCTGTTCTTGGTGGCCGAGAAGAGGAGGTTGGTCTTGACGATTGGTACAGCTACCGGGCCACCTTGGCTGATGATGCCCCCCTTGCTGTTGTAGCACTTGCGTGATGCGTTGAGGGAGGCCTGGGCCTCGCCGGTGCTAATGGATAAGCCGGTGATCTGGATGCCGTAGTCAGCCACGGTCAGCCGTGGCACTGGTAGGGAGTCCTCACACAAAAGCTGGAAGCCACCTCGGCCATCGTCGCGGAAGCAACCCGCGCCGATGCCAAAGGGGTAGGGGATGGTGATGTTGCCGCACTTGTCACGGCAGCCCGGCTGCACAACATGTTGCGTCGGCTGCTGCTGCTGCTCCTGAGCTAAGACCCGAGTCACTGGCAGTAGCAACAGCAGCACGACCAGTGTGATCGCCATTCTTGCTCTGCTGGTCTTTTCAGAGACTGTTGAGGAAGTGGGAAGTGTTAGCTGCTGAAGAATCATGCTAGTCCATATATGCACGCACATGCTGAAGATTCAGTCACCGGCTAGGACCGGATCAACTATACCCAGCATTAGTGAATGATGTTCTCGTCAGGTGTTATCCAGAGTGCACACGGATGCTGAAGGCCTGAAGATTCTGTCGCTAGCTTGGACCGGGTCCGGTCAATTATACCCATGCATTAGTAAATGATGTTCTCGTTATGTGTTATCCAGGGTGTTGACGGTGACGACAGCTTTGCCGTTTAGCCAATGTCAGAACTTGTTTAACTAGGCCACTCTTGGCAGAGTCATGCATGTCGCCACATGTCAGTACAAAGAGTTTCTGATGGTTATTCTGAAATCTTGGCATCTGTAGCCAGCTGACAAGAGAAGTTTTGTCTTGGAGATGCTAGTGGGTTAGTGGTTAATTGAACTGCCGGTGATCATTGGCTCTTTCATTATCCATGTAATGTAGTTGATTGAGTTTACTATGGCCTCTTGATGGCCTATCCAGTCCAGCACATGAGACATCACTTGGGACGAACATCTGCTCACTTACAAAACTAGCATAGCTGTTTAGTTTCTTGTGAGAATATTTTCTCCGAACTTTTTATTTGTGAGAAGCATCCTGGTTCAGTATCTACAACTCTCAGTTTCTTCCTACTGACTTTGACAGGAGAAATGAACATGAACAGGGGACTGTCAGCGAGCAGAAATATTTCTGCCGCTCTGAATCTCTTATCCCGTCAAGGGTGCACACAGGCTCGGCAATGGTCGCAGGTACAAACTGCTTTAGGCTTGATCAGTGGAAGCAATCCGTCCGAGCTCCTTTCACAGGCCGAACTCAGGCGATCTTTACCATCTCAGTTCAGGTGGGAAACAAATGATCTCATCATATTTGGACCATACGGCCGCATCCACACTCTTCTTCAATTTATTGTTTGCGGGAACTTGCATTTCTGTTGTTACTTTGAAAAGAATTCAAGTCTTGGTATACTTTTGCAAAAGAACAGTGCACAGTAGCCAATGGCAGAACTTGTTTAACCAGGAAGCTCTTGGCAGAGCCATACATGTCGCCACATGTCGGTTACAAAGAGTATCCAATGCTTATTCTGATTTTTTTACATGTGTACCTACCTGAAAAGATATGTTTTGTCTAGTAGACAGCTAGTGTACTAGTGCTTAACTGAACTGCCGGCGGTCATTGGCTCTTTCATCATCCATATAATGTAGTTGACCGAGTTTACTACGGCCACTTGATGACTTAATCCAGTCCAGCACGTGAGACAGCACTCGGGACGAACTTGTGCTCGCTTATAAAACTTGCATCATCGTTTAGATTTTTTTGTGTGACTGTTGGAACTTATTGTTGTGAGAATCTTCCTGGTTGAGTATCTACAACCCTAAGAGAATCACATGTCTAAATAATGCAGACTCACTTAACCTTTTGGTGAGGACATTTTTTTGCATGCATAAAACTCATGTTTCCTCTTACTGGCCTGAACAGGAATAATGAACATGGACTCCTACCTGTCAGATTCTGCCCCACTGAATCTCTGACCCCGTCGAGGGTGTGCACAGGCTCGAAAGTGGTCGCAGGTACGTAATGCTATAGGCTTGAAACCGATGAACTGGTGCTGGATCTCCTTGTTCTGTTTGTTGTGTGTACCTTGCTGTGTATTAGTTTAATTTTTTCGCGGGTATTACAAGATTAATTTTTTCGCGGGTATTATGAGTTTAATAGGATGGATTTTAACAAGAGCAAACTTGCAGTTTCTTTTAGCACAACCTCAGCATTGTGGGGCAATGTTGTCGATAAAAATTAAAAAAATGCACGGCGAGCCTGTTCAAGTCTCCTTTGATGTTTTCTGAAATTGTTCATGCTTCCCCTTATCAACAATTCATCACACTGACGCTTTCTTCTCAAGAACTGAGCTAGTTCAAGCAAAATGCACACTGTTTTCTCCCATTAATACAGCTGATATGCTGCAACCTTACAGTTACTGAACGAAGGCGGCAACGTACTTAGTAACTTCAACATAGCATATCGATGCCACCTTATTAGTGAACAATATATAAGGCACCCTTGAACACTCCGGCACCTTTATTAGTTAACAGACCTAGTTGATGGTCAATGCCGCGGCATGCTCATCCTGTGATGTGATGTGATCTCTTCTCAGGCAGCGTTGGGAGGAAGGGGTGGGAGCTTGAATCCCGGCACAGGTGCGATGAACTTGCGTTCCTCCCCGCCGCCGGCCCGACTGCTTTCCTCGCCTGATGGCAAACATATGAAGTTAGCACATATCAATGCAGCAACTAGCACATATTAAGTTACAAAAGAGTCCTCTACCTTCTTGCACCCAAGAAATGGCGCGGCGGCGGGCAGCAGAAGCAGCAGTCTCTGATGGCTGCATGCCACTAGGGGGGCCTCCCTTCATGCCTTGCATCCAGCCGAGGCTCCGCCGGGTGCGCCCGAGCGGCGTCAGAATGGTGTGGCCATGGACAAGATTGCCGCCATAAGGACGAGCAGAACCAGAGCCATGAGCGCTGTTTTGGATGCCATTCTTCTTGCCGTCTCTGCTCCTCTTTTGCTAGCTGCTGGATCTACCCCAAACATCAGTAGTCTGCACTGCACTGCACTGCACATTGCCGGGGAGTGCAGATATATAGCACAAGTGTTGATCGGTGCATGATTACTGTTGCTACTCTGCAGCCTCGTAGGTTAGGCCTTTGATGAGACGATGAATGCATAGCAAATGAACGGAGGAATCGGTATCTTGTAGCGCCGCAAAGGAGGTTATGTTTTCCAGTGGGAGACAAGCCGAGCCTGGCAAATTTCTGGCCTCTTGAACTCATTCGCCCAAGTCAAACAAAAGGTTTTGGATGGTTTTCAAATTTTGGCAGGTACCCCGAAAAATGTTTTGTTTTAGCGCTGTGGAATATGGAAGAATCCGGTCGGTCTTTCAACCTGAATTAGGATTTTTACATCCATTGTGACCATATCCAAATGGACATCACTTCCATTTTCAAAACGCATCTTTTGTTTCTTTGAAAATTTTTCCCAACTTTTATTTGGAACTTTGGAAATTACAACCAAGAAAATGGTTAAAAAGACTCCTTAACCATTTGTTGAACATTTGGCCAAAAAACCATGTTTTTCCCGACTTTCGGGAAAAGAAATGGGGGTGCGTAAAAAATATTTCTCTCAATTCTTTCCCATCCATTGAATGGCGAGTACAAAACTTTAGGCCTAAGGTGGGCGGAGATATGATAACGGTTTCAAGGCAATCCGTGATTTTTACGGTGAACTGGGATCTTCTTTCCATCTCACAGGGGAAACAAATGTCTAATATTCACCATACCTTTTTAATTTTTGTTTTGGAACTTCATTTCTTTTTTTTGAAAAGAATTAAGCTTGGTTTGGTTCTTTTCAAAACCGCCCCGGCCTGGCGAATTGTTTCCAAGAGTCTTAAGCTAAGTGACATGTTGGCCGATTTCCTGTTTTTGTTTTTCTGTTATACCTAAAAGAGTTTTTTTTGCGTATAAGAGTTTAATTAAAGGGGATTGTTTTTAATGAAATGAGTCCCTTTACACAACCCTTGAGATTCCATACCGGAGCTTTCCCAGTTTGTGTTTTAAAAACTTTGCCTTTCTTTAATTTTTTTGACTTTGGAACTTTTGTTTGGGAATCTTCCTGTTCAAATTAAACCCTAAGGTACAGCAAATTGCATATTAACCTTTTTAAGGCTTTTGGATATGAACCATGTTTTTTCCCTTCCCTGAACAGGAAAATTAAATGGACTTAGCATCCCCCATCTTTACCCCGAGGGTTTGTAATGGTGGCGGGAAGGGCTTGAACGGAGGGCGGATTTCCTTGTTCTTTTGGTGACCTTTTTACCATCCATTGAGTTTAATTTTTTTCGGGAAGATTTAATAGGTTTTTTAACAAAGAAATGCGTTTTTGCAAACCCCAGCATCGGGCTGTTTGCGTCCCCCAGCCTGTTCAAGTTTCGGGCGCGAGCTTTTCCATCCAATTACAAGTCCCCAAGCGAGCACAAGAATGCCCTGTTTTTCCCATTTAAAATTCGTTTTGACAAGGGTCGTTTAGATAACTTTAAAACAGGATTTAATTTAGCAAAGTTTTAAAAGCTTTTGAACACCCGGGCCCTTTAGCCCTTTGGCCTAGTGTGGTAATCCCCAACATGCAGCCACCCCGGGGATGGATCCTTTTCCGGCTTTTCAGGAAAGGCGGAGCTTAATCGGCAAAGGCCCTAACCCGCCTGCATCCTTGAAGTTAGAATTCTGAGCGCGCCCTTTAAGTTTGAAGAAACAGACCTTTTGACCCAAGAAATCGCGGCGGGCGCAGCGCAGCTCGTGGTCTCCCTGGGGTCCTTCATGCCTTGACCGCCACCCGGGGCCCCGGCGGGGGCCGGTGTCCATCCCAGGACAAGGTCGCCCCCCACAAAGGAAGATGGGCCCGTTTATGTTTGGTTTAGAAATATTTTGCATTTTGGGAATAAGGTTTTACCGGTTTAAATTTTGCCCGGCCCGGGTTAAGGGTTTGGGAGGGAACTTTTAGGGGTTTTGGGTATCCCAACCCCTTTAATTCCAGATCCCAGGGGGCCTAACGGGCCAGCCCGTCAAATTCGCATTATCTCAAAAAAGGAAAACTAATGGCATTTAGGACGGCCCTCTCTTTTCTAAAAGGTGGAAGCGCCCCCGGTATCCGGAACCAGCACGGAACGCAGCAATCAGTGCCGGGGCTGGCCCGCGCAGGTGCTCTCGTACTTTATGTAGGGAAGTGATCCAAGACCCAGGAAGGAATTGGGTTCCGGGACCAGTTTAGAACAGTTATGCCCTCTTAAAACTGGTGATTCCCGTTTAGAGGGTGCATTCAAAAAATTAAGTCGTTGGCTATTTTAGGGTTTTCAGGCCCATTTTGGGCCAAACTTTAAGGTTTTGGTGAAAGAAAACTGAGTTTAAGATATTGTGGTATTTTTCTCCAGGTTTTAAAGGCCTAAAAAGGTGGACCTTTTTTAAAAACTAACCAAGCAAAAGCCGGCCTAATCCTCGTCATTACTTAACATGTTTTATATCCATTAAGGCATTTTTGGTTGTATTAACTTTGGCCTTGGCCAGCCAGTTCTTCTACCATGTGCCCGGATTCCTCCTCATGGGTTGCGCACAGGGATGGCACATCTAGAAGTCCGGGGTTGGTTGCCCATGGGGCATACAGTACAAGGTTACTGGTTTTGTAGCAGCAAAATACAAAAAACAACATTTGCCAAACGAATAATGGCGAAAACAGAAAAAACCAGGTTTGACCTGAGGATTATTGCCCTCTTGAGAAACTGATTTTGGTTAACCCTTTTAAGAAGAATGCTGCATTAAGGAGAACCAACTGGTTGCGCAGGTTTTCCCGTCAAAACCTGAGGTAGCCAAAACGGAGGCCCGGAAAAGGGCAGTATGGACATGAATGTTCTTTCTCCGTAAAACCTAAGGTGGAGCTGATTGCTTTATCATAAAAGGGAAATTAATACAGATGACAAGCCCATGTTTCAGACCCTAAAAGGGCATTGCCCTCCGTTGTAAACCCCTCCACTCAAAACCGCCTTTCTTCCACATAGGAGCCCTACTTCGTGTGTCCGGCCACTTTGGGCAAACATCTATACCCCTTTGATTCAAGGAGGTTTTACTATACCCAGGCTAACAGCCCTTTTTAGCAGCTGGACCCCCCAATATTGACTGCCGCCGCCTGGCCGGGGTGCTTTGCCAAGTTGGACGGTCAGTTACGCTCACTCGCGCCGACCGGGGGCCTTTTGGGAAGAAGCTAGCAAAGAATGGAGGAATTATCGTACGCCGAAAGGATTTCCTCGTCCGTTGAGGTACCCCCAAAAAAGGGAGAAAAAAGAAAACAAAGTTCCTGTATTCACCTGAATGTTTAACTCTTGTTATTGTGATCCGGTTTCATTTATATTTAAAAAAGAAATTAAACACAGGAAAATGCAAAAGCCGCCTTATTAAGGAGGGATATTAGATTTCGATTTGGCTGGTGTAGTAAGTCATAGTCGGTTTTCCTGAAACCCAACCACGTTGGCCCTATTGCCCCGGACAACGGAAGGAATCAATTGCCGGAACGTTTCACCAGCTTCTTTAAAGGCAAACACCGGAATTTAACGCAGTGGCGGCCCAGCGGGAAAATTATTTTAGTCCTGCGGGTGGGAGGTTTTTCGTGTTTGGGCATTGGCAGGTTTAACTCCAGTGCGGGTCCCCCGGCTTTCCTGGGAGAGTTCAGCCCGAAATGAAGAATTTTATGCGGGGATGGAAATTGCTTTTGTCTTTATTGATATGATAACCCTTGGATTGAAGGGAGGGGGGACCAAGGTTCTTTGGTTCCCATTTTGAATGGTATTTATTTTTTGTATCCTTCCTCCCTTTAAATAAGACGATTTTTCGAAAAAAACTTTTATATTTAATGGGGTATATTGGATTTTTGCGATTAATGCGATTTGTTGTGAAAGTTGGCAACAAGTAAGGGACCAGGTGGGGGAAACCCAAAAGGTGGAGTTTGCCCAACCAAATGAAAAAAATCAATGGACCCTAAATCAAAAGTTTTTTGAACTTTAATGCCAAACAACTCTTAATTTTTTAACAGCAATTCGGTGATGTTTTTGGGAAATAACATCGGAATTAAGTGGTTTAAGCGGAAGGTTTGCTTTTTTGGCATAAAAACTGCTGTTAAACGGTTTCCTAACAGAACATTATTTATTGACATATTTTCAATTAATTATTTGTTTTGGGCTTTTTATATTGGATAAAAAGAATAAGTCCATTTGTTGAATTCCTGACTTGGGTACACGGGTCATATCAGTAATTTTAACGGCCGTTGACCCATGTTTGAAGATAATGATCGTTTTGTTTTAGATGTTTCCAGGGGTCACCACTCCATCCCCGATTGAACAAATTGTTATTGCCCTGCCACCCAATTTAGCGAAACAAAGTTGGTTGGGAATTGGGATGGAAATCAGATAAATTTTGTTCAATTTTGTAACAAAATACCAATGCTCAACAAAAAATTTTTTGATCCTTTTGGTGTCCAAACCCCGGGCCCATTGGGGACCCAAACCTCTGACCCCCAAAGAACCGCCCTTACCTCCGGGGCCAAAGGCAAAGCCGGCCTTGGCGTTTCCCAACGAAGGAACCCATCTGGCCTTTACCCAAATCAAACTTTTCTTTAAAAACCCAAGAAATTTTAAAGTAAAATTTCACAAAAATCAAAATGAAAATTAGAAGAGGAGAGTGGCAAGAAAGCATGTATCTTGTGAAATCTTGAACCTTTGTCCCGTTATTGTATGAACTTGCCGTTGGTCACATTAAGTTCTGACGTGGGTTTTCGGTGGGGTTTGCCCATGTAGGGGTCAACCACTAAATCCCGGATGGCTGAAACAAACCCCCAAAATGAGGTGTTCTTGCTTGGAACCCAAGTTCAATTAAAATAATGTTGATATGGGTGCAAAAAATTTTGGTTGTAAGAAAAGTTGTGTGCCGGAACCCCAACTTCCGATAACCTTAATAGTCCAAGCACCCTGTATTCGGACTCAAAAACAAAAAACTCTTATTAGTTTGCCACCTTGGGTTCCTGGCCCGACCTGCCCTTCTCGGCCCGAAACCTCTGGGCCCCATCGCCATTTCCCAAACAAATACCTGTCTTAAAAACTCGGGAGGTTGCGAAGAGAAAGGTCCCAAAAGGGGATGGTAAAATCAAAATTCACAAAAAGAAAAGGAATAGCAGGAATCATGTTTTGTTCTGTTGATTTCTAATTGGTTGTTTTAAGGAGAATTTCGTGGTTAAACATTTTAGGTTTCTTGAACGGGATTAAAATTTTTCTTAAATTCGGCAAAATTTGGTTGTCTTGAACTTGAGAATTTGGAAACTTGCTTTGAATGTATTGTGGCTTGCTTTAAGCCAAGTTTTATTTTAGATTTTGGGAATTGTTGAATTATAAAATTTCTTCACGGTCTTTTGGGAAATTTGTCTTTAAAGAAAAAGATTCTGACCAAAAACTAAATCTTTAAATTGACCCTTTTCGAACCCGGGAACCTCACTTCTTTTATATATATTAGGCGTGGGCGGCGCCCCCTTTAGCCAAGGGCACGGGCCCCACGGTCTTTTGGGCGGGATGCCAGATTTCGAATATCCCGTTGGCTGGGGGGTTTCGACGGGTCAGTTCAAAATTTTTTGAAATGGGTAATTCAGATTTTTTAGCCAAAATTATAATGAAATTTCTGTGAACACCTGGTTCTTATTAACAAAAATGCATCTAAGGAAAATTTGTGTTCCTATAACTTTCTATGGCCGGGGATTAATTAATCTTAATTAATTGCAAATTGTTCTAATTTGCATCTTAAAGCTTAAGAAACCCTTTTCCCTTGATAACTATTGGTTTCACTAATTGGCCAGATTAATTACCAAGAAAATGGTAATACTACATCTTAAGATTCCTCCGTCGAATATTTGCTCAAAATGAATAAAAAGTTTCTGAACTAAAATGCTGATCTTCTTTTTTTTTTTGCTATTCCAGGGAAATATGTAATAGAGATTAAAAGGAATTAATCCAACTCTTGGCCAACCGCTTTGCCAAGGCACTCAATCCCACATGTCTTCAAAAGGTTTCAGGGATTTTTGAATGTTACTTCCCAAAAAATATTTTTCTTGGTTCAGGGGGAGTGGTTAACTGAATCTGGGTCTCCTTTCCATTATCCTGTTGAATTACTGATTACGCCCTTGTGAATGAAAATGATTTGGCAAACTTTGCCATTTACAAAAAATTGCAGGTTAATTTCATTTTTTAAGGATTTTTATAAATTTTTTGGAAGGGTTCTTTAAACCAACCAACGAGAATACCAAAATTTTGTTCCCTTTACCTTTTGGAGGCTTTTTCAGCAAAAATTTGTTTCTTCTACTCCTACAGGAAAATAACTGGAACCCTATTGTCAAACCCAACTTTTTTTCAAACCTTACCCAATGCCACTTTCACATGGGTACAAAGGGGGCTTGAAATATAAATGGGCGGATTTCCTTTCTGTTTGTTTTACTTCTGGCTTAATTGAAATTTTAACATGGAATTTCAATGAAATTGAGCCACTGTTTGAGCAAACCTTGACCTATTTTTGCTTAAAACCATGTGGTTTTCAATTCCATTTGATGTTTCCTAAATGTTTATCTTTCCCAACTAGCAAATTTGGGGCTTTCTCAAAAACTGTTAATGAATAAACCTTTCCCATTTTAAGGGATTGTTAATTTTAACAGGGGCCCAATTTAAAATTGGGAAATTTGTACTCCACACATTAAGAAAAGAAGAAGGATACAAATTCGAATAATTCGAATAAAAGATTAAGAAAAAAAAAGTTCAAAATAAAAAAATCTTTCAGGAAACCCCAAGGGGGTTGGTTTTTACCAATGGGACTTTTTGATAGGGGGTTCCAATTCATCTCCCCTTTACATCTTTACCTATAAACTTGTCCCAAAATTTTTTTAAAATTAAACCCTTGCCCAATGCTAAATTTTGGGATACAACGGATTAAAATTTAAACCCCGATTTATTTTTTACAAGAGTTTTAAACAAATTTCGTTCTAATTCCCACCCCTTCACATTATTTTATGAGATGGAATGGAACATGGCTTATTTTAAAATAAATAAAGTTTAAAAGATAGGATTAATGGAAAATTAAATATATTTGGATTATTCCTTTCGATTTGACAATGGGTTGAATTGATGGTGCGAGAATTTTGGTTTGGATTTTGGGTAAACCAAAAGTTTTTAAGAAAAGAATTTTACAAAAAACAATTTGTTCAATTTGGCTCCTAATTCAGTTTACTCCAACAATTAGCAAAGGAAGAGGAAAAAAATTCTAGAATTAAATCAAAAATTTAAAAATCCAAAAATCCAAGGAAAATTTTCTTCATGCCCCTCAAATTTTGGTTTTCAAGGCCTTTTTTGTGTCGGCTTCTTCCACTCTGAGAAATTACAATCTTTGTGCTGCAAAAATTGAAAAACCTTGAAGATAAAATTAAACTTCATGGGGGTTTTTTTTGGTCCCTCTCTATTGATTTTCCCCCGACCAATTGAATCAAACGGAGACAGCATGAAAACGTTTAAAAATTGTTTGGCCAAAAATTGGCGGGGAATGAACAATAACATTTTTCCTTTTTGTTTTAAAAGAATGCAAAATAAAGTTTAAAAAAATTTTTGTTTCATTGTAACGTTTTACCTTAGTTGAAAATTAATTCCCAATTTCTCTGAAAATCGGTTGAAAGAAGTTTAGCCGCGAAAAGGCAAACTCACAACACAACGTGGAAATTTCCCCCCATTCCCCGTTGGACTTCACCCAACAAAATGTTGTTATCAAAAGGGAAAAAAATTCCTGGGTAACTCCCCTTTTATCCTTTCCTAAATTTTCAACCAAAACCTTCCCAGGCGCCCTTTTTCCCCAATTTCCTGCCCTTGTCCAGGCCCTCCTTTTTTTTGGCCCGCGACCGGGAAAGGTAACCAAAGTGATGGGTGGCCTCCCGGAAGAGGGTGGGGAACCAGGGAAGGCCTTTAGGCACTTCCCGGGGCCCCCTTCCTCATTCGTATTTCCTGCCATGGCGGCCAAAACAAATGGGATCTCACAAAGTCACCAGGGAAATAATATTCAACCGGAGGGTGGCCTTGGGAAAACCCAAATAAACCATTTTTTCTTTGTGTTCTGTTGGATTTGGTCAAAAAATCTGGGGATATGGAGGAAGAGGGTCCCTTTCCGGTTTGGATCCGCGGCCCCTTGTTTTACTTATTGCATACACCCTTCTCCCTCTCCTTTTCAAACCCTGGCTTGTTTTGGGTACCGGCCAGGGGCCAACTCCTCTTTACCCCCCCCCAAGTTAGCTTTCTTCCACCATTCCCCGATCTCTCAACAACTTTTGTTTTTATCTCTTTTCATTTATCAACTCTTTTGGGTAAACTTTTGCTTAGAGCCAGGCTAAACTGGCCCATAAAACCTCGGAAAGGAAGCACAAAGTTCATCCTTGTGGGGCAAGTAAATTTAAATTGGATTCCCGGACGGGAAGGTCCTAACCGGTGGCTGCCTCACCCGTTGTTGCATTTTGGGAACCAAAATGAATTTTTTTGTGCTTTTCAACATTGTTTGTGATGCCAAATTTCCCAAGCGATTTTATTATGTCGTGCCTATTAAGCAGCCAAAGATCAAATATTTGATATCCTTTGTCACCAAAGTATTGGTCATTCTCTTACAACTTGGCATAAATCTTGTTTTCCAAAAGACTTGGCTGGTGTATCGAAGGATGGTTTTTCCCAATTCCTTTTGCAAAATTTTGATTTGACAAAATTGTCTTCCTTCAAAAACAAATGTAATCCGTGCTTTAATTCCAACTTGGTTCAAAAAGGTCCTCCTCCTTTGAGCTTGAGCCCCTTGCTGGTTCTTGTCTACCTCTCGCAACCCCTTCATTTAGGCCCCCCCCTTGTTTAAGCTCTTTCCAAAGGGCGGACCAAAACTTGAATTCCACCCACTTTGGTAACCTTGGTGGACCATTCCCCGCGAAGCAAAAAGAGGCCCCCCTTAAGACAATCCTTCCTTTGAACTAAAAGAAAACCCGTGACACCATCTTTGTGGGGCATTCATTAGGTTTCGGATCAAGGTAACCCGCCTTACCAACTCCATTTGGCCTTTCCTTGGTCCAATTTTGATTTTTGAAACTTTTTTGGAGCTTGGCCAAAAATGGTTTGAGCCCTGGAATTGGCGGGGCAAAGTATTATCGTCGGATCTACCCAAAACGCCAAACTAATGGTTGGCCCTTGCACCTTTGTAGGGTAGGTTCCGTTGGGAACCGGCCAACAGGGACTTATTCAAGGGCTAGCACCGCATTTTCGGGTTTTCCGGGAGAGGAGAACCCTTTTCCTTGGTGGGCCCTTTCCATTTTACTTTTGTCCCACCCCCGTCCCGGCCCCTTTGAAATCCGGTCCTCCTGGGAAACATGGGAAAGTTTTGGTGTTTTCCAGCCCCGGAAAAGATCTTAAGCCACCTTTCCTTTTGGGGCCAGTGTTATTTCTGGCGGAAAGGCCTCCAAGCCAAGAACCGTTTGTTGAAAGCCCCTGGGAGCCCCAAGTGGGGGAAGAAAGAAAATGGCGAACATAAAGGGACCTTGGCTTTGCTAGCCCTTGTTCTAGGAGTGCGCAAAAGGGAAAAGGATCTTTTCTTAAACGGTCGTAAAGCCTTTGGGAAGCCACCTTTGGGCACTCCATGTCCGGAGAACCCCAATGAGTTGGATATTTTCAACCGAAACGCTTTTTCCCTGTTCCCTCTTTTTTCTTGGGAAAACTTGTTTTAGAGCAGAGGCAAAAGGTGAAGGGCGGGCTTTGCTTGGGCAACGTTGAGAATTTGTTTTAAAGATCATTCAAATCCTTTATCCACCTCTGAAGGGATTGTCAACCCTTGGACTGCCTCCCAGCCCGTTTGAATTCCGCGGGACCGGCCAGGCGTTTAGTTTGTCCCTAGCCTGATTCCGTTCCCCCCGGAAGAAAAGGGGCCCGAATGTTTCCGTTGAATTCCGCCCGGTTGCCTCAACACTGCTCCCCAAAAGCCCGGTCGGTTTTTCCATAAAGAGGGTTTTGTTTTTGAAATTGGCGGCTCGGGGTTAGTTCGGCCGGAGGGTATGGCTCGGCGCTGCCTTTCAACCCAGGTTGTATTTTGGGTACATGGCCATAACCACCAGACCCGCACCTTGGGACAAGGTCACCAAACACAGGCTGTTTTTGGGAGAAATTGGCTTCATTGGACAGAGGGCCATTCTATAGTTGGTTTTAATTCTATCCTTTGGGGGGGCCCCCGGGTGCAAGGATAACCTGTCCTTTCAAAGGCCAGGGGTTGAAATGAGGGGGTCCTACCAAAAAAAGGGCCCTCGCCATCGCGGGGCAACCCGCCCGGCCAAAGGTGGGGTTATGTTGGCGGTCCGGGCCCGGGCCAAAATGTTTGCCGGCGCGGGCTCCCGGGAGTTCTCCGGTAACGGCGCCCTTATCCATGTTGCCCTGTCTAACTTTGGAATAATTTCTCAAAAATTGCGTCCATTTGGATGGAAGATTCAGCGGGTTGGACTTTCAAAACCCACATTATAAATGCCGGGTTGTTACCAAGGCCCGGAGGCAAATTCCAAGTTGGACGGTTCAATTATCCCATTTGAAATGTTTCTCTTAGTGTTTTGGGGACCCCGGGAAAGGGTTTACCAATGGCAGAACGGCTGGTCTTCAACTAAATGTGCCCATTTTAAACAAAATTTTGGATGGTTATTCAAATTTTGGCTGGACCTGAAAAAATTGTTTTGCTTTTAAACTTGGAATATGGTTAATTGGGTATTGGCCTTTTTTAGAATTTTGTTAGTTTCTACCCTTGAGAATCATCCACACATGAGACTACTTGGGAAACGTGCCACTTACAAAACAGCATAGCGAGTTTCTTGGAGAAATTTTTCCCAACCAAGGCCTGGTTCAAATTTCTGAAAATGAAGCTCAAATTGTATATTCCTTTGTTGAACATTTGTTGCCTAAAAAGCTTTCCTCGCTTTGCAAAAATGAACAAAGGGGGGTGCCAGAAATATTTCCCTTTCCTTTAACCTCGGTACCTCGGCAATTAGAAAACGGCCGAAACAAAGGGTAGGGATGTATTGAAGGGCGGGCTGGAACAATCCGTCGGTTCCTTTCCGGCTGAACTCAGCATCTTTACCACCGAGGGGGAAAAATGATCCATCTTTCGGACCATCCAACTTTTTAATTTATTGTTTGCGGGAACTTGCATTTTTTGACTTTGAAAAGAATTCAATCGGTGTTGGATATTTTCAAAACAAAGGGAAAGTTTTGGGTTTAAGCACCGGCGAACTAAGTCGCCACTGTTGGCCGATTTCCAATGATAAATTTTTCGTTTTGAAAAGTTTTTCGAAACCCTTTGAAATTTCTAATAGGGATTGCCCCATTTCCCTTTTGGAGCCCAAATTTTCCCAGGCCACGGAAAATATGTCTTGTCGCCAAAAGGGTACTTTAGGGCGGTCTGCCTTTTCCCAAAAATTTTTTTTTTTCCCTTGAAACGGGCCCCGGGAAAGGGGGAAATCCTCCGGGTAGGTTTTTCCCCCAAAACCCCCCCTTTCCCTGGAAACCCCTTGGGCAAAAGGGGCCCAAACCCAGTTCGGTGGGAAAAGTTTTTTGAGGGGGGGAGGCTTGGGGTTAACCATGCGAGGGACCCTCGCTGGAAAGGGGCCAAATGAGGGCCAAAAGGGGGGCCCAGTTAGGGACCTACAAAAGAATTTCCCTTTTCCCAAGAAAATTTTTCCAGGGTGGGATTCCAAATTTTCCCCCTCTTTTGGGGCCTTTCGGGAAAAGTGGGAGGCGGGCCTGGGAAGGCGTTTTCCGGTCTGCAGACCGGGGTGGAATTTGAAAAGCCTCCCAAAGACAGAAATCTGGGGGCCCAAACCCCGAAAAGGGTTTGGGGGGTTTGCCCCCAGGAAATTTGCCCAAAGTTTTCCCCTTTGGCCCTTTCCCCGTAGAAAAGGCCTTTTCCCGGGCCCCCCGTTGTTTTTAGGGCTTTTTGGTTTCGGATTTAAAAAGGAAGGTTTTGGTTTAAAATTTTTTGGCATTTCCAAAAATTTTTTTTTGGCCAAAGGGGTTGGAAATGGATCCAAATTCCCGCTTTTTGGGTTTGTGGTTTAAGGTTTTAACGAACCTTTGGGATTTCCTTTGGGGGCCGTTTAAAAAGTTTATTTTTTGGGTTTTTTTTTATTTTAAAAATCCGTTTCCCCCGTTTGGCCAAGGCAAACCCTTGGAAATTTTTAGGAAAACTTTTTCCCCCTTTACAAAATTTTTAAAGGGTTATTTAAAAATTTTTTCCCCAATTTTTCCCGAAAAAGTTTTTTTAAAGCGGGTGAAATTTTAACGATTTGGGGTCGCCCCCTTTTTACCGTAATTAAAATTTTATTACAGGGATTGATTCCTATTTAAACCCACCCAAAGGGAAAACTTTTCTTAAAAAAAATTAAATTTTTGGGTTTTTTGGGAAAAATAATTTTTCCAAAACCCTTTTGGAATTCTGGCCAATTTCCCTTTCAACTTTCTAAAATCCCCCCGGGGGGTTTCCTTCCTGGGTTTGAACAAAGGGGGCATTTTTTTCCATGGGTTTCCCTTTTAAAATTTTGAAATTTAAAACAGGTTTCGTGGAAAAAATTTCCCCAATTTTTGGGTTTGAGGGAACGGGAATTTCGGTTTCCAAATGGTTTAACCTATGACCCCCCGGGTGAAATTGTTTAAAAAGGGTCTTCCCCAAAGGGAGAAGCCACCGCCATTCCTTTCAAGGGAACCCGAGGCCCCAAATTCAAAGCAAGGGAAAACAAATTTGGGTTTCCCTTCTTTTTTTGGGAATTCCTTTTTAATTTAATTTTTCGGAATTGGGTTTTATTGATTTAAAAAATCGTTTTTTAAAACTTTGGGGTTTTTAAAAGAAAACGTTAAAGGGGCTCTTTTTGGGCCCCTTTAAATTCCCCCCCTTTTTAAAAAAAGTTTAAGAATTTTTTTTAAAATTATTTACAAAAGGGGGTTTTTTTGAAAAACGCAAAGTAATTTAGTATTTAATTTTTGGCATTTTTATTTTGTCTTTCATTTTAAATATTTCCCGGATTTTCCACCCTTAACCCCATCCGGAACCCAAATAATTTCCCTTGCTTGTTAAAAAGGGCGTATTGTTTAAAATTTTTAAAAACTTTGAACTTTGGGTTTGGGAAAACCCTTTGCAGGGTTTCCCCTTAAGAGGTTTTCCAAGGGGAAAATTGCCCTTTTTGGAAAAGGCCCGGCCCCAAAAAAACCAGGGCCTTTTCTTTTCTTTGGACAAATTGAAATGGATTGTTTCCCCCTGGTCTTTAAAGCCCGCCCAAGGGGTGACTGTTAGGCCGGCCCAATAGGGTTTCGGACCCCAAACTTTTGACCCCTGACCTCCCCGGGGAGAAAAAAATTTTTTTGGGTTATTCGATTTTAAAAGGGATTTTTTTTAAAAGAACCGAAAACACCCCACAGCGGGCTCAAAAACAATCCGCCGGCGGCGGGTCGGAAATTTTTTCTTTTGTTTTTAAAACCCAACCCACCTAATGGGTTTTTTTCCCAAAAGAGGGAAGTTTTAAAGTTTTCTAAACTGGGTTTCCCCCAAAAAAAACAAAAAAAAAGGGACGGGCATTTTAATTTATGGGGCGAGCCCTTTTATTTAAAAAGTTTAAAAGAAAAGAAAAAGGATTTTTAAAGGGTTTTAGACGGTCGCCCCCCAAAAAACCCCAAGGGTTTGTCCCCCTTCCCGGGAAGGGATTTTTGAATGGCAGGGGAATAAAATTTTCCCGGTAAAACTAAAAGGCCCCCCGCCCACGGGAAATTTTAAGCTGGGGTCCCGATTTTTGGGCCCCGGGAAATTGGCCCGCCAGGGCGACAGCTTTTCGGGGGGCCCTTTCAAAAAAAATTTCCCCGGGGGGGGGGACCGGTTTGGGGAAAAGGAAAACCCGAAAAGGGAGGGGGGACCAAGTTTTTGGGGCTTGTTTTGAGCCTTAAGGGGTTTTTAGCCAAAATTCTTTTTTTGGGAAAAAATTGGTATTAAATTTTTTAAAAGGGCCGGGTGGGGACCGGGTTTAAACCCACGGGGCCCCTCGGGGCCAAAGTTTCGGGATTTAACCCCAGCCCAAACCCCTAAAACTCCCCGAAAAAACACAAAGCTTTTAAAAGGAGAAAATCATTTTGGGGAACCTTTTTAAAAAGGGCTAAATTTTCTTTGGGGGGGGAATTTAAACCCGGCCCAAATGGGCCCCGAGTGGATTTCCCCCCAAATGGAAAAGTGCCTTTCGATTTCCCAAATTAGGGAAAGTATCTCTATCGAAATTAATTTCTTTGGGTTTTCCTTTTGGGAAAACAGAAATTTTAAAACCCTTTTAGCCCCTTTCCCTCTAAACGGGTCCCCCGGGGAAAAAAAAAAAAAAGGACGTTGGCCCTTTTTTTTGTTTCCCTTATCCGGAATTTAATTTTTTAAAAGAAATTTTACCTTTTAAAAGAAATTTGGGGGCCAAAACCCGGGTTTTTGGGCTACCCAAAGCCCACCTCTTTTTGGGAAACCAAGCCCGGTCCGGGGCCCCCCTCGGTTTTTAAACATTTTTTAACCCCGAAATTTATTGCAAATTTTTAAAAATAAAACGGCCCTTGTTCCGAGGGAGCCCCCCTTTTTATTCCCGGGTCCCGTCTTGTTGCCTGGGATTGGCCCCACTAAATAGCCCGGGGTTTTCCCGGGGGGTTTTGGGCCCAGGCTTAGAAAAAAGGAAAATCAAAAAACCCCGGGATTTTTGCAAAAACCTTTTAAAAAAGGTATTTGAAATGGGGGGTTGAAAAAGGTTTTTTCCCCCCAAAAAATTTTCTTAAGATTTAAACCCCGCTTAAATTGGCCCATCAAAAGATCAAAATTTTAGGTTTTTGGTTTAAAAGGGCGAAGGGTTTTAGTTAAATAAGCTTTCCATTTAAAAACCCAAAAAGGGACTTATAAAAAAATTAAAAATAGGGTCCCAAAAAAGGGCTTTGGCAAACAAGAAAAATCGTATTTTTTTAATCTTTCCCTTTAAGGGAATTTGATCGTTTAAAATTTTTCGGTTTTAAAACATTTTTTAGGGTTAAAATTTAGGTTTAAGGTTTCGGGAGCATTTGTGGAAATTTTGTGTTTCTTTTGGGTTTTTTAATGTTAAAATTTAAAATTTTTGTTTTTAAAGGAAATTCTTTTGGGCAGAGGTTAAACCCCACCTGTTGCCATTTGTGAAATCAATGGGGAAAAACCTTTATTATAGAGGGGTTCCCGGTGCTTTCCCATATCGGAGTTGGGGGGCCTTTTAAAATTTGCGGGAAAAATTGGGGGAATGGGGATTTGGGCCCGAGAAATTTGTTCAATTTTTGAAACAAACAAAAAACCCAAAAAAAAAAATTTTGGTGACCCTTTGGGCCCCTTGCTTTAACGGGGAACGGTCGGATTCTAAAAAAAGAAATTAAATAAAAGGAAAAACAGGAGCCTTGAGCAAAGGAAACCCTTCCCTTGTTTAAAATTTGGCTTTCCCTTTAAAAACCCCAAGTTTTATAAATGGTCTTTTCAAAACCCATCCCCGGAAAACTTTCTATGTTTTCAAACAAAACCCTTTTAAACCCTTTTTTCAAAAAATTGGGAAAAATTTAAAAAATTATAAAACCCAAGGCTTTTGGGGGCGGGACCCGGCCCCCCGAAAATTAAATTTTAAAAAACCCCTTTTTTTCTTGGCCCTTTGGGGGTTCAACGTTTAAAGGGCCCAAAATTTTGGGCCCGATCCCCCCCCTTTCCGGCAAAGGCTTTCCAAAAACCGAAATAAAAAGAATTTTCAAAATTTTGTTTGGGTTTACCCCTAATGGAGGTGTTTCCCCTTT
This sequence comes from Aegilops speltoides, assembly GCA_021437245.1. Taxonomy (NCBI): domain Eukaryota; kingdom Viridiplantae; phylum Streptophyta; class Magnoliopsida; order Poales; family Poaceae; genus Aegilops; species Aegilops speltoides. The sequence goes on from CM038146.1 coordinate 480,398,035, forward strand.
AAATTTTGGGAAAAGGGGGACCAGTTCTTTAAAATCCCAAATTTTAAAAGGATTTTTTACCCCCTTTTATAATTAAGGAAAGGGAAATAAAGGGGGTCAAAAGGTTTTTGAAATAAATTTTTTTTTTTTTTTTTTGGGTTCCATTTTTGGTTTAAAGTGGATTTAAAATCAAAGGGAAACCAGGTGGGGAAACCAAAACCGTGGGTTCTTTAAAACGGTAATTTAATTTTAGGGTTTCCCGGAAATAAAATTCTTTTCTTTAAAGGATTTTCAACCAACACTCCCGGGGTAAAAAGCCCCAAGGTTAGAATGCAGTTAAAATGGGAAGTTTTAATTGGGAGGGAAAAGTAAAATTTTGCGTGGGGAAATTTGGCCCCAAATTTCCCCAAAGCCCTTTGGGGCCAAAACCCCCTTCTTTAGGATTTAAGGAATTTGGGCCCCCTTTTTTTTTTAATTGATTTAAATTTTGTAACATTTATTAAAATTTTCCCTTAAAGGGTTTTTAAACTCAAATGCCCCCAAGGGAAATTTTTTTCTGGCCTTTAGGATTTGAAAAAATTAAATTTTCTTAAAAAAAAAAGGGTATATTTCCAAAAGGGAAAAACCCTTGTTCCCTTTGGTTTTTTAAATTAAGGGGAAAATTGTTTGGTTTTTCAAAAGTTTTGATTTTTTAATTTTTACAAAAAAATTTTAATTTTAAATTTTATCAAAAAAAAAGGGGAAAAATTTTGTAACAAAAATAAGAATAAAATCCAAATTTAAAAGAATTTTACCTGGGGTAAATGCCAACATTGGTTTGGGGGAAAATTTTCCTTTAAAATTTTTTCCCCAAATGAAATTGTTTTGGTTTAAAAAGGCCCGGGGCCTTTTTTTAGAAAAAACCCGTTTCCCCTTTACCCCATAAATTTCCTCAACAAGGAAACCCAAATAATTTTTAAATTTTGGGAAATTTTTACAAATTTTTAAAAAAACCCTTAGGGTTTTAATAAAAAATGTTTAAATTTTTTAAATCTTACCTTTTGGTAAAAATTTTAAAAATTATGGGTTTTTGGGGGAAATAACAGGAACCCTTTTCAAAAATTTTCGGGGGTTCTGTTTTAAGGCCCGCCGCAACGTTTAAAAAAGGTGGGCTTAAAAAAAACCCAACCGGGGTTTCTTTTCTTTCCCAAAAAACAAAATTTTAAAAATTCCCTGTTGGTTTTTGTTTCCTTTGCAAAGTTGGGGTAAAAAGTCATTTGGGTTTCCAAAACCCAACACCCTAAACCTTTTGAGACTTTCAAAACCCCTTTTCGGACTTTCAAAATCAAAAAAACCGAAAATTGGGGTTTTGCTTTTCCCCGGTTAAAAGGGAGCAAACCCTTTTTTTTCTTTGGGATTAAAAAAAATCTAGAAAGGTTAAAAAGGGGTTTTTTCCCAAAATAAACCCCCGATTTAAGGTTCCCTTTACCCCTCCCCAGGGATTTCTGAAACATTTCCAAAAAAAAAACTTAAATTTCCCTTAAACAGTTGAAATCAAATTTTGTTTTTAATTTGTTTAATTTTTTTTTTTAAACCATTTTGGTTTGCCCCTTAAACTTTGGATTAAATTTTAAGTGTCCTTAATGCTTAAAAATTTAAAGGGTTGGGCTCCCGAAGTAAACCTTTTTTTTGGGGGAAAATGTTTAATCCCTTTTAATTTTTTTTTGGGAAACTTAAATTTTAATTTTTTATTTTAAAAAAAAAATTTTTAAAATTTAAAAGGAAAACCCTTTTATCCCCTTGGCAAAATTTAAATTTCTAAAAATTTGTTTTGGAATCCGGGAAATTTAAAATTTCTTAAAATAAAATTTTAAAGGGGTAGTAAATTTCTTTCAAAATAAATGGGCCCCGGTTTTCTTTTTTCCCATAGCAATTTCCCCCTTTAACCTGTTTTGGGTTTCCCCGGAAATTTAAATTAAATTTTTTTTTAAAGAAACAATTGGGTTTTTAACCCCGTTATTAAATCCTCCTGAACGGGCCTTTTTCTTGAAATTTACCCCTTTTTGTTAAATTTTTGGGAAAAAAAACCCCGTGTAAAATATTTTGGTTTAAAATTTATTTGGAAACCCGGAAAAAATTTTACCAATTATTTGGAAATTGTTGGGAAAGATTAAATTGAAATTTCTTAGCAAAGAAATTTTCCGGATTCTAAATTGGCGGGAGACCCCTTGGCCCGTTAAACCAGAAAAAGGTTTGTTTCAAAGGGGATTCCTCGGAAAATCCCCACCCAAATTTTAAATTACCTTTTAGGGGTCCCTCCTCTTTCCTTTTTTTTTTGACCCAAACCCCGAAAGGGAAAGGGAAATGCGGGTTTCACGGGGGGCAAAACCCGGGCCCCAATTTGGGAGCCTTTCCGGGCCCTTCCTTATTCAATTTTTTTCAGAACCCTTTAAAAATTTTCTTGGGAAATAAGGGGAAGGGGAGGGAACATCCGGGAAGCCCCAAATACCATTTTTTTGAAAAAAGGGGTTGGAAACAAATGAAAGGGCCTTTGCCTTTAAAACCCCCTTTGGTTGTTTATTTTTTTAAATTTTTCTTCCACCCTTTTTTTTGGGAAAACCCGGGGGAAACTAAAAAAAAAGGGGTGCCTTCCAACAAAGTCAACTAAACCTTTGTACCCTTTTTATCTTAAATTTGCCCATTTCCCCGGGTTTTGAACTTTGGGAACCCTACTTTAACTAATCAGGTTCCCTTTTTTGGGGCCCAAACGGCGGCAGAAATTTTTTGAAACCCGTTTGGGAAAGGTCCCAAACCGGGGCTTTTTTATTTGTGGTTTTGTTTAAAAAGTTTTTTGGCCAAAGATTTCCCGTTTCCCCCAAAACAGGTTTTATTTTTTGCCTAAAAGACCGGTTTTTATCCAATTTGGGGCCAAAGTTTTCTTTCAAAAATTCATTTGGGCGGGCTTTTTAAAACCCCTTTTTTAAAATTTTTAAGGTGCCTCCCTTGCAAATTTTAATTAGGGTGGACAAAAAATTTTAAAAGGATTTTGGAACGAAAATTTAAAGGGTTTCCCCGGGAAACTTCCCCTTCTGATTCCTAATAGGGAAATTAGAGGGGTTTTTCAAAAGGTTTTAAAGGGGGATTTAACCCGTTTTTTTCCCCTTTTCCCAATTTGGGGCCCTTCCCCCGGAAGGGGGTTTTTGGTCCAGAAAGGGTTTTCCCTTTAATCCCCCAAAAATGAAAATTTTCCTAGGAAATTTTCGGGGTTACCCAACTTTTTTCCCCTTTTCCCTTAATTCCAAAAAATTTTGGGTTTTCAAAGGCGGTTCCTAAAATAATTTTGGGCGAAGCAGCAGTCTCTGATGGCTGCATGCCACTGGGCGGCCCACCCTTCATTCCTTGCATCCAGCCGAGGCTCCGCCGGGCGCGCCCGAGCGGCGGCAGAATGGTGTGGCCATGGACAAGGTCGCCGGCCACAAGGACGAGCAAAGCCACAGCCATGAGCGCTGTTCTGGATGCCATTCTTCTTGCCGTCTCTGCTCCTCTTTTGCTAGCTGCAAACACCAGTAGTCTGCACTGCACATGGGCCGGGGAGTGCATATATATACGTAGCACAAGTGTGGATCTGCAGACTCGTAGGTTAGGCCTTTGATGAGACGATGAATGCGTAGCAAATGAATGGAGGAATCGGTATCTTGTAGCGCCGCAACGGAGGTTTCCATCGTACACCTTGTCAGGTCAGCCCCAACACATACACACACACAAACAAGGCAAAAACAAATGTTCTCATCACATTCAGATTTTTTTTTTTTTGCGGAGATCATATTGGGAACTTGCAACTGCTTCTACACTCTTGTTGGATCTAGTGATCTGCTGGAATTTGCATTTTTGTTGCTACTTTGAAAAGAATTTAGACCATATCATTTAGAAACAGAAATTCAAATCACATAGAAGTATAGTCAAAAAGACGGACCGTGTACGTCTACACGGAGCGAATCGTTAGACTCGGCTCGCATTTGCGCTGCGTGTAATGCCTCAACGTCTATACATCATCGCTCGTATAGACTCGGCTCGCATTTGTGATGCGTGTGTGCCTCAACATCTATACGTCGGTCTTTTGCCTCGCAAACCCGATTAGCCAGCGCTAACTGGCCCGTGATTGCTTCCTCGGCTCTACTTAGGCCAACGACAGTCTAATTAAGCCGCGCAACTGATTTGCACACGAGCGGTGTGGTACTATTCTTTTTTTAGAATCGAGCGGTGTGGTACTATTAAAATACACCGAGAGCTCACAGCCTAACTAAGCAATTAAGCCCACGCTGGACGGCCCGCCTAAACCTACGGGTGGCGGCCCGCTAGGTTGCTCCACGGGATTGATTGGCCGGCCGCAAGGATCAGCACTACATCTGTAGCTCATGTTTGTCTCAAAAAAATAAAAAAAATCTGTAGCTCATGTGCTAGTTTCTCTTGGTGCACGTATGAACCGGTGGTACTTATTAGCTTTGCCATTGTGATGTCATGTACTATATATACCTGATTCTGCAAGCTCTTGGCCATTCTTCTCTTCGTCAGTTCGTGTCGCCCCACCCTAGTTTGTGTGTCGATGCGCCCCTCCTTGCTGTTGTAGCAGTGGCGTGTCATGTTGAGAGAGGCCTGGACCTCACCGGTGATCTGGATGCCATACTCACCCACGGTGAGCTTCACGACCGGTACGGACTATGGAGTCATCGCACACAAGCTGGAGGAAGCCGCCTCAGCCGTTGTCATGGAAGCAACTGACGTCGATGCCAAAGGTGTAGGGGATGGTGATGTGTTGCCGCACTTGTCGCAGCAGCTTGGCTGCACAACCTGCTGTGGTGGCTACTGCTGCTCCTCGGCTTCAGACTCGAGTCCCTGGCAGTAGCAACAACAGCACGAGCTTCGCTGTTTAGCCAACGGCAGAACTTGTTTTTTCTTTTTTTTTTTGTGAACACGCAAAAGGTTTGCGTGCCGATGTATTAGAGGAAGGAAAAATAGTACAGAGTGTCCAGCGGCAGGCCGCGTTTACAGGGGACGATGCAACTGTGCCTGGCAGGCAACTATAATGTCGCACTAAGAAAGACAACGCCCTACAAAGGAGAGGAAACTATCTCCAAATATGATCCAGCCCTTTTGCTTCAGAGATCTTCCACAGCCTGGCTTCCTCTTCGATATGCCGACAAAGCTCCCGAGCCGCAACCGCTGAGCGTTGGAAAACGCGGTTGTTGCGCTCCTTCCCCAACATCCACACGGTGAGGATGGCCACAGAGTCGAAACCCTTGCGCTAGGCACGTGCGAGTCGTTAGGTGCCGGAACGAGATGGCCTAGCCCGCAATGAGCAAGTGTCGAATGCCACACCTCCCTAGCATAGACGCATCCCAAGGCGAGATGGTCCGCAGTTTCCGCCGCATGGTTGCACAGTGGGCACATGACATGGGACGGCATACCATGCTGTAGACGCCGGTCGGCCGTCGAGCGCCTCCTCCGCATGGCCAGCCAGAAGTGCAGTTTGCACTTGGCCGGTGCCCAGGCCTTCGAGGGCTTTCCCGCCGGGGAAGTGCACAAGGCCGGCGAAGAACAGCCTATAGGTAGAGCTCGTCCATACTTGATGCAGCAGCATACTTTGTTTTTCCAAAATTAAAATTACATGGAGGGAATTATTTTTGCATGGCACCGCTGGAACAAGGTGACGAGGAGAAGCGAGAGAAAAGAAGACATGGCAATTGGCAGCTAGCGTACTTTGTTTCCTTGAAATTCAAATCACATCATTTAAAAAATAAATAAATTCAAATCAGATGAGAAAAGACCGACCTACACGGAGCAGATCGTTAAGACTCGGCTTGCACTTTGTGTCTGCCTTAACGTCTATACGTCGGTCTTTTGCCTCGGCAAACCCAATTAGCCAGGGCTAACTGGCCCGTGACTGCTTCCTCGGCTCTAATTAAGCCGCACAACTGAATTGCGCTCGAGCGGTGTGGTACTATTAAGCAGCTAAGCGTACGCACGACGGCCCACCAGCCGAACATTTTTTCAAACCTACAGGTGGCGGCCCGCTACGTTGCTCTCGCAGGGGATGGATCCCAGGGGAGCTCCTAACCAGCGCCTTAAGCGCCGGTTCAGGAAGGTGGCGCTCACAGCCGCGCCTGCTGGGCCGGCCCACGACACACCTTAGCTATACCACAAAAAAATCCCCTAAAAGGGCTACTCCCGTGAGGATTCGACCACACGACGTCTAGTTCCTGTTCCAGACGCCTAACCACTAGGGTAACCAATCAATCATGGATAATTTCAGCGCGAATGGATGAAGAATACTTAAAGTCGTGCTATTTATTGCGCACAGATTTGGGAAACGTAAAATTTTTTGACAAAAAATTTGAAAGTTCACATATTTCAAAATAAATTACGAATCGAAAAGGTTAACGAACTAAAAAAATCAGTGATTTTAAAAAAGTTCACAAATTTCAAAAAAGCTCATCAATTTTGAAAAATAGTTCATCGGTATCAAAAAAGTTCATTCAAATTTAAAAAAAGTTCAACGAATTTGAAAAAAGTTCATTAAATTTGAAAAAGGTTCATCGAAGTTGGAAAAAGTTCATCGAAATCTAGAAAAAGTTAATCAAATTTGAAAAAAGTTCATGGAATTTTAAAAATAATAATGTATTTTTCGTTTTTTGTTCGTGATTTCAAAACGTGTTCATAGTTTTCAAATTTATTCACTTTTTCAAATTTTGTTCACAATTTTAAAATGTTCAGTGTACATAAAAAAATGTTCAGTGGTATTTAAATGCTTTTTCAGCGCATATCACAAAATTGTTCAATGTGTAGTTAAAAATTGTTCAGATTATATTACAAAATTGTTCAATGTATAAAATTTGTTCATCTCATATCAAAAAAATGTATAAATATGTTTCAAATTATTTCAATGTATATCACAAAAATGTTCGCTGTGTAGTTAAAAAGTGTTCATCGTACACCAAAAAATGTTCAGTGCATATTTGAAAATCGCATGTCGTATATAAATTTTTGTTCATGTTCTCAATAATTGTTCACGTTTTTAAAAATTCATGGAATTTGAAAAATTTCATTGAATTTTAAAAAGAATTCATCGTTTTGATAAAAGTTCATTCAATTTTAAAAATTTCACGAATTTTACAAACTCGATTTTTTAAGAAAATAGAAAAAGGAAAATGAGAAAAGAAAAAGAGAAAAGGAACCAGAAAAATAGAAAAAAACGCCCAGAAATCAGCGAGCAGTGAAAGCTGGTTTGGTGGGCTCTCGCGGCCTACGTAAATAAAAGAATGCAAATAAGTAAATGAACACGGTCTGTACGGTCGTGTGTTGGTTGGTTCGCTGCTGTTTCCACGGAGGGATCGCGAGTTCAAGCCCTCACAGTGGCATAAGAATTTTGCTGCAGTTTTTTTAACAGAAAGAAAAAGAAGGAAACGGGTCGGCCCAGCGCGGCGCGGGGGTATGCGCCCGTTTGCAGCAACAGAAGAAACGGGCGCTTAAGGCGCCCGTTAGAAAATGCCCGGATCCCGCCCGAGTTGGCTTGGCACCGCGAAGTCTTCCGGTGTCGCCACGCACCGCTTCACGTATGAGTCCAGTCCAGCACCACCCCATGGACTCCACGGCTTGCTTGGCGCTCCACCACTTGACCGCGTCCGGGCTGCCGGCGGCGCTGCCCCCGCGCGAAGAATATCAACCCGGCCTACCTTCACGCGACATCAACCTGGCGGCGGTGCTGCCCTGATGCAACGGCGAGCCGGCCCTGCTGGATGCGACGACAAACTCGCAGCCTAGCGTTGCCCTACGCGACTGCGACCCAGTGCCTGAAGGAAATATGCCCTAGAGGCAATAATAAAGTTATTATTTATTTCCTTATTTCATGATAAATGTTTGTTATTCATGCTAGAATTGTATTAACCGGAAACATAATACATATGTGAATACATAGACAAACATAGTGTCACTAGTATGCCTCTACTTGACTAGCTTGTTTATCAGAGATGGTTATGTTTCCTAGCCATGGACAAAAGAGTTGTCATTTGATTAACGGGATCACATCATTAGGAGAATGATGTGATTGACTTGATCCATTCTGTTAGCTTAGCACTTGATCGTTTAGTATGTTGCTATTGCTTTCTTCATGGCTTATACATGTTCCTGTAACTATGAGATTATGCAACTCCGTTTACGGAGGAACACTTTGGGTACTACCAAGCGTCACAACGTAATGGGTGATTATAAAGGAGTACTACAGGTGTCTCCGAAGGTACATGTTGAGTTGGCGTATTTGAGATTAGGTTTTGTCACTCCGATTGTCGGAGAGGTATCTCTGGGCCCTCTCGGTAATGCACATCATTATAAGCCTTGCAAGCAATGTGACCAATGAGTTGGTTACGAGATGATGCATTCTGAGCGAGTAAAGAGACTTGCGGTGACGATATTGAACTAGGTATTGGATACCGACGATCGAATCTCGGGCAAGTAACATACCGATGACAAAGGGAACAACGTATGTTGTTATGCTGTTTGACCGATAAAGATCTTCGTAGAATATGTAGGAGCCAATATGGGCATTCAAGTCCCGCTATTGGTTATTGACCGAGAATAGTTCTAGGTCATGTCTACATAGTTCTCGAACACGTAGGGTCCGCACGCTTAAGGTTTCAATGACAGTTATATTATGAGTTTATGAGTTTTGATGTACCGAAGGAGTTCGGAGTCCCCGATGAGATCGGGGACATGACGAGGAGTCTCGAAATGGTCGAGACGTAAAGATCGATATATTGGACGACTACATTCGGAGTTCGGAAAGGTTCCGAGTGATTCGGGTATTTTTGAGTACCGGGAGTTACGGGAATACGGGGAAGAGTATTGGGCCTTAATGGGCTTTAGTGGGAAGGAGCCGGGAGGAGGCGCGCCCTCCCATGCCCAGTCCGAATTGGACAAAGGGTTTGGGCGCGGCCCCCTCTCCCTTCCTTCTCCACTTCCTTCTTTCCCCTTGACCTAGTTGGACTAGGAAAGAAGGAATCCTACTCCCGGTGGGAGTAGGACTCCTTGGCGCGCCTCCTCCTAGGGCCGGCCTCCTCCTCCCTCCTCCTTTATATCTGGGGCAGGGGCACCCCATAGACACACAAGTTGATCTCGGATCATTCCTTAGCCGTGTCGGTGCCCCTCCACCATATTCCACCTCGATCATATCGTCATGAGCTTAGGCGAAGCCTGCGCCGATAGAACATCATCATCGTCACCACGCCGTCGTCTTGTGAAACTCATCTCCGGAGCTCGGCTGGATCGGAGGCGGAGATCGTCATCGAGCTGAGCGTGTGCTGAACTCGGAGGCTCCGTGACGTTCGGTGCTTGGATCGGTCGGATCGTGAAGACGTCGACTACATCAACCGCGTTGTGCTAACGCTTCGCTTCGGTCTCACGGGTGCGTGAGACAACACTCTCCCTCGTTGCTATATCATCACCATGATCTTGCGTGTGCGTAGGAAATTTTTGAAATTACTCGTTCCCCAACAATGGCATCCGAGCCTAGGTTTTATCGTTGATGTTATATGCACGAGTAGAACACAAATGAGTTGTGGACGATATAAGTCATCTGCCTACCAGCATGTCATACTTTGGTTCAGCGGTATTGTTGGATGAAGCGGCCGGACCGACATTACGCGTGACGCTTCGCGAGACTGGTTTTACCGCCGTGCTTTGCACACAGGTGACTAACGGGTGTCTGTTTCTCCAACTTTAGTTGAACCGAGTGTGGCTACGCCCGGTCCTTGTGAAGGTTAAAATGGAGTCTATTTGACAAACTATCGTTGTGGTTTTGATGCGTAGGTAAGAACGGTTCTTGCTCAGCCCGTAGCAGCCACGTAAAACTTGCAACAACCAAGTAGAGGACGTCTAACTTGTTTTTGCAGGGCATGTTGTGATATGATATGCTCAAGACGTGATGAGATATAAGTTGTTGTATGAGATGATCATGTTTTGTTGAAGTTATCGGCAACTGGCAGAAGCCCTATGGTTGTCTCTTTGTTGCATAAGATGCAAGTGCCAAATAATTGCTTTACTTTATCGCTGTGCGATAGCAATAGTTGCAAGAGCAATAGTTGGCGAGACGACCATGTGACGACACATTGATATAGATCAAGATGATGAAGATCATGGTGTCGTGCCGGTGACGATAGAGATCATGACGAGACTTTGGAGATGGAGATCAAAGCGCAAGATGATCATGGCCATATCATGTCACATATTTTGATTGCATATGATGTGTATCTGTTATACATCTTATTATGTTTTGTTTGACGGTAGCATTATAAGATGATCTCTCACTAATTATCAAGAAGTGTTCTCCACAGTATGCACCGTTATGAAAGTTCTTCGTCTTTGAGACACCACATGATGATCGGGTGTGATAGGCTCTACATTCAAATACAACGGGTGTAAAACAGTTGCACACGCGGAATACTCAGGTTATACTTGACGAGCCTAGCATATACAGATATGGCCTCGGAACACGGAGACCGGAAGGTCGAGCGTGAATCATATAGAAGATATGATCAACATAGAGATGTTCACCATTGAAACTACTCCATCTCACGTGATGATCGGACATGGTTTAGTTGATTTGGATCACATGATCACTTAGATGACTAGAGAGATGTCTGTCTAAGTGGGAGTTCTTTAGTAATATGATTAATTGAACTTTAATTTATCATGAACTTAGTCCTGGTAGTATTTTGCAAATTATGTTGTAGATCAATAGCTCGCGTTGTTGCTTTCATATGTTTATTTTGATATGTTCCTAGAGAAAACTGTGTTGAAAGATGTTAGTAGCAATGATGCGGATTAGATCCGTGACATGAGGTTTATCCTCATTGCTGCCTGAAGAATTATGTCCTGATGCACCGCTAGGTGACAGACCTATTGCGAGAGCGGATCTGACGTTATGAGCGTTTAGCTAGCTCAATATGATGACTACTTGATAGTTTAGTGCACCATGCTTAACGGCTTAGAATCGGGACATCAAAGACGTTTTGAGCGTCATGGACCATATAAGATGTTCCAGAGTTGAAGTTAATATTTCAAGCAAATACCGAGTTGAGAGATATGAAGTCTCCAACAAGTTCTATGGCTAAAAGATGGAGGATAATCGCTCAACTAGTGAGCATGTGCTCAGATTATGCAGGTACTGCAATCGCTTGAATCAAGTGGGAGTTAATCTTCGAGATAAGATAGTGATTGATGAAATTCTCCAAGAACCATCACCAAGTTAGTAGAACTTTGTGATGAACTATAGTATGCAAGGGATGGCGAAAACGATTCCCGAGCTCTTCGTGATGTTGAAATCGGCGAAAGTAGAAATCAAGAAAGAGCATCAAGTGTTGATGGTTGACAAGATCACTAGTTTCAAGAAAAGGGCAAAGGAAAGAAAGGGAACTTCAAGTGGAAAGACAAGCAAGTTGTCACTCCCACGAAGAAGCCCAAAGCTGAACCAAAGCACTGAAACCGAGTGCTTACATCGCAAAGGAATGGTCACTAGAAACGGAAATGCCCTGAATATTTGGTGGATAAGAAGGATGGCAAAGTGAACAAGGGTATATTTGATATACAGGTAATTGATGTGTACCTTACTAGTGTTTATAGTAGCCCCTGAGTATTTGATACTTGTTCGGTTGCTAAGATTAGTAACTCGAAACGGGAGTTGCAGGATAAACAGAGACTAGTTGAAGGGAAAGTGACGATGAGTGTTGGAAGTAGTTCCAAGATTGATATGATCATCATTGCACACTCCCTATATTTTCGGGATTAGTGTTAAACCTAAATAAATGTTATTTGGCGTTTGCATTGAGAATGAATATGATTTGATCATGTTTATTGCAATACGGTTATTCATTTAAAATCAGAGAATAATTGTTGTTCTGTTTACATGAATAAAATCTTCAATGGTCATACACCCAATGAAAATAGTTTGTTGGATCTCGATCGTAGTGATACACATATTCATAATATTGAGGCCAAAAGATGCAAAGTTAATAATGATAGTGCAACTTATTTGTGGCACTGCCGTTTAGGTCATATCGGTGTAAAGTGCATGAAGAAACTCCATGCTGATGGGATTTTGGAATCACTTGATTATGAATCACTTGATGCTTGCGAACCGTGCCTTTTGGGCAAGATGACTAAAACTGATCTATTCTTCGGAACAATGGAACAAGCTACTAACTTATTGGAAATAATACATACCGATGTATGCAGACCAATGAGTATGAAGGCTCGTGGCAAGTATCGTTATTTTCTGACCTTCACAAGATGATTTGAGCAGATATGGGTATATCTACTTGATGAAGCACAAGTCTGAAACATTTGAAAAGTTCAAAGAATTTCAGAGTGAAGTAGAAAATCATCTTAACAAGAGCATAAAGTTTCTGCGATCTGATCGCAAAGACGAATATTTGAGTTACGAGTTTGGTCTTCAACTAAAACAATGTGAAATAGTTTCACAGTTCACGCCACCTAGAACACCACAACATTATGGTGTGTCCGAACGTTGTAATCGTACTTTATTGGATATGGTGCGATCTATGATGTTTCTTACTGATTTACCATTGTCGTTTTGGGGTTATGCATTAGAGACAGCTGCATTCACGTTAAAAGGGCACCATCTAAATCCGTTGAGACGACACTATATGAACCGTGGTTTAGCAAGAAACCCAAGTTGTCGTTTCTTAAAGTTTGGGGCTGCGATGCTTATGTGAAAAAGTTTCATCCTGATAAGCTCGAACCCAAATCAGAGAAGTGCGTCTTCATAGAATGCCCGAAGGAAATTGTTGGGTACACCTTCTATCACAGATCCGAAGGCAAGATATTCGTTGCTAAAAATGGATCCTTTCTAGAGAAGGAGTTTCTCTCGAAAGAAGTGAGTGGGAGGAAAGTAGAACTTGATGAGGTAATCGTACTGCTCCCTTATTGGAAAGTAGTTCATCACGAAATCAGTTCTGTGACAAATACACCAATTAGTGAGGAAGCTAATGATATTGACCATGAAACTTCAGATCAAGTTACTACGTAACCTCGTGGGTCTTAGAGAGTAAGATCCGCACTGTGAGTGGTGTAGTAATCATGTTCGGAAGTCATGTTACTAGACCATGATGAACCTAGGAACTATGAGGAAGCGATGATGAGCCCAGATTCCGCGAGATGGCTTGAGGCCATAAAATCTGAGATATGATCCATGTATGAGAACAAAGTATGGACTTTGATTGACTTGCTCGATGATCAGCAAGCCATGTTAAATAAATGGATCTTCAAGAGGAAGACGGACACTGATAGTAGTGTTACTATCCACCAAGCTCGACTTGTTGCGAAAGGTTTTCAACAAGTTCAAGGTGTTGAATACGATGAGATTTTCTCACTCGTATCGATGCTTAAGTCTGTCTGAATCATGTTAGCAATTGCCACATTTTATGAAATCTGGCAAATGGATGTCAAAACTGCATTCCTTAATGGATTTATTAAAGAAGAGTTGTATATGATGCAACCGAAGGTTTTGTCAATCCTAAAGGTGCTAACAAAATGTGCAAGCTCCAAATGATCCATCTATGGACTGGTGCAAGCATCTCGGAGTTGGAATATACGCTTTGATAAGTTGATCAAAGCATATAGTTTTATATGGACTTACGATGAAGCCTGTATTTACAATAAAGTGAGTGGGAGCACTACAGCCTTTCGATTAGTATATGTGAGTGACATATTGTTGATCGAAATGATGTAGAATTTTTCGCAAAGCATAAAGGAGTGTTTTAAAGGAGTTCTTTAAAAGGAAAAGACCTCGATAAAAGCTACTTACATATTGAGCATCAAGATCTATTGAGATAGATCAAGGCGCTTGATAAGATTTTCAATGAGTACATACCTTGGCAAGATTTTGAAATAGTTCAAAATGGAGCAGTCAAAGAAAGAGTTCTTGCTGTGTTGCAAAGGTATGAAATTGAGTAAGACTCAAATCCCGACCACAATGAGAAAATAGAAAGAGAATGAAAAGTCATTCCCTATGCCTCACCATAGGTTCTATAAAGTATGCTATGCTATGTACCGACCTATTGTATACCTTGCTCTGAATTTGGCAAGAGAGTACAATAGTGATCTAGGAGTAGATCATTGGACATTGGTCAAGAATATCCTTAGTAAGGACTAAGGAGATGTTTCTCGATTATGGAGGTGATAAAAGAGTTTGTTGTGAAAGTTACATCGGTGCAAACTTTTACACCGATCCAGATGACTCTAAGTCTCAACCTTGGATACATATTGAAAGTGGGAGCAATTAGCTAGAGTAGCTCCGTGCGAGCATTGTGGACATAAAATATTTGCAAAATACATACGGCTCTGAATGTGATGAGACCCGTTGACTAAGCTTCTCTCATGAGCAAAACATGATCACACCTTAGTACTCTTTGGGTGTTAATCACATAGCGATGTGAACTAGATTATTGACTCTAGTAAACCCTTTGGATGTTGGTCACATGATGATGTGAACTATGGGTGTTAATCATATCTGAGATATGAATATTGGTGTTAAATCACATGGCGATGTGAACTAGATTATTGACTCTAGTGCAAGTGGGAGATGAAGGAAATATGCCCTAGAGGCAATAATAAAGTTATTATTTATTTCCTTATTTCATGATAAATGTTTATTATTCATGCTAGAATTGTATTAACCGGAAACATAATACAAGTGTGAATACATAGACAAACATAGTGTCACTAGTATGCCTCTACTTGACTAGCTCGTTTATCAGAGATGTTTATGTTTCCTAGCCATGGACAAAAGAGTTGTCATTTGATTAACGGGATCACATCATTAGGAGAATGATGTGATTGACTTGACCCATTCCGTTAGCTTAGCACTTGATCGTTTAGTATGTTGCTATTGCTTTCTTCATGACTTATACATGTTCCTGTAACTATGAGATTATGCAACTCCCGTTTACCGGAGGAACACTTTGGGTACTACCAAACGTCACAACGTAACTGGGTGATTATAAAGGAGTACTACAGGTGTCTCCGAAGGTACATATTGAGTTGGCGTATTTCGAGATTAGGTTTTGTCACTCCGATTGTCGGAGAGGTATCTCTGGGCCCTCTCGGTAATGCACATCATTATAAGCCTTGCAAGCATGTAACTAATTAGTTAGTTATGAGATGACGTATTATAGAACGAGTAAAGAGACTTGCCGGTAACGAGATTGAACTAGGTATTGGATACCGACGATCAAATCTCGGGCAAGTAACATACCGATGACAAAGGGAACAAAGTATGTTGTTATGCGGTTTGACCGATAAAGATCTTCGTAGAATATGTAGGAACCAATATGGGCATCCAGGTCCCGCTATTGGCTAATGACCTAGAATGGTTTTAAGTCATGACTACATAGTTCTCGAACCCGTAGGGTCCGCACGCTTAAGGTTTCAATGACAGTTATATTATGAGTTTATGAGTTTTGATGTACCGAAGGAGTTCGGAGTCCCGGATGAGATCGGGGACATGACGAGGAGTCTCGAAATGGTCGATCGTAAAGATCGATATATTGGGCGACTATATTCGAGTTCGGAAAGGTTCCGAGTGATTCGGTATTTTTCGAGTCTGGGAGAGTTACAGAATTCGCCGGGAGAAGTATTGGGCCTTATTGGGCCTGCGGAAAGAGAGAGGGACTGCCTAGGGCAGGCTGTGCGCCCCAAGGCCTAGTCCGAATTGGACTAGGGAGGGCCGCACCCCTCCTTCCTTCCCTCTCTCTTCCCTTCCTTGTCTCCTACTCCTAATACATGGAAGGACTACTAGTTGGACTAGGAAAGGGGGAATCCTACTCCCGGTGGGAGTAGGACTCCCCATGGCGCGCCCCTCCTAGGGCCGACCTCCTCCTCCCTCCCTCCTTTATATACGGGGGCAGGGGGCATCCCATAGACACACAAGTTGATCTACGAATCGTTCCTTAGCCGTGTGCGGTGCCCCCTTCCACCATATTCCACCTCGATCATATCGTCGCGGAGTTTAGGCGAAGCCCTGCGCCGATAAAACATCATCATCGTCACCACGCCGTCGTGCTGACGGAACTCATCTCCGGAGCTCAGCTGGATCGGAGGCCGGAGATCGTCATCGAGCTGAACGTGTGCAGAACTCGGAGGTGCCATACGTTCGGTGCTTGGATCGGTCGGATCGTGAAGACGTACGACTACATCAACCGCGTTGTCATAACGCTTCCGCTTACGGTCTACGAGGGTACGTGGACAACACTCTCCCCTCTCGTTGCTATATCATCACCATGATCTTGCATGTGCGTAGGAAATTTTTGAAATTACTACGTTCCCCAACACTACGTTCCCCAACAGTGCCCACAACACTGCGACACCCAATGGCAACCCGACGGCCTTTGCGCTGCCCCGAGCCGACAGTCTCAGAACTCCTCTGATGCGAGGATGACTCGGCGGCCTTGATGCTTCTCTGATGCGAGGACGGCCCAACTACTTCGGCGCAGCCCACGCAATGACAGGCTTCCCAGTAAGTAGTAGGAATTGCGTGATAACCCGGATGAGCTTGCCGAGCACACACCATCCGCAATCCACTTCCAGACGAGTCGATCCGGGGTCCCCAGCGACAGTTGCACGATGAGCAAGGCGTCCATAAGTAGTAGGAATAGCGTGATAACCCGGATGCTTAGAGACCCAATTATGTCCCTGATCCAATGCCTATTAATCAAGGCTTTCAGCCACCGTATGAGAGCCACGGGCAGTGGCGCCGACAGCGACCTATGGCGCAGTGAGCTTGATGGATTGGCCCTCTAGCCAACGATCAGACCAAAAAAGGGCCTTATGCCCGTCCCCAAGAACGACGTTGATAGATGCATGAAAAACCTCCTGCACTTCAGGCTCAACAGCCGGCTGCAAGCCATCCCAGCAGCACATAGACGTACGCTGCAACCAAAGCTAGTGAGCACGGAAAGCATACCTCAAGAGCCTGAGATCATACTTTGTGGTATGGGGAGCTCATGAGTTTGGGTGTTTGGCCAGAAAGGTGCGCAAGCTGCAGGAAAAATTGGACAGACTCCGGCGCCAAACAATTGGGCGTGGCCCTTCTGAGGAGGAAAAAAGCAGTCAAACAATTACGTGAAGCACTTAGACTCGAGGAGATTTGGATGCGCCAACGCTCCAGAGTTGGGTGGCTTCGTGAAGGCGATCGAAATACTGGATATTTTCAAGCCGAGGCTAAGCAAAGGCAGCGCACAAACAAGATATAAGGTCTTCAACGACCTGATGGTTCTATATGTGCTAGCTTGGAGGAAGACAAGGCAGAAATTCAAGCATTCTATCAGAACCTGTACTCTTCGCAGGGACCATCTGATCCGGATGTGTTGCTCCAGTATGTTCCGGCGAGTGTGATGCCAGAGATGAATGAGGCTCTTGTGAAACCGTTTGAACCAGAGGAGGGGCGTACTGCTTTGTTCCAGATGGCGCCATCAAAAGCTCCTGGAGTAGATGGTTTCACGGCAGGGTTTTTCCAGCGACATTGGGAGCTTCTTGGTAATGAAGTAACCATTACCGTGCTGGATTTTCTAAATGGTGGTGATCTTCCAATGAGACTAAATGACACATCTATTACTCTAATCCCCAAGGTATGACACCCACAAAATATTAGTCAATACCGTCCTATTGCCTTGTGCCCTGTTTTGTATAAGCTGGCAGCAAAGGTGTTGACAAATCGTATGAGGTTCCTTATGGATGATATTATCAGTGAGGAGCAAAGCGCCTTCGTACCGGGTCGTTTGATCACTGATAATGTTCTTGTGGCTTTTGAGAGTGTGCAAGCTATGAAAAGAAGGAAGAAAGGTAAAAATTATACGTGCACAGTCAAATTGGATATGATGAAGGCCTACGACAGAGTCGAGTGGACTTATCTCGAATCAATACTTCTGAAGCTAGGCTTCTCAATCGTTTTTGTGAGACTGATAATGAAATGTGTGACATCAGTTCGTTTTTCAGTCAAGGTCAATGGCGAGCTCCTCCCTTACTTCACGCCTACCAAAGGTTTGCGGCAAGGGGACCCAACATCTCCTTATCTCTTTCTTCTATGTGCACAAGGTTTCTCCTCTCTCCTTAAGTATTACGGAGGGTACATGGACAGAGGAATAAGGGTCAACTTCAGAGCACCATGGGTAAATCATCTGTTGTTTGCCGATGATAGTTTAATCTTTATGTCAGCAGATTTACCTAATGCGGCTAGACTGAATGAGATATTGCAAATTTATGGACATGCTTCGGGACAGCGAGTTAATCGTGATAAAAGTTCGATATATTTCAGTCCCAATACTCCTCAGACTTGCAGGCAAAGTGTTAAGCAAATGCTGGATGTATTTGTTGAAGCGTTCAGCGAACGTTATCTTGGCCTCCCCAGGGCTGTAGGTAGAATCACCGGTGGTACTTTTCAGCATATTGGGGAGAGAGCAAGAAGTAAAATGCAAGGATGGTCAGAAAGGATGTTTGCCTGTGCAAGAAGAGAAGCACTCCTAAAATCTATTGTACATGCAATTCCAACTTTTAGCATGAGTTGTTTTTTGTTGACCAAGAAGGTATGCAATAGTTTGACGTCGTGTATGGCCAGATTCTGGTGGAGTAGTTCGCTTGATAAGCGTTCTTTACATTGGATTTCTTGGAAGAAATTGGCGACGCCGAAATGTAAAGGTGGAATGGGCTTCCGTGACCTCCACCTGTTTAATTTGGCACTACTGGAAAAGCATGGCTGGCGATTCATGTGCAATCCGGAATCCCTATGTGCTAGAGTGTTGAAAGGGAGGTATTTCCCTGATACAAATTTTAGGCATGCAACGGTACCAAGCACGGCTTCAGCTACTTGGCGTGCCATTATAGCTGGACGAGAGGCTTTGCAAGCAGGACTTATATCTCGTGTAGGAGATGGAAGTTCAATCTCCGTATGGACAGATAAATGGATACCATCTTCTGCCACGATGACTCCACTGTTTAAACCGCCAGGTACAACAATTGTCACTGTTAATGACTTAATTGATACTGACAACTGGACTTGGCAAGTGCAGCTAGTCAGAGACACCTTCATACCTCCAGATGCGGAAGCGATTTTAAACATACCTTTGCGGGATGGAGGAGATGATTTTCTTGCATGGGCACATGAAAGCTCAGGCATCTATACTGTCAAGTCGGCGTACCATGCTCTAATGAATCAGAAAGACCGTCATGCTCATGATGAAGGGCAGGCTACCGGTTCCTCAGATCAAGAACAGCTATGGAATGCAATTTGGAAGCTTAATGTAGTCCCAAAGGTGAGAGTTTTTTGGTGGCGTGTTGTCATGTGAATACTACCAGATGAAGTAACCTTACGACACAGACACATCCGACAGACCAGCTTATGCAAAATCTGTCAAGCCATGAATGACGACCTCGAGCATGCGTTCTTGAAGTGCTCACATGCAAGGCGATTCTGGGAACAAGCCCAGCTGCTGTTTTGACTATCGCTTGCCACGGCTACATTCTGATACTTGGGCCAGGGACATTATGTGTGATGATCTGTTCACGACGAGAGAAAGATCTATCACCATCTCTGTCATGTGGTCCATATGGCATTCACGAAACCGTATTACTCATGGTGAAGAACGAATTGATCCGGCGCATTCAGTTCGTCTCACTAGGGAAGCACTTGCTCTCCTTGATATTCCACTGAAACAGGCCAAAGTTCTTCCGGGGCATGGGTGGAGGCCGCCGGAACTAGGCTTTATCACATGCAATACTGATGCAGCTACCTGCCGTGATGATGGGAAAGGAGGAGCAGGAGGAGTACTTCGATCCTCTACCTCATTTCTAGGGGCTTGGAGCAAGCCGCTTATTGGAGTCACTGACCCTTTGATTGCTGAAGCTTTGGCACTAAGGGAAGGAGTTATCGTTGCAAATCTTCGTGGCTTCAAGAAGATTATCATGGAGACGGATTGCCTTGAGGTGGTCAATCTCTGGAACACTCGTCATGGATCTCGTTCGATCGTGGCACCTATTCTTCTGCAAATTGGAGAGTTATGTAATAATTTTGATGTTTTCATACTTCAACATGTAACTAGATCAGCCAACGGTCCTGCACATCTTGATGTGATATCTTCTCAGGCAGCGTTGGGAGGAAGGGGTGGGAGCTTGAATCTCGGCACAGGCGCATTTGCATTTATCATTTAAAAAAAGAAATTGAAATCACATGAAAATAGACAAAAAGACCGACCGTATACGTCTACACGGAGCGGATCATTAGACTTGGCTCGCATTTGCGCTGCGTGTATGCCTCAACGTCTATGAAACATCGCTCGTATAGACTCGGCTCGCATTTGCGATGCGTGTGTGCCTCGACGTCTATACGTCGGTCTTTTGCCTCGCAAACCCGATTAGCCAGCGCTAACTGGCCCGTGATTGCTTCCTCGGCTCTACATACGGCAAGAGCAGTCTAATTAAGCCGCGCAACTGATTTGCACACGAGCGGTGTGGGACTATTAAGCAGCTATAAGCACGCGGCCTAATTAAGTAAGCGCACGCTGGACGGCCCAGCGGCCGAAAATTATTTTAGTAACCTACGGGTCGCGGCCCGCTAGGTTGCTGTCGGGTTTCTGTCCCTCTGACCGTAGGACCCCACACACGACAGACAAGTAGGACCCCAGCGGCCGAAAATTAGTAACCTACGGGTCGCGACCCTTCATGCCTTGCAACTTGCATCCAGCCGAGACTCCGCCGGGCGCGCCCGAGCGGCGGCACGGCGCGCGTGTGACCATGGTCGAGATCGCCGGCCACAAGGACGAGCAAAAGCACAGCCATGAACGCTGTTTTGGACGCCATTCTTCTTGCAGTTTGTCTCTCTTTGGCTAGCTGGTCGGTCTACCCAGTCTGCTGCACTGCACGTGGCCGGCGAGTGCAGATATATATGTAGCACAACACAAGTGTCGGTCGATCGGTGCATGAGCTGCTAGCCAGAAAGAGGAGATTACTACTACTATGCAGGCTGGTAGGTAGGGTGGGTCTTTGATGAGACGACGAATGCGTAGCACGTGAATGGAGGAATCCGTATCTTATACTCCCTCCGTCCGAAAATACTTGTCAGAGAAATACTTGTCGGGGAGTTGGCACCGCGAAGTCTTCCAGCGCCGCGGCGCACCGCTTCAGGTACGAGTCCAGCGCCGCCGCGGATTCCCCCGGCCGGCTTTCCTGGGCAGTGCTTCAGCAACAATGAAATGAGGAGAATTTTCATCAGTACGCGGGATGGAAATTGCAAATCCTCTGTCTGATTAATTGATTGATCGATAGATGATTACCCGTTGAACATGTGGAGAGGGGGAGGAGGTGGGGATCCAAGGTTCTTGTGAGTTCCCATTCCCCTTGAATGGTGCTCTTGCTTATGTTGTTGTTATATAGCAGGCATATAATTAGTGGCCTGAATCTGATGGAGTAAAGGTTGGCAGGTTAAGATCAAGGGGTACCCAGTGTGGGGAAACCCAAACACGGTGGAGCCCTTCATGACCGAGAACCCAACACCGCCGCTTGATTGCCCAAGCATCATCAAGGCCAAGCAACTCGGTAATAACTTACAGTATATGTCTCTCGTAGTACCTACCTAGCTCTTTCATCTGAATTACCTGAAGCTATATTATATCCATAATGCCAAAAGCTGTATATTATTGTGACCCTAGTGCGTCTGTCGCGAGTTCCCATTCCCCTTAATTAATCAATCAATATTCCCCTTTAAAGATTTATAAGAGCATTTACAACATCTACAGCCGGACGCCCCAAACCGGCCTCAAACCTTCCAGGCCGTCCACCGATCACTGACAGGTCATGATTTTTTATCCAGACGTACGTCTCAAACGGACCTCAAACGCCCAGAGTGACTGACACCCCTCATATCCAGCCCAAATATGGCGCGGATATGGGATGGCGCGGGCACGCCCGGGCACATCCGCCTGACAAGGCTGGTCCACCACCGACCCCACAGATGTCCCACAAAAAACCACATATGGCTCATCGCTCTGAAACCCTAACTCACTCACTCTCCTCTCTTGTTTCGCCCTTTCCTCTCCTCGCAGCGATTCCGATCAAATCCGGCGCAATGTCGAGCTCCGGCAGCCACTCCGACTTCGAGCTGGATCCGCACTATGAGCTTGCCCTCCGCATTGCCTTGGAGCGGTCCAAGGTGGAGACCGGGGGTAGCTCCGGATCTGCAGCCTTGCCGCAGCTTCCCCGTCGGCGCAGCTCGGACGCTGACATTGTCCCCTCCCGGCCCGGGCGCAGCTCCCCTACGCCGTCCCCTGCCCCCGCCGGCTGCTGCTCCCTCATGTGGGCAGCGGTGGGTGCTTGTACCCGCCCGCCGGCCCAGACGCGCACGCCGGAATCAGAGGCACGTGTCGCCCGTCGCGAGCGGCAACGGGAAAGG
The DNA here is from genome assembly GCA_021437245.1 of Aegilops speltoides. NCBI lineage: Eukaryota > Viridiplantae > Streptophyta > Magnoliopsida > Poales > Poaceae > Aegilops > Aegilops speltoides. The sequence continues at coordinate 480,420,497 of CM038146.1, forward strand.
GAGAGGAGGGAGGCGGAGCAGTGTGTGCGCCGCCGCCGCGGGATGCAGGCGAAGCCTGACAAGGTCACGCGAGTCCTCGAATGGGTCTACCACTGGTCGTTTCTCACGACCGCAGAGACGGACGCGCGAAGGCTCCGGCGGAAGAACGCCAAGGCGCTCCGGATTTTCATTGAGCAATCCGAGCGCGAGGCGTCAGAGGCAGCGGCGGAGGCGGCTTAACTCGCAAAGCTAAAGCGGCAACAGGACAGGGAGGTCAGGCGGCCAAAAGGACTCGACATCCTCTGCGACTCCGACTCCGACTCCGACGACTGGGAGGGCTCCTCCTCGGACGACTCGAACGATCCGCCACCACCAACCGCCGATGCCTACAGCTGCGCCGGCAACCGGAAGGGCAAAGGGCCGGCGGGGAAGTGGTGAATCTCCGCCGTCTCCGTCTTCAGTTTCTAGTTTTTAGTACTGTAGTTTAAGTTTATGTGAATTATGTGAACTTTGGCGATTTTTTGAACATCCGTCAGTGATCTTCTGGTGATCAGAATGTGCATTGCCCTGATCTACTTTTTTTTTCTACGTTGCATGCTAGTATGGATATCAGGGACTGGATATGAGATACACAGATGTGAACGACAGGATTTGAACGTTGCCCCGTCAGTGCCCGTAGACACGCCCAGTCGCGTCTGCGGGTGTTTGAGGGGCCGGATTTGCAAAGTCCGGTTGTAGATGCTCTTAGATCACTACGATAATGATCTAAACGCTTTTATATTTCTTTACGGAGGAGTAATTTACTTATTTGAATCTGGTGGAGTAAGTGTTGGTTAAAACCGAGAGGGTAAAATCAAGTGGTACCCCTTGTGGGGAAATCCAAACGTCTAGCCCAAGCATCTTCAATGCCAAGCAACTCTGTATATATTTTTTAATATATAAGTCCATTTGATCCGAATTATCTAGAGCTGTGGATAGTTATCTACTACCTCTCTCTTAGTTTAGAGGGCGTGCGCGTATCCCTAGGTCGTCAATTTGACCAACCTAATAAGTGTCATATATTACAAAAAATATACCAACAAAAATTTCGGAGTTTCTACTTTCAAAAGGTATAATTTTTGTGTTATAAAGTTTATATTAGGGTGATAAAATTAGCAACCTACGTATACGCGTAGGACTTATAAACTGAAACGGAGGTAGTATCTATAATGCCGAACTTTTATGTATAGTTCTCATGGGGCCACTCTCTCTAGTGCGTCTGCCGTATTGATTGACTAGGTAATTGTTTTTTACATGAGGAAAAGATTTGCTACTTTCATTGATTAAGAAGAAGTGAATTGCCCGGTTAATTGATGGAAAACCAGACTAAACCAAAACATCCCAACCCATATGACATGGGCATCACCGGCCAACCTAGCCACAGACATGGCACACAAAGCTGAGGAGTCGCAAGCGTCATCGTCATCACCGGTTGACCCGAATGGGCGACTCCGACTTCACCATAGAGCTTGAGACGCCCCTGTTTATAAACGTGCACTAATCATACACGCATCATGCATGATTGAACGGTGACTCACGTCAATATCACAACACAACTCTACGACACAATGGATAAACATAAATCTCATATATACAAGCTAGGGTCTCAAGGACCCAAAATACATAAGTCTTCAAAGCAAAAATTATCTGAGTACAGACCAATGTTGAGGATATCACTTAACGTTAGCGTCTCGGTCAGCTGGGAATTAGAGATTAATCGGTAATCATCTCATTAATTGATTTTATCGGTTGACTATTAATCGGCCATTTTTTTTGCAAATGTCAGGTTCCCAACACTAAAATATGCTATATTCAACACCAAAACAATATTGGACAGAAGTGTTACCTTGATTCCTAGCCTTTGAATCCTCGTATAATGACAAACAAAATTTTTAAAAATGCACGGCGAGCGTGTTCAAGTCTCGTTTGATGTTTTCTGAAATTGTTCATGCTTCCCCTTGTCAACAATTCATCACACTGACGCTTTCTTCTCAAGAACTGAGCTAGTTCAAGCAAAATGCACACTGTTTTCTCCCATTAATACAGCTGATATGCTGCAACCTTACAGTTACAAGTTACTGAACGAAGGCGGCAACGCACTTAGCAACTTAAACATAGCAGATCGATGCCACCTTATTATTGAACAATATATAAGGCACCCTTGAACACTCCGGCACCTTGATTTGTTGACAGACCTAGTGATGGTCAATGCCGCGGCATGCTCACCCTGTGATGTGATCTCTTCTCAGGCAGCGTTGGGAGGAAGGGGCGGGAGCTTGAATCCCGGCACAGGCGCGATGAACTTGCGTTCCTCCACGCCGCCGGCCCGGCTGTTTTCCTCGCCTGATGACAAACATATGAAGTTAGCACATAGCAATGCAGCAGCTAGCACATATTAAGTTACAGAAGAATCATCTAGTACCTTTTTGCACCCAAGAAATGGCGCGGCGGCGGGCAGCAGAAGCAGCAGTCTCTGATGGCTGCATGCCACTGGGCGGCCCTCCCTTCATGCCTTGCATCCAGCCGAGGCTCCGCCGGGCGGTTGCGCGTCCGAGCGGCACAGCGTGGCCATGGGCAAGATCGCCGGCCACAAGGACGAGCAAAGCCACAGCCATGAGCGCTGTTTTGGATGCCATTCTTCTTGCCGTCTCTGTTCCTCTTTTGCTAGCTGCTGGATCTACCCCCAAACACCAGTAGTCTGCACTGCACTGCACATTGCCGGGGAGTGCAGATATATATAGCACAAGTGTTGGTCGGTGCATGATTACTGTCGCTACTCTGCAGGCTCTTGTAAGTTAGGCCTTTGATGAGACGATGAATGCATAGCAAATGAATGGAGGAATCGGTATCTTGTAGCGCCGCAAAGGAGGTTTCCATCGTACACCTTGTCAGGTCAGCCCCAACACACACACACACACACAAAAACAAATGTTCTCATCCGATTCGGACCTTGCAACTGCTTCTACATTCTTCTTGGATCTAGTGATGCGCTTGAATTTGCATTCCCGTTGCTAGTTTGAAAAGAAAATATAGACAAAAAGACCGACTGTGTACGTCTACACGGAGCGGATCGCCTCGCAAACCCGATTAGCCAGCGCTAACTGGCCCGTGATTGCTTCCTCGGCTCTACATCTGTCAAGATCAGCCTAATTAAGCCGCACATCTGATTTGTAAGCGAGCCGTGTGGGACTATTAAGCGGGAGCTCCTAGTTGGCGCATTAAGCGCTGCCGAGCGTAGCCGGCGCTCGCGCACGCGGCGCACTAGCGGGCCGGCCCACCAACATGCTGGAAAAGGAACGCTGCATTCGAACTCTGCACCTACCGAGCAACTTCCTACCACGCTGTGCTAACCACCAGAACAACCATGAATTTGTTGTCCAATAGAAGGAAACTGTACTATTTAACCCTTCTAGCACTGCACGTAACTATATATTATATACCCAGTATAAATTAATTCTAAATAAAAAATGTAAATTTCAAAGGAATCATAAAAAATAGAGAACCACGAATATGAAAAAAGCTTGTTTATTTTGAAAAAAAGTTCATCAGTATGGAAAAAACATTCACAAAATTGGAAAAAAAAGTTCACCGATTTTGAAGAAAGTTCACAAAATGTTTCAATTTCTCGAAGCTTGGCGGCCCTCATAGCACGCCCAGTATGTCATCCGCGTCCGGCTGGCCCTGGAACCGGTGACTAAAACGTCTGTCACCGGACATAGGATCCAGAATACCTCCAAAAGCGATGACGTCCTCCATAGCGACTCCATCCGGGATGTGGCCTCATGCCATATGCCCGACCGAGTCTGAAGCGATGGGAGGCACTGACCACCCGTACTGATCCACCGGGCTATCGTCAACCGAGACGGTCGATGCACTGATCTCAATCGGTCGACTATCGTCACCAACCGGCAAAGGACATTACCTGTGCCGGGCTGGTTGGATGTGGCGATGAAGAGCGAGATGGAGGCCTAGAATCCTCCATCGCAGGGGGAGGAGTAACTGTCGCCGGTTGCCCCTCCACCCTAACCATCAGTATAGACACCTCCACTTCCATATGGGTAGCTAGCCGCTCATGTCGCATCGTCTGCGGTGGAACCTCATCCACCAGCTGCCGGTGATGCTCCTCCATCACCTCCGATGGAAGACCATCATCAGAGTCCTCCATCTTCATGCGGTCACTCCAAAGGCGGCTCGGTGCGGACACCGCCTGGAACGAACCAGACTGGAGAGAAGCCACCAGAGTGGACAGGGACGCTGACCCCTTCTCTGTCCTCGGCTCAGTAGACCATGTGGATTTTCTGGCCGGTTTACCCTTCCCACTATGGTTATCGGGATTTCCATCCATCTTCTGATCTCCACCACCTGTTGGGGAACATAGTAATTTTAAAAAATTTCCTACGCACACGCAACACCATGGTGATGCATAGCAACGAGAGGGGAGAGTGTCGACCACGTACCCTTGTAGACCGTAAGCTGAAGCGTTATGATAACGCGGTTGATGTAGTCGTACGTCTTCACGATCCACCGATCCTAGTACCGAACGTACGACACCTCCGCGATCTGCACACGTTCAGCTCGGTGACGTCCCACGAACTCACGATCCAGTAGAGCTTCGAGGGAGAGTTCTGTCAGCACGACAGCGTGATGACGGTGTTGATGAAGCTACTGACGCAGGGCTTCGCCTAAGCACCGCAACGATATGGCCGAGGTGGATTATGGTGGAGGGGGGAACCGCACACGGCTAAAAGATCAGTGATCAACTTGTGTGTCTATGGGGTGCCCCCCTCCCCCGTATATAAAGGAGTGGAGGAGGGGGGAGGGCCAGCCCTCCTATGGCGCGCCCTGGAGGAGTCCTACTCCCACCGGGAGTAGGATTCCCCCCTTCCCTAGTTGGACTAGGAGAGAAGGAAGGGGAGAGAGGGAGGAAGGAAAGGGGGGCGCCGCCCCCCACCTAGTCCAATTCGGACCAGAGGGAGAGGGGGCGCACGGCCTGCCCTGGTCTCCTCTCTCTCTCTCCACTATGGCCCAATAAGGCCTATACACTTACCGGGGGGTCCGGTAACCTCCCGGTACTCCGGTAAAATCCCAATTTCACCCTGATGGAATTGAAGCGTCTTTTGATGTGCTTGGTTCTCTTCTGAAATCTGGATTCCTTTGCCAAGACAATTGCACCAGTATTGTCACAAAAGATTTTCATTGGACCCGATGCATTAGGTATGACACCTAGATTGGATATGAACTCCTTCATCCAAACTCCTTCATTTGCTGCTTCCGAAGCAGCTATGTACTCCGCTTCACATGTAGATCCCGCCACGACGCTTTGTTTAGAACTGCACCAACTGACAGCTCCACCATTCAATATAAACACGTATCCGTTTTATGACTTAGAGTCATCCGGATCAGTGTCAAAGTTTGCATCGACGTAACCATTTACGATGAGCTCTTTGTCACCTCCATAAACGAGAAACATATCCTTAGTCGTTTTCAGGTATTTCAGGATGTTCTTGACCGCTGTCCAGTGATCCACTCCTGGATTACTTTGGTACCTCCCTGCTAAACTAATAGCAAGGCACACATTAGGTCTGGTACACAGCATTGCATACATGATAGACCCTATGGCTGAAGCATAGGGAACACCTTTCATTTTCTCTCTATCTTCTGCAGTGGTCAGGCATTGAGTCTGACTCAACTTCGCACCTGGTAACACATGCAAGAACCCTTTCTTTGCTTGATCCATTTTGAACTTCTTCAAAACTTTATCAAGGTATGTGCTTTGTGAAAGTCCAATTAAGCATCTTGATCTATCTCTATAGATCTTGATGCCCAATATATAAGCAGCTTCACCGAGGTCCTTCATTGAAAAACTCTTATTCAAGTATCCTTTTATGCTATCCAGAAATTCTATATCATTTCCAATTAACAATATGTCATCCACATATAATATTAGAAATGATCTGAGCTCCCACTCACTTTCTTGTAAATCTGATCTTCTCCAAAAGTCTCAGATAAAACCATATGCTTTGATCACACTATCAAAATGTTTATTCCAACTCCGAGATGCTTGCACCAGTCCATAGATGGATTGTTGGAGCTTACACACTTTGTTAGCATCCTTTGGATCGATAAAACCTTCAGGTTGCATCATATACAACTCTTCTTCTAGAAATCCATTCAGGAATGCAGTCTCTACATCCATTTGCCAAATTTCATAATCATAAAATGCGGCAATTGCTAACATGATTCGGACAGACTTAAGCATTGCTACGGGTGAGAAGGTCTCATCGTAGTCAACTCCTTGAACTTGTCGAAAACCTTTCACAACAAGTCGAGCTTTGTAGACAATAATATTACCGTCAATGTCAGTCTTTTTCTTGAAGATCCATTTATTCTCGATGGCTTGCCGATCATCGAGCAAGTCAACCAAAGTCCACACTTTGTTCTCATACATGGATCCCATCTCAGATTTCATGGCCTCAAGCCATTTTGCGGAATCTGGGCTTATCATCGCTTCCTCATAGTTCGTAGGTTCGCCATGGTCAAGTAACATGACCTCCAGAACAGGATTACCGTACCACTCTGGTGCGGATCTTATTCTGGTTGACCTACGAGGTTCAGTAGTAACTTGATTTGAAGTGTCATGATCATTATCATCAGCTTCCTCACTAATTGGTGTAGGGATCACAGGAACTGATTTCTGTGATGAACTACTTTCCAATAAGGGAGCAGGTACAGTTACCTCATCAAGTTCTACTTTCCTCCCACTCACTTCTTTCGAGAGAAACTCCTTCTCTAGAAAGGATCCATTCTTAGCAACGAATGTCTTGCCTTCGGATCTATGATAGAAGGTGTACCCAACAGTCTCCTTTGGGTATCCTATGAAGACACATTTCTCCGATTTGGGTTCGAGCTTATCAGGTTGAAGCTTTTTCACATAAGCATTGCAGCCCCAAACTTTAAGAAATGACAACTTTGGTTTCTTGCCAAACCACAGTTCATAAGGCGTCGTCCCAACGGATTTAGATGGTGCCCTATTTAACGTGAATGCAGCCGTCTCTAAAGCATAACCCCAAAATGATAGCGGTAAATCAGTAAGAGACATCATAGATCGCACCATATCTAATAAAGTGCGGTTACGACGTTCGGACACACCATTACGCTGTGGTGTTCCGGGTGGCGTGAGTTGCGAAACTATTCCGCATTGTTTCAAATGAAGACCAAACTCGTAACTCAAATATTCTCCTCCACGATCAGATCGTAGAAAATTTATTTTCTTGTTACGATGATTTTCCACTTCACTCTGAAATTCTTTGAACTTTTCAAATGTTTCAGACTTATGTTTTATTAAGTAGATATACGCATATCTTCTCAAATCATCTGTGAAGGTGTGAAAACGACGATACCCGCCGCGAGCCTGAATATTCATCGGACCACATACATCACTATGTATGATTTCCAACAAATCTGTTGCTCGCTCCATTTTTTCGGAGAACGGAGTTTTAGTCACCTTGCCCATGAGGCATGGTTCGCAAGTACCAAGTGATTCATAATCAAGTGATTCCAAAAGTCCATCAGAATGGCGTATCTTCATGCGCTTTACACCAATATGACCCAAACGGCAGTGCCACAAATAAGTTGCACTATCTTTATCAACTCTGCATCTTTTGGTTTCAATATTATGAATATGTGTATCACTACTATCGAGATTCATTAAAAACAGACCACTCTTCAAGGGTGCATGACCATAAAAGATATTACTCATATAAATAGAACAACCATTATTCTCAAATTTAAATGAATAACCGTCTCACATCAACAAGATCCAGATATAATGTTCATGCTCAATGCTGGCACCAAATAACAATTATTCAGATCTAAAACTAATCCCTAAGGTAGATGTAGAGGTAGCGTGCCGACCACGATCACATCGACTTTGGAACCATTTCCCACGCGCATCGTCACCTCATCCTTAGCTAATCTTTTCTTAATCCGTAGTCCCTGTTTCGAGTTGCAAATATTAGCAACAGAACCAGTATCAAATACCCAGGCACTACTGTGAGCATTAGTAAGGTACACATCAATAACATGTATATCACATATACCTTTGTTCACCTTTCCATCCTTCTTATCCGCCAAATACTTAGTGCAGTTCCGCTTCCAGTGACCAGTCCCTTTGCGGTAGAAGCAATCAATCTCAGGCTTAGGTCCAGACTTGGGCTTCTTCATTTGAGCAGCAACTTGCTTGCCGTTCTTCTTGAAGTTCCCCTTCTTCCCTTTACCCTTTTTCTTGAAACTGGTGGTCTTGTTGACCATCAACACTTGATGCTCCTTCTTGATTTCTACCTCCGCAGCCTTTAGCATTGCGAAGAGCTCGGGAATTGTTTTGTTCATCCCTTGCATATTATAGTTCATCATGAAGCTCTTGTAGCTTGGTGGCAGTGATTGAAGAATTCTATCAATGACACTATCATCCGGAAGATTAATTCCCAGTTGAATTAAGTGGTTATTATACCCAGACATTTTGAGTATATGTTCACTGACAGAACTATTCTCCTCCATCTTGCAGCTGTAGAACTTATTGGAGACCTCATATCTCCCAATCAAGGCATTTGCTTGAAATATTAACTTCAACTCCTGGAACATCTCATATGCTCCATGACGTTCAAAACACCGTTGAAGTCCCGGTTCTAAGCCGTAAAGCATGGCACATTGAACTATCGAGTAGTCATCAGCTTTGCTCTGCCAGACGTTCACAACGTCCGGCGTTGCTCCTGCAGCAGGTCTTGCACCTAGCGGTGCTTCTAGGACGTAATTCTTCTGTACAACAATGAGGATAATCCTCAAGTTACGGACCCAGCCCGTGTAATTGCTACCATCATCTTTCAACTTAGCTTTCTCAAGGAACACATTAAAATTCAACGGAGCAACAACAACGGCCATCTATCTACAACAACATAGACATGCAAAATACTATCAGGTACTAAGTTCATGATAAATTAAGTTCAATTAATCAAATTACTTAAGAACTCCCACTTAGATAAACATCCCTCTAATCATCTAAGTGATCACATGATCCATATCAACAAAACCATGTCCGATCATCACGTGAGATGGAGTAGTTTTCAATGGTGAACATCACTATATTGATCATATCTACTATATGATTCACGCTCGACCTTTTGGTCTCAGTGTTCCGAGGCCATATCTGCATATGCTAGGCTCGCCAAGTTTAACCCGAGTATTCTACATGTGCAAAACTGGCTTGCACCCATTGTATGTGAACGTAGAGCTTATCACACCCAATCATCACGTGGTGTCTCGGCATGACAAACTTTCGCAATGGTGCATACTCAGGGAGAACACTTATATCTTGAAATTTAGTGAGAGTTCACCTTATAATGCTACCGTCCATCTAAGCAAAATAAGATGTATAAAAGATAAACATCACATGCAATCATTATAAGTGATATGATATGGCCATCATCATCTTGTGCCTTTGATCTCCATCTCCAAAGCACCGTCATGATCACTGATACGTCTCCGCCATATCTACTTTTCCCAACACTTTTGCCCTTGTTTTGGACTCTAACTTGCATGATATGAATGGAACTAACCCGGACTGACACTGTTTTCAGCAGAACTGCCACAGTGTTATTTTTGTGCAGAAATAAAAGTTCTCGGAATGACCTGAAAATCCACGGAGCAACTTTTTGGAATTAATAAAAAATATTGGCAAAAGAATCAACGTCAGGGGGCCCACACCCTGTCCATGAGGGTGAGAGGCGCCCCCCCTAGTGCGCCCCCTGCCTCGTGGGCCCCCTGATGCTCCACCGACGTCAACCCCAACTCCATATATTCACGTTTGGGGAGAAAAAACCAGAGAGAAGGATTCATCACGTTTTACGATACAGAGCCGCAGCCAAGCCCTAAACTCTCTCGGGAGGGCTGATCTTGAGTCCATCCGGGGCTCCGGAGAGGGGGATCCATCGCCGTCGTCATCATCAACCATCCTCCATCACCAATTTCATGATGCTCACCGCCGTGCGTGAGTAATTCCATCGTAGGCTTGCTGGATGGTGATGGGTTGCATGAGATTTACCATGTAATTAAGTTAGTTTTGTTAGGGTTTGATCCCCAGTATCCACTATGTTCTAAGATTGATGTTGCTATGACTTTGCTATGCTTAATGCTTGTCACTAGGGCCCGAGTGCCATGATTTCAGATCTGAATGTATTATGTTTTCATGAATATATGTGAGTTCTTGATCCTATCTTGCAAGTATATAGTCACCTATTATGTGTTATGATCTGTTAACCCTGAAGTGACAGTAATCAGGATACTTACCGGTGATGACCGTAGTTTGAGGAGTTCATGTATTCACTAAGTGTTAATGCTTTGGTCCGATACTCTATTAAAAGGAGGCCTTAATATCCCTTAGTTTCCAATAGGACCCCGCTGCCATGGGAGGGTAGGACAAAAGATGTCATGCAAGTTCTTTTCCATAAGCACGTATGACTATATTCGGAATTTATGCCTACATAACATTGATGAACTGGAGCTAGTTCTGTGTCACCCTATGTTATAACTATTACACGAGGAATCGCCTCTGGCATAATTATCCATCACTGATCCAATGCCTGCGAGCTTTTCACATATTGCTCTTTGCTTAGTTATTTTACCGTTGCCACTGTTACAATTACTACAAAACTGCTGCTGTTACTTTTGCTACTATTACGTTACTTCCATACTACTTTGCTACTAAGTACTTTGCTGCAAATACTAAGTTATCCAGGTGTGGTTGAATTGACAACTCAATTGCTAATACTTGAGAATATTCTTTGGCTTCCCTTGCGTCGAATCAATAAATTTGGGTTGAATACTCTACCCTCGAAAACTGTTGCGATCCCCTATACTTGTGGGTTATCAAGATTATTTTCTGGCGCCGTTGCCGGGGAGCATAGCTCTATTCTTTGAGTCACTTGGGATTTATATCTGCTGGTCAGTATGAGGAACTTGAAAGACGAAAGAACTAAGATTTTTCCCTCAACTACGAGGGGAGGTAAGGAACTGCCATCTAGCTCTGCACTTGATTCACCTTCTGTTTTGAGTAAGCTCGCGACACCTAAACCTGTTTCTGCAATTAATTCTGATATGTCTCATGTTATTGATGATGCCACTTATGTTATGCATGATACTTATGATGAAACTACTTCTATGCTTGATACTACTGTGCCCTTAGGTGAATTTCTTGATGAACAACTTGCTAGGGCTAGAGAGACTGAAACTATTGAAACTAATTATATTGATGAAAGTGATGATGAAAATTCTCCCCCTAAATATGAATTGTCTGTTGTGCCTGAGGGTTATGTTATGGATGAAGAAACTGCTAGAGATTTTCTTGCTTGCAATGATAGATCTGATCTTAAGAAATTATTAGCTAAGCTGAAACAAAAGTCTCTGAATGCTAGAATGAAATATGACCTTGCTTTTGCTACTTCACCTATCTGTGTTACTGATAAGGATTATGATTTCTCTGTCGATCCTGAGATAATTAGTTTGGTTGAATCTGATCCTTTTTATGTCAATGAATCTGAAACTATTGTGGCACATCTTACTAAATAGAATGATATAGCCACCCTGTTCACTAATGATGAGAAATCCCGCTACTACTATATCCTTAAGATATTCCCGTTCTCATTAAAGGGTGATGCTAAAACTTGGTTTAATTCTCTTGATCCTGGTTGTGTGTGTAGTCCCCAGGATGTGATTTATTACTTCTCTGCTAAATATTTCCCCGCTCACAAGAAACAAGCTTCCTTGAGGGAAATATATAATTTTGTGCAAATTGAAGAAGTGAGTCTCCCACAAGCTTGGGGGAGGCTTCTCCGATTACTTAATGCTTTGCCTGATCATCCTCTTAAGCAAAATGAAATACTTGATATCTTTTATAATGGACTAACCGATGCTTCCAGAGACCACCTGGATAGTTGTGCTGGTTGTGTTTTCAGGGAAAGAATTGTTGATCAAGCTGAATTGTTATTGAATAATATGTTGACTAATGAAAACAATTGGACACTTCCTGAACCAACTCCTAAGCCAACTCCGAAGAAAAGAGGTGTTCTATTTCTCAGTCCTGAAGATATACAAGAGGCAAAGAAATCTATGAAAGAGAAAGGTATTAAAGCTGAAGATGTTACAGATTTACCTCCTGTTGAAGAAATAAACGGCCTTAATATACCACCTATTGAAGAAATACATGGTCTTGATAACCCGGCATAGGTAGTAAAGGTAAATTCTCTCTATAGATATGATAAAGTTGAAATCCCGTCTACTAAGTTTGCTAGCCAATGCTTGGATGAATTTGATGACTTTATGGCTACACAAAAAAATTTCAATGTTTATGTTGGTAGACAATTGAAAAGTTATGCTTATATGATTGGACACTTGAGTGATTATATGTCTAGAGTTAAGGGTGAACTTAAACTCATTAGTAAACATGCTTCTATGGTTACCACTCAAGTAGAACAAGTGCTTAAGGCTCAGAATGATTTTATCAATGAATTAAATAATAATAAACATGACTTTGCTGTTAGAGTATCGACTAGATGGGGTAAAAGAAGAAGAAAAATGATAGGACTTTGCATGCTTCTAGTGAACCCGTTGTAGACACACCTGAGAATCCAAATGATATTTCTATTTCTGATGCTGAAACACAATCTGGTGATGAACATGAACCTAGTGATAATGTTAATGATAATGTTCATGTTGATGCTCAACCTAGCAATAATAATGATGTAGAGATTGAACCTGCTGTTGATCTTGATAACCCAAAATCAAAGAATCAACGTTATGATAAGAGGGACTTCGTTGCTAGGAAGCACAATAAAGAAAGAGAACCATGGGTTCAGAAACCCATGCCTTTTCCTCCTAAACCATCCAAGAAAAAGGATGATGAAGATTTGGAGCGCTTTGCTGAAATGATTAGACATATCTTTTTGCGTATGCATTTGACTGATATGCTTAAAGTGAATCCTTATGCCAAGTACATGAAAGATATTGTTACAAATAAAAGAAAGATACTGGAAGCTCAAATTTCCACCATGCTTACTAATTATACTTTTAAGGGTGGAATACCTAAGAAACTTTGAGATCCAGGTGTACCAACTATACCATGCTCCATTAAAAGAAACTATGTTAAAACTGCTTTATGTGATCTTGGAGCCGGTGTTAGTATTATGCCTCTCTCTTTATATCGTAGACTTGAATTGAATAAGTTGATACCTACTGAAATACCTTTTCAAACGGCCGATAAATCAACTGTTATACCTGTCGGTATTTGTGAGGATGTGCATGTTGTGGTTGCAAACGTTACTATCTTAACGAACTTTGTTATTCTTGATATTCCCAAGGACGATAGTATGTCGATTATCCTTGGTAGACCCTTTTTGAATACTGCAGGGGCTGTTATTGATTGCAACAAAGGCAATGCCACTTTTCATGTTAATGGTAATGATCATACGGTACACTTTCCGAGGAAACAACCTCAAGTTCACAGTATCAATTCTATTGGAAAAATTCCATCAATTATTATTGGAGGTTTTGAATTTCCACTTCCTACTGTCAAGAAGAAATATGATATCCTTATTATTGGGGATGTACATATCCCCGTTGAGGTAACCTAGTGTTATTCGAAATTTCTCCGGTTCCATGTTATTCGGAATGAGTTTGTTAACAAGACTTGATCAACCTTATTAGTGGATTCCTTTTGATGATCATGAGATGGATGAAGTTAGAAGGCACAACCTTCTGTACCCTCCTTTTACTTTCTGTTATTTAGATTAAATAAAGTAAAAATAGTATTTTCTGTCTGTTTTCTGAATTATCCATGCAATAAAAAATACCCCAAAAATAAAAGTTCTCCAAATGCCTTGAAAATTAAATATGATTTTTTCTAGAATATTTGAGAATATTTGGCACTAAGAACACAGCAGGGGGAAAAGCACCTGGCCACGAGGGTCCAGGGCGCGCCTCCTGCCTCGTGGGCCCCTATTGGGCCCCCTCCACTTATTCCTGCACCCATACTCTTCTTCTTCCTCCCAAAAAAAAAATCACCATCCAGCTCAAGCACGATTTCTAGCTCATCTTGCTGCCATTTTTGATCTCCTTGCTCAAAGCTCCATTCACAAAACTGCTATGGAGGATTGTTCTTTGGTATGTGACTCCTCGAATGGTCCAGTTAGTTTTTGTTCTAGTGCTTTATTCATTGCAAGGTTTTGCTTCCTAGGTGACCTTGTTCTTGAGCTTGCATGTCAAATTTATATGGTCCCAAGTAGTTCTAATGCATGATATAGTCTCTAGGCACTTGTGGGAGTAGTTGCTATCAATTTTGTTGAGTTTTGGTTCACTTTTATTTTGAGTTACTAAAAATTTCAGAAATTTTCAAAAAAAGATGAAGAGATTTTTGAGGGGCTCTTCGAGCCAAAGCTTGAAGGATAAACAAAGTAAGGAGAATAAAAAGCCCAAGTATAATCTCCCTCGTGTCGCGGAGGATCGGCTGCGTGAATGGCCTTGTGATGAGTTCTTGAGAGCAGCCGGGATTCATGATGATTTTTATCATTTGGCTGATAATGCAGGCCTCACCGACTTCCTCCACGACCAATTCGAACAGTATCTCCTACTCACCAATACTTTCATGCAAAATTTTTACTTTCATACTAAGAAATCCCCACCTTCAGTGGAGTTTCATTTATATGATGAGGTTAGGGAGATGTCACTACGTGATTTTTGTGGGGTTTGCAAGATACCCTTCGAGGGCAGCCTAGAGGAACCACATCATAGAGATGTGGATGGATTTATTGATATGATTACTGTAGGGGAAACGGGGAAGGTTTCCAATGCAAGAATTACTAGCATACACTTTTCTGTCCTACATTACTTTGCAATATTTGCTAGTAGATGCTTAATTGGTCGTGGGAATTGTGGAAACCTTAGTGTTCCTGATATTGTTATTTTGTGCCATGCTTTATTTCGTGATAACACTGTTAGTTTAGGCGCTATTGTTGCTAAACGATTAAGTCTGAACCGCACAGAGGCCCCATCTTTGGAGGCATCTATGCTTCACGCCTTGCTAAACACTTTAGGATACCTATTAGGCATTATGAGAAAGAGGAAAAGCTGCTGCCCCCTACCTTTCTAGATTATGAGAGTATGGTAGCACATGAGTTTATTGTTAAAAATGATGAGAAGATGCTAAAGTATAATTTGAGATTTCATAAAACTCACAGTGAGACTATTATCCTGCATGCACCCTCTTTGTTTGACTTATCTTCAGGCACATACCTCATCTTGCCGGAGGCCGTTCACGCATACTGGAGCCAGACACCAGCTCCAGAGCCTGAGCCGGAACCACCACTTGACCCTTATCGACCGTCCTTTTATCACTGGGATCCGGAGGGGATTGCTAGCCAGTGGTACTCAGATGACACTCCTCAGTACACCGGAGAGAGTAGCTCTGATCCATGGGCATAGACCAACTTAGGCCAAAAGCCTAAGCTTAGGGGAGTATGTATTTCTCACCGACATTACATTCATGTTCACACACTCATCTTAGTTGTCGGTGCTCATACTTTTTCATTGTACTATCCATGCTAGTTTATTCTCTTCTTCTTGCTTTCTCCTTGTGTGTTTGAATAACCTTAAGAAAAACAAAAACAAAATAGTTGTAGCTTTTAGCTAGTTTATTATCCATGCTTGTAGTAGTAATTTAAAGAAAACCCAAAAAGATTTCCCGTTCTTCTTTCGCTTGTTGGGAGCTTTCCCGTGTAAATAGTTTTATTTCTTTTCTTTTCCTTGGGGGTCGAGAGGAGAAGACCATAATGAAAATGTTGAAGTGGCTCTTGTATGCATTATTGTTGATTTAACCAAGAGCCCATATTACCTTGTCTTCTCCCTTGAATTGAATGCTTGCAGATTCCAGCTTAGTCCAATGCACGTGCACTATTATTATTATCCACACCATTCAGTCATGCAAGTGAAAGGAAATAATGACGATATATGATGGACTGATTGAGATGAGAGAAGTTGGTATGAACTCGAATTATCTTGTTTTTGTAAATATGATTAGTTCATCATTCCTGATTCATCCTATTATGAATGAACATGTTTGCAATGACAATTAGAGATTATAGTTGTTTATGCTATGCTTAATTAACTAGGAGTTTATAATGGTTTACCTTGCGTGCCAACATGCTATTAAAATGGTTGTGATGTGGTATGATAGGTGGTATCCTCCTTTGAATGATTCGAGTGACTTGACTTGGCACATGTTCACGCATGTAGTTGAAACAAAATCAACATAGCCTTCACGATATTTATGTTCATGGTGGATTATATCCTACTCATGCTTGCATTCAGTGTTGATTAATTTTAATGCATGTTCATGACTGCTGCCGCTCTCTAGTTGGTCGCTTCCCAGTCTCTTTCTAGCCTTCACTTGTACTAAGCGGGAATACTGCTTGTGCATCCAAAGTCCATAAACCCGAAAATTATTCCATATGAGTCCACCATACCTTCCTATATGCGGTATCTACCTGCCGTTCCAAGTAAATTTGTATGTGCCAAACTCCAAACCTTCAAATGAAATTCTGTTTTGTATGCTCAAACAACTCATGTATCAACAAGGGCTGCCTGTATCTTCCATGCTAGGCGGGTTATTCTCAAGAGGAGTGGACTCCACTCCTCATTCACGAGAAACTGGCTGGTCATCGGGATGCCCAGTCCCATGCTCAAATCAAATCAAAATAATTGCAAACAAAACTCCCCCAGGATTGTTGTTAGTTGGAGGCACCCGTTGTTTTGGGCAAGCCATGGATCGATGATTTTTGGTGGAGGGGGAGTATAAACTTCACCATTCTGTTTGGGAACCGCCTATAACGTGTGTAGCATGGAAGATATCGAGATCTCTCAGTTGTTATGTTGACAATGAAAGTATACCGCTCAAAATGTTATTTATCTCTATTTTAAAATCGAGCTCTGACACCTCTACAAATCCCTACTTCCCTCTCGAAGGGCCTATCTATTTACTTTGATGTTGAGTCATCATCCTCTTATTAAAAAGCACCCGCTAGAGAGCACCTCTGTCATTTGCATACATTACTAGTTATTTATATTGAGTATGACTATGACTGGATTTCTTTTACCATGAATTACAATGTTTAGTCAGTACTTGATTTTCAGAGGTGCTCTGCATTTATGTTTTGCGGTCTCAGAAAGGGCTAGCGAGATACCATCTTGTTATATCATATTATGATTGTTTTGAGAAAGTGTTGTCATCCGAGATTTATTATTATTGCTCGCTAGTTGATTATGCCATTGATATGAGTAAAGATGAGACCTAAGTGTTATTGTGAATATGGTTAGTTCATAATCTTTGCTGAAAATTTGAATGCTGGCTTTACATATTTGCAACAACAAGAGCAAATAGAGTTTGTAAAAGTTTTTCTTTATCACTTTCAGTTTGTCAACTGAATTGCTTGAGGACAAGCAAAGGTTTAAGCTTGGGGGAGTTGATACGTCTCCGCCGTATCTACTTTTCCAAACACTTTTGCCCTTATTTTGGACTCTAACTTGCATGATTTAATGGAACTAACCAGAACTGACGTTGTTTTCAGCAGAACTGCCATGGTGTTATTTTTGTGCAGAAATAAAAGTTCTCGGAATGACCTGAAAATCCACGGAGCAACCTTTTCGAATTAATAAAAAATATTGGCGAAAGAATCAACGTCAGGGGGCCCACATCCTGTCCACGAGGGTGGGGGCGCCCCCTAGGGCGCGCCCTGCCTCGTGGGCCCCCTGATGCTCCACCGATGTCAACCCCAACTCCATATATTCACGTTCGGGGAGAAAAAACCCAGAGAGAAGGATTCATCACGTTTTACGATACGGAGCCGCCGCCAAGCCCTAAACTCTCTTGGGAGGGCTGATCTAGCGTCCGTTCGGGGCTCCGGAGAGGGGGATCTGCCGTCATCGTCATCATCAACCATCCTCCATCATCAATTTCATGATGCTCACCGCCGTGCATGAGTAATTCCATCGTAGGCTTGCTGGACGGTGATGGGTTGGATGAGATTTACCATGTAATTAAGTTAGTTTTGTTAGGGTTTGATCCCCAGTATCCACTATGTTCTGAGTTTGATGTTGCTATGCTTAATGCTTGTCACTAGGGCCCGAATGCCATGATTTCATATCTGAACCGATTATGTTTTCATGAACATATGTGAGTTCTTGATCCTAACTTACAAGTCTATAGTCACCTATTATGTGTTATGATCTGTTAACCCCGAAGTGACAATAATCGGGATACTTACCGGTGATGACCGTAGTTTGAGGAGTTCATGTATTCACTAAGTGTTAATGCTTTGGTCTGGTACTCTATGAAAAGGAGTCCTTAATATCCCTTAGTTTCCAATAGGACCCCGCTGCCACGGGAGGGTAGGACAAAAGATGTCATGCAATTTCTTTTCCATAAGCACGTATGAATATATTCGAAATACATGCCTACATTACATTGATGAACTAGAGCTAGTTCTGTGTCACCCTATGTTATAACTATTACATGAGGAATCACATCCGACATAATTATCCATCACCGATCCAATGCCTGCGAGCTTTTCACATATTGCTCTTTGCTTAGTTACTTTACCGTTGCCACTGTTACAATTACTACAAAACTGCTGTTATTACTTTTGCTACTGTTACCGTTACTTCCATACTACTTTGCTACTAAATACTTTGCTGCAGATACTAAGTTATCCAGGTGTGGTTAAATTGACAACTCAACTGCTAATACTTGAGAATATTCTTTGGCTCCTCTTGTGTCGAATCAATAAATTTGGGTTGAATACTTTACCCTCGAAAACTGTTGCGATCCCCTATACTTGTGGGTTATCAATCACCATCGTCACTGGCACGACATCTTGATCTCCATCGTAGCATCATTGTCGTCTCGCCAATGATTGCTTCTACGACTATCGCTACCGCTTAGTGATAAAGTAAAGCAATTACATGGCGATTGCATTTCATACAATAAACCGACAACCATATGGCTCCCGCCAGTTGCCGATAACTCCGGTACAAAACATGATCATCTCATACGATAAAATATAGGATCATGTCTTGACCATATCACATCACAACATGCCGTGCAAAAACAAGTTAGACGTCCTCTACTTTGTTGTTGCAAGTATTACGTGGCTGCTACGGGCTAAGCAAGAACCGTTCATACCTACGCATCAAAACCACAACGATATTTCGTCAAGTATGTGCTATTTTAACCTTCACCAGGACCGGGCATAGCCACACTCGATTCAACTAAAGTTGGAGAAACTGACACCCGCCAGCCACCTGTGTGCGAAGCACGTCGGTAGAACCAGTCTCGCGTAAGCGTACGCGTAATGTCGGTCCGGGCAGCTTCATCCAACAATACCGCCGAATCAAAGTATGACATGCTGGTAAGCAGTATGACTAGTATCGCCCACAAATCACTTGTGTTCTACTCGTGCATATAACATCTACGCATAAACCTGGCTCGGATGCCACTGTTGGGGAACGTAGTAATTTCAAAAAATTAAATGCGCACACGCAAGATCATGGTGATGCATAGCAACGAGAGGGGAGAGTGTCGTCCACGTACCCTCATAGACCATAAGCGGAAGCGTTATGACAACGCGGTTGATGTAGTCGTATGTCTTCATGATCGACCGATCCTAGTACCAAACGTACGACACCTCCGCGATCTGCACACGTTCAGCTCGGTGACGTCCCACGAACTCACGATCCAGTAGAGCTTCGAGGGAGAGTTCTGTCAGCACAATGGCGTGATGACGGTGTTGATGAAGCTACCGACGCAGGGCTTCACCTAAGCACCGCAACGATATGACTGAGGTGGATTATGGTGGAGGGGGGCACCGCACAATCGGAGTGACAAATCCTAATCTTGATCTATGCCAACTCAACAAGTACCATCAGAGACACCTGTAGAGCACCTTTATAATCACCCAGTTACGTTGTGACGTTTGGTAGCACACAAAGTGTTCCTCCGGTATTCGGGAGTTGTATAATCTCATAGTCATAGGAACATGTATAAGTCATGAAGAAAGCAATAGCAACAAACTAAACGATCAAGTGCTAAGCTAACGGAATGGGTCAAATCAATCACATCATTCTCTAATGATATGATCCTGTTAATCAAATGACAACTCATGTCTATGGTTAGGAAACACAACCATCTTTGATTCAACGAGCTAGTCAAGTAGAGGCATACTAGTGACATTATGTTTGTCTATGTATTCACACATGTACTAAGTTTCTGGTTAATACAATTCTAGCATGAATAATAAACATTTATCATGATATAAGGAAATATAAATAACAACTTTATTATTGCCTCTAGGGCATATTTCCTTGACCACCATCTCAAGCCATCGATCATATCAACATCTGTGATCCCAGTGTTATTGTTTGGCTGATGAACCTCCTCAACCACAATATCAAGATCATAAGACATTCCTGAAGGAAATATGCCCTAGAGGCAATAATAAAGTTATTATTTATTTCCTTATATCATGATAAATGTTTATTATTCATGCTAGAATTGTATTAACCGGAAACGTAATACATGTGTGAATATATAGACAAACAGAGTGTCACTAGTATGCCTCTACTTGACTAGCTTGTTAATCAAAGATGGTTATGTTTCCTAAACCATGAACAAGGAGTTGTTATTTGATTAACAAGGTCACATCATTAGTAGAATGATCTGATTGACATGACCCATTCCATTAGCTTAGCACACGATCGTTTAGTATGTTGCTACCGCTTTATCCATGACATATACATGTTCCTGTAACTATGAGATTATGCAACTCCGCTTACGGAGGAACACTTTGGTGCTACCAAACGTCACAACGAATCGGGTGATTATAAAGGAGTACTACAGTGTCTCCAAAGGCGATGTTGGGTTGGCGATTTGAGATTAGGTTTTGTCACTCCGATTGTCGGAGAGGTATCTCTGGGCCCTCTCGGTAATGCACATCACTAAAGCCTTGCAAGCACTACAACTAATGAGTTAGTTGTGAGATGATGTATTACGAGCGAGTAAAGAGACTTGCGTAACGAGATTGAACTAGGTATTGGATACCGACGATCGAATCTCGGCAAGTAACATACCGATGACAAAGGGAACAACGTATGTTGTTATGCGGTCCGACCGATAAAGATCTTCGAGAATATGTAGGAGCCAATATGGGCATCCAGGTCCCGCTGTTGGTTATTGACCGAGACGTGTCTCGGTCATGTCTACATTGTTCTCGAACCGTAGGGTCCGCACGCTTAAGGTTTCGATGATGCTTATTATGAGTTTATGTGTTTTGATGTACCAAGAAGTTCGAGTCCCGGATGTGATCACGGACATGACGAGGAGTCTCGAAATGGTCGAGACGTAAATATTGATATATTGGAAGCCCATATTTGGATATCGGAAGTGTTCCGGTGAAATCGGGATTTTACGGGTTCTGGGAGGTTACGGAACCCCGGGAGCTATATGGGCCATAGTGGGCCTTAGTGGAAAAGAGAAGGGCTGCCCTAGATGGGCTGCGCGCTTCCCCTTCCCTAGTCCTATTAGGACTAGGAGAGGTGGCCGCCCCTCCTCCTCTTTTCCCCTCCGGGAATCCTAATTGAATAGGATTGGAGGAGTCCTACTCCCGGAAGGAGTAGGACTCCTCCTGCGCCTCTCTCTCCTGGCCGGCGCCCCCTCCCCCCTTGGCTCCTTTATATACTGAGGTAAAGGCACCCCATGGACACACAAGTTTGATCTTTGGATCGTTCCTTAGCCGTGTGCGGTGCCCCCCTCCACCATATTCCACCTCGGTCATACCGTCGCGAAGCTTAGGCGAAGCCCTGCGCCGGTGAAACATCAAGATCGTCACCACGCCGTCGTGCTGACGAAACTCTCCCTCGACACTCGGCTGGATCGGAGTACGAGGGACGTCATCGAGCTGTACGTGTGTCAAGAACTCGGGGCGTCGAGTAACGGCGCGGATCGGTCGGATCGCGAGGAGAACGTCGACTACTTCCTCTACGCCAGATCGCTTCGCTTGGGTCTCGAGTGCGTAGACAATACTCTCCCTCTCGTTGCTATACATCACCATGATCTTGCGTGTGCGTAGGAAATTTTTGAAATTACTACGCTCCCCAACAGTGGTATCGAGCCTAGGTTTTATGGTTTGATGTTTTGCACGAGTAGAACACAAGTGAGTTGTGGGCGATACAAGTCATACTACCTACCAAAGATGTCATACTTTGGTTCAGCGGTATTGTGAGATGAAGCGCCCGGACCGACATTACGCGACGCTTACGCGAGACTGGTTTCACCGCCACGAGCACTCGTTGCTTAAAGGTGACCGGTGGGTGCTGTCTCTCTCACTTTAGTTGAACCGAGTGTGGCTACGCCCGGTCCTTGAGAAGGTTAAACGGAGTCTATTTGACGAAGTATCGTTGTGGTTTTGATGCGTGGTGAGACTGGTTCTTGCTTAAGCCCGTAGCAGCCACGTAAAATTTGCAACAACAAAGTAGAGGACGCCTAACTTGTTTTTGCAGGCATGTTGTGATGTGATATGGTCAAGACGTGATGCTATATTTTATTGTATGAGATGATCATGTTTTGTAACCGGTTATCGGCAATCGGCTGGAGCCATATGGTTGTCGCTTATTGTATGCAATGCAATCGCTTCGTAATGCTTTACTTTATCACTAAGCGGTAGCGATAGTCGAGAAGCATAAGATTGGCGAGACGACAACGATGCTACGATGGAGATCAAGGTGTCGCGCCGGTGACGATGGTGATCATGGTGGTGCTGCAAGATGGAGATCATGAAGCACAAGATGATGATGACCATATCATATCACTTATATTGATTTGCATGTGATGTTTATCCTTTTATGCATCTTATCTTGCTTTGATTGACGGTAGCATTATAAGATGATCTCTCACTAAATTATCAAGAAGTGTTCTCCCCGAGTATGCACCGTTGCCAAAGTTCGTCGTGCCCAGACACCACGTGATGATCGGGTGTGATAAGCTCTACGTCCATCTACAACGGGTGCAAGCCAGTTTTGCACACGCAGAATACTCGGGTTATACTTGACGAGCCTAGCATATGCAGATATGGCCTCGGAACACGGAGACCGAAAGGTCGAGCGTGAATCATATAGTAGATATGATCAACATAAGATGTTCACCATTGAAAACTACTCCATTTCACGTGATGATCGGTTATGGTTTAGTTGATTTGGATCACGTGATCACTTAGATGACTGGAGAGATGTCTTTCTAAGTGGGAGTTCTTAAGTAATATGATTAATTGAACTTAAATTTATCATGAACTTAGTCCTGGTAGTATTTTGCAAATTATGTTGTAAGATCAATAGCTCGCGTTGTTGCTTTCATATGTTTATTTTTGATATGTTCCTAGAGAAAATTGTGTTGAAAAATGTTAGTAGCAATGATGCGGATTCGATCCGTGATCTGAGGTTTATCCTCATTGCTGCACATAAGAATTTTGTCCTTAATGCACCGCTAGGTGATGGACCTATTGCAGAGAGCGGATGCGCACGTTATGAACGTTTGGCTAGCTCAATATGATGACTACTTGATAGTTTTGTGCACCATGCTTTATGGCTTAGAATCGGGACTTCAAAGATGTTTTGAACATCATGGACCATATGAGATGTTCCAGAATTGAAGTTAAATATTTCAAGCAAATACCGAGTTGAGAGATATGAAGTCTCCAACAAGTTCTATAGCTAAAAGATGGAGGAGAATCGCTCAAACTAGTGAGCATGTGCTCAGATTGTGCAGGTACTTCAATCGCTTGAATCAAGTGGGAGTTAATCTTCCAGATAAGATAGTGATTGATGAATTCTCTAGTCACCATCACCAAGTTAGTAGAACTTCGTGATGAACTATAGTATGCAAGGGATGACAAAATGATTCCCGAGCTCTTCGTGATGTTGAAATCGACGAAGGTAGAAATCAAGAAAGAGCATCAAGTGTTGATGGTTGACAAGATCACTAGTTTCAAGAATAGGGAAAGAAAGGGGAACTTCAAGTAGATTGACAAGCAAGTTGTCACTCCCACGAAGAAGCCCAAAGCTGAACCAAAGCCTGAAACCGAGTGCTTACTTTCAAAGGAAATGGTCATTGGGCGGAACTGCCCTAAATATTTGGTGGATAAGAAGGATGGCAAAGTGAAAAAGGGTATATATGATATACAGGTGTTTGATGTGTGCTTTACTAGTGTTTATAGCAACCCCTCGGTATTTGGTACTGGTTCAGTTGCTAAGAGTAGTAACTCGAAACGGGAGTTGCAGAATAAACAGAAACTAGTTAAGGGTGAAGTGATGATGTGTGTTGAAAATAGTTTCAAGATTGATATGATCATCATCGCACACTCCCTATACTTTCGGGATTAGTGTTGAACCTAAATAAATGTTATTTGGTGTTTGCGTTGAGCATGAATATGATTTGATCGTGTTTATTGCAAAACGGTTATTCATTTAAAGTAAGAGAATAAACTGTTGTTCTGTTTACGTGAATAAAACCTTATATGGTTACACGTCCAATGAAAATGGTTCATTGGATCTCGATCGTAGTGATACACATATTCATAATATTGAAACCAAAAGATGCAAAGTTAATAATGATAGTGCAACTTATTTGTGGCACTGCCGTTTAGGTCATATTGGTGTAAAGCGCATGAAGAAACTCCATGCTGATGGGATTTTGAAATCACTTGATTATGAATCACTTGATGCTTAAGAACCATGCCTCATGGGCAAGATGACTAAGACTCCGTTCTCGGAACGATGGAGCGAGCAACTGACTTATTGGAAATAATACATCTTGATGTATGCGATCCAATGAGTGTTGATGCTCGTGGCAAGTATCGTTATTTTCTGACCTTCACAAGATGATTTGAGCAGATATGGGTATATCTACTTGATGAAACATAAGTCTGAAATAGTTGAAAGGTTCAAAGAATTTCAGAGTGAAGTGGAAAAATCATCGTAACAAGAAAACAAAGATTTCTACGATCTGATCGCGGAGACAAATAATTGAGTTACGAGTTTGGTCTTCAATTAAAACAATGTGGAATAGTTTCACAAATTCATGCCACCGAACGTCACATCATAATGGTGTGTCCGAACGTCATAACCGTACTTTATTGGATATAGTACAATCTATGATGTTTCTTAACGATTTACCAATATCGTTTTGGGATCATGCATTAGAGACAGCTGCATTCACGTTAAATAGGGCACCATCTAAATCCGTTGAGACGACACTATATGAACTGTGGTTTAGCAAGAAACCAAAGTTGTCGTTTCTTAAAGTTTGGGGCTGCGATGCTTATGTGGAAAAGTTTCATCCTGATAAGCTCAAACCCAAATCGGAGAAGTGCGTCTTCATAGGATACCCAAAGGAGACAGTTGGGTACACCTTCTATCACAGATCCGAAGGCAAGACATTCGTTGCCAAAAATGGATCCTTTCTAGAGAAGGAGTTTCTCTCGAAAGAAGTGAGTGGGAGGAAAGTAGAACTTGATGAGGTAATTGTACCTTCTCCCTTACTTGAAAATAGTTCGTCGCAGAAACCAGTTTCTGAGACACCTACACCAAGTAGTGAGGAAGTTGATGATGTTGATCATGAAACTTCAGATCAAGTTACTACAGAATCACGTAGATCAACCAGAGTAAGATCCGCACCAGAGTGGTGCGGTAATCCTGTTCGGAAATCATGCTACTAGATCATGATGAACCTACGAACTATGAGGAAGCGATGATGAGCCCAGATTCAGCGAAATGGCTTGAGACCATGAAATCTGAGATGAGATCCATGTATGAGAACAAAGTGTGGACTTTGGTGGAGTTGCCGATGATCGGCAAGCCATAGAAAATAAATGGATCTTCAAGAGGAAGATGGACGCTGATAGTAGTGTTACTATCTACAAAGCTAGACTTGTCGAAAAAGGTTTTGACAAAGTTCAAAATGTTGAATACAATGAGATTTTCTCACTCGTGACGATGCTTAAAAGTCTGTCCGAATCATGTTAGCAATTGCGCATTTTATGATTATGAAATTTGGCAAATGGATGTAAAGACTGCATTCTGAATGGATTTACGGAAGAAGAGTTGTATATGATGCAACGAGAAGGTTTTATCGATCCAAAGGAGCTAACAAAGTGTGCAAGCTCCAAATGATCCATCTATGGACTGGTACAAGCATCTCGGAGTTGGAATATACGCTTTGATAAGTTGATCAAAGCATATAGTTTAATCATGACTTATGGTGAAGCTGTATTTACTAAAAAGTGAGTGGGAGCACTACAAAGATTTCGATAAGTATATGTGAATGACATATTGTAGATCGGAAATAATGTAGAATTATTCGCAAAGCATAAAGGAGTGTTTGAAAGATGTTTTTCAAAGAAAGACCTCGGTGAAGCTATTTACATATTGAGCATCAAGATCTATAGAGATAGATCAAGATGCTTGATAAGTTTTTCAATAAGTACATACCTTGACAAGGTTTTGAAGTAGTTCAAAATGGAACAGTCAAAGAAAGAGTTCTTGCCTGTGTTACAAGGTGTGAAATTGAGTAAGACTCAAAACCCGACCACGGCAGAAGATAGAAAGAGAATGAAAGTCATTCCCTATGCCTTGGTCATAGGTTCTACAAAGTATGCCATGCTGTATACCAGATCTATTGTATACCCTGCACTAAGTTTGGCAAGGGAGTACAATAGTGATCTAGGAGTAGATCACTGGACAGCGGTCAAAATTATCCTTAGTAGAATAAGGATATGTTTC
Organism: Aegilops speltoides; assembly: GCA_021437245.1. Lineage (NCBI taxonomy): Eukaryota > Viridiplantae > Streptophyta > Magnoliopsida > Poales > Poaceae > Aegilops > Aegilops speltoides. The sequence continues at coordinate 480,447,437 of CM038146.1, forward strand.
TCGATTATGGAAGTGACAAAAAGGTTCGTCGTAAAGGGTTACGTCGATGCAAGTTTTGACACTGATCTGGATGACTCTAAGTCTCGATCTAGATACATATTGAAAGTGGGAGCAATTAGCTAAAGTAGCTCCGTGCAGAGCATTGTAGACATAGAAAAATTGCAAAATACATAACGGATCTGAATGTGAAAGACCCGTTGACTAAGATTCTCTCACAAGCAAAACATGATCACACCTTAGTACTCTTTGGGTGTTAATCACATAGCGATGTGAACTAGATTACTGAATCTAGTAAACCCTTTGGGTGTTGGTCACATGGCGATGTGAACTATGGGTGTTAATCGCATGATGATGTGAACTATCGATGTTAATCACATTGTGATGTGATCTAGATTATTGACTCTAGTGCAAGTGGGAGACTGAAGGAAATATGCCCTAGAGGCAATAATAAAGTTATTATTTATTTCCTTATATCATGATAAATGTTTATTATTCATGCTAGAATTGTATTAACCGGAAACGTAATACATGTGTGAATATATAGACAAACAGAGTGTCACTAGTATGCCTCTACTTGACTAGCTTGTTAATCAAAGATGGTTATGTTTCCTAAACCATGAACAAGGAGTTGTTATTTGATTAACAAGGTCACATCATTAGTAGAATGATCTGATTGACATGACCCATTCCATTAGCTTAGCACACGATCGTTTAGTATGTTGCTCTTGCTTTTATCCATGACATATACATGTTCCTGTAACTATGAGATTATGCAACTCCGTTTACGGAGGAACACTTTGGTGCTACCAAGCGTCCACAACGAATCGGGTGATTATAAAGGAGTACTACAGTGTGTCTCCAAAGGCGATGTTGGGTTGGCGTATTTGAGATTAGGTTTTGTCACTCCGATTGTCGGAGAGGTATCTCTGGCCCTCTCGGTAATGCACATCACTAAAGCCTTGCAAGCACTACAACTAATGAGTTAGTTGTGAGATGATGTATTACGAGCGAGTAAAGAGACTTGCGTAACGAGATTGAACTAGGTATTGGATACCGACGATCGAATCTCGGGCAAGTAACATACCGATGACAAAGGGAACAACGATGTTGTTATGCGGTCCGACCGATAAAGATCTTCGTAGAATATGTAGGAGCCAATATGGGCATCCAGGTCCCGCTGTTGGTTATTGACGGAGACGTGTCTCGGTCATGTCTACATTGTTCTCGAACCGTAGGGTCCGCACGCTTAAGGTTTCGATGACAGTTATTATGAGTTTATGTGTTTTGATGTACCGAAGAAGTTCGGAGTCCCGGATGTGATCACGGACATGACGAGGAGTCTCGAAATGGTCGAGACGTAAATATTGATATATTGGAAGCCCATATTTGGATATCGGAAGTGTTCCGGTGAAATCGGGATTTTACTCGGTTCTGGGAGGTTACGGAACCCCGGAGCTATATGGGCCATAGTGGGCCTTAGTGGAAAAGAGAAGGGCTGCCCTAGATGGGCTGCGCCTTCCCCTTCCCTAGTCCTATTAGGACTAGGAGAGGTGGCCGCCCCTCCTCCTCTTTTCCCCTCCGGAATCCTAATTGGAATAGGATTGGAGGGAGTCCTACTCCTAAGGAGTAGGACTCCTCCTGCGCCTCTCTCTCCGGCGCCCCCTCCCCTTGGCTCCTTTATATACCGAGGTAAAGGCACCCCATGGACACACAAGTTTGATCTTTGGATCGTTCCTTGGCCGTGTGCGGTGCCCCCTCCACCATATTCCACCTCGGTCATACCGTCATGAAGCTTAGGCGAAGCCCCGCTGCCGTGAAACATCAAGATCGTCACCACGCCGTCGTCTTGACGAAACTCTCCCTCGACACTCGGCTGGATCGAGTACGAGGGACGCCATCGAGCTGTACGTGTGTCAAGAACTCGGGCGCCGGAGTAACGGCACCGGATCGGTCGGATCGCGAGGAGAACGTCGACTACTTCCTCTACGTTGTGATCGCTTCGCTCGGTCTCGAGGGCGTGAGACAATACTCTCCCTCTCGTTGCTATACATCACCATGATCTTGCGTGTGCGTAGGAAAATTTTTCAAATTACTACGTTCCCCAACAATTCCATCATAGGAACATGGTACATAATCTGGAATATATTCCGCATTCACAACACCGACAAGTAGCCTAGCCACTCCATGCAGGCGTGTAAATGGCATTTCCACCTTCTCTGTTTTACCTAACAGAGAGCCGAGACTCGAAACAATAAGAAAGTCATTAAGCAGAGTTTATGGAACACATGAGAGTCTAACCCAGACCTTTTCCAACGGTATCCCTGTCAGCTCAGGTTTTTTGCACTCGTCAAACTCAAGAATACACTTACTTCTAGGCACCTTACCGAGCCCACACTTTAGCAGGTGGTTAAGATCCTTCCTCCTAGGGAACTCCACTTTGTAAACCTAATCCTCCAACCTAGCGGGTGACTAGTGAAAAGACTCAGAAACTAGCCGTTTGAGCTGCTGACACACCCGTTCCTCTGTCAATGTCCCCTGAGTAACCTTGACCAGACCAAACTTCGAGCTCTTCAACGCAGGAGTCGCCCAGATTGTGCGTGGAGTCTCAAAGAACATGAGCTTGGTGTACAATGTGTGTAAGACAATCAACTTCAGAGAACGACAATTATAGGTAAATTAGTTATCAATGCTTTCCGCTGTTTGCTTCTCTTTCTGTAGTACCACAAGAAAATTATCAAAGCAATGGAGCAGGGTTCCCAACCTTTTTGCACCCAAGAAATGGCGCGGCTACGGGCAGCAGCAGCAGTATCTGATGGCTGCATGCCCTGGGCGGCCCTCCCTTCATGCCTGGCATCCAGCCGAGGCTCAGCCGGGCGCGCCCGAGCGGTGGCATGGTACGGCCATGGGCGAGATCGCCACAACCATGAGCGCTGTTTTGGATGCCATAAATTCAAATCACATGAAATATATAGACAAAAAGACCGACCGTATACGTCTATACAGAGCGAATCATTAGACTCGGCTCGCATTTGCGAAGCATGTTTGCCTCAACGTCTATTCATCGTTGCTTGTCAAGCCTATGCCAAAGGGGTAGGCAATGGTGATGTTGCTGCACTTGTCACGGCAGCCCGGCTGCACAACATGTTGCGGCGGCGGCGGCTACTGCTGCTCCTGAGTTGAGACTCGAGTTACTCGCAGTAGCAACAACAGCACGACCAGTGTGATCGCCATTCTTGCTCTGCTGGTCTGTTCAAACACTGTTGAGGAAGTGGGAAGTGCTAGCTGCTGAAGAATCATGATAGTCCATATATGCACACGGATGCTGAAGCTTCACTCACCAGCTAGGACCAGATCAACTATACCCAACATTAGTGAATGATGTTCTCGTCAGGTGTTACCCAGAATGCACACGGATGCTGAAGGCCTGAAGATTCTGTCACTAGCTTGGACTGGGTCCGGTCAATTATACCCGGCATTAGTAAATGATGTTCTAATTATGTGTTATCCAGGTGCGTACGTCGACGACAGCTTCGCTGTTTAGCCAATGGCAAAACTGTTGGGGAATGTAGTAATTTCAAAAAATTTCCTACGCACACGCAAGATCATGGTGATGCATAGCAACGAGAGGGGAGAGTGTTGTCTACGTACCCTCGTAGACCGAAGCGGAAGCGTTGACGCAACGTAGAGGAAGTAGTCGTACGTCTTCATGGTCCAACCGATCCAAGCACCGTTACTCCGGCACCTCCGAGTTCTTGACACACGTACAGCTCGATGACGCACCCCGAACTCCGATCCAGCAGAGGTACGGGGAGGAGTTTTGTCAGCATGACGGTGTGGTGACAATCTTGATGTTCAACTGTCGCGGGGCTTCGCCTAAGCACCGCTACAATATAACCGAGGTGTAATATCGTGGAGGGGGGCACCGCACACGGCTAAGGAACGATCACGATGATCAACTTGTGTGTCTATGGGGTGCCCCTACCCCCGTATATAAAGGAGGAGAGGAGGAGGGGGCCGACCAAGAGGGGAGGCGCGCCCTAGGGGGGGCAAACCTACTCCAAGTAGGTTTGGCCCCCCTTTCCTATTAGGAGTAGGAGAGGGAAGGAAGAGGGGAGGGAAGAAGGAAGGGGCGGCCCCCTTCCCAATTCGGATTGGGCTTGGGGGGTCGCGCCCCTCCTTTGCTCCTTCTTCCTCCCTTCCACTAAGGCCCAATAAGGCCCATATACTTACCGGGGTTCCGGTAACCTCCCGGAACTCGGATAATCCCAATCTCATCCGGAACCTTTCCGGTGTCCAAATATATCCGTCCAATATATCAATCTTTATGTCTCGACCATTTCGAGACTCCTCGTCATGTCCGTGATCACATTCGGGACTCCGAACAACCTTCGGTACATCAAAATACATAAACTCATAATAAAACTGTCATCGAAACCTTAAGCGTGCGGACCCTACGGTTCGAGAACAATGTAGACATGACCGAGATACATCTCCGGTCAATAACCAGTAGCAGGACCTGGATGCCCATATTGGTTCCTACATATTCTACGAAGATCTTTATCGGTCAGACCGCATAACAACATACGTTGTTCCCTTTGTCATCGGTATGTTACTTGCCCGAGATTCGATCGTCGGTATCCAATACCTAGTTCAATCTCGTTACCGGCAAGTCTCTTTACTCGTTCCGTAATACATCATCTCGCAACTAACTCATTAGTTGCAATGCTTGCAAGGCTTAACTGATGTGCATTACCGAGAGGGCCCAGAGATACCTCTCCGACATTCGGAGTGACAAATCCTAATCTCAAAATACGCCAACTCAACAAGTACCTTTGGAGACACCTGTAGAGCACCTTTATAATCACCCAGTTACGTTGTGATGTTTGGTAGCACACAAAGTGTTCCTCCGGTAAACGGGAGTTGCATAATCTCATAGTTATAGGAACATGTATAAGTCATGAAGGAAGCAATAGCAACATACTAAACGATCGGGTGCTAAGCTAATGGAATGGGTCATGTCAATCAGATCATTCAACTAATGATGTGATCTCGTTAATCAAATAACAACTCCTTGTTCATGGTTAGGAAACATAACCATCTTTGATTAACAAGCTAGTCAAGTAGAGGCATACTAGTGACACTCTGTTTGTCTATATATTCACACATGTATTATGTTTCCGGTTAATACAATTCTAGCATGAATAATAAACATTTATCATGATATAAGGAAATAAATAATAACTTTATTATTGCCTCTAGGGCATATTTCCTTCAGTCTCCCACTTGCACTAGAGTCAATAATCTAGATTACATAGTAATGATTCTAACACCCATGGAGTCTTGGCGTTGATCATGTTTTGCTCATGGAAGAGGCTTAGTCAACGGGTCTGCAACATTCAGATCCGTATGTATCTTGCAAATCTCTATGTCTCCCACCTGGACTAGATCCCCGATGGAATTGAAGCGTCTCTTGATGTGCTCGGTTCTCTTGTGAAATCTGGATTCCTTCGCTAAGGCAATCGCTCCAGTATTGTCACAAAAGATTTTCATTGGACCCGATGCACTAGGTATGAAACCTAGATCGGATATGAACTCCTTCATCCAGACTCCTTCATTGGCTGCTTCCGAAGCAGCTATGTATTCCGCTTCACACGTAGATCCCGCCACGACGCTTTGCTTTGAACTGCACCAACTGACAGCTCCACCGTTTAATGTAAACATGTATCCGGTTTGCGATTTAGAATCATCCGGATCAGTGTCAAAGCTTGCATCAACATAACCATTTACGATGAGCTCTTTATCACCTCCATATACGAGAAACATATCCTTAGTCCTTTTCAGGTACTTCAGGATGTTCTTGACCGCTATCCAGTGATCCACTCCTGGATTACTCCTGGATTACTTTGGTACCTCCCTGCTAAACTTATAGCAAGGCACACATCAGATCTGGTACACAGCATTGCATACATGATAGAGCCTATGGCTGAAGCATAGGGAACATTTTTCATTTTCTCTCTATCTTCTGTAGTGGTCCGGCTTTGAGTCTTACTCAACTTCACACCTTGCAATACAGGCAAGAACCCTTTCTTTGCTTGATCCATTTTGAACTTCTTCAAAACTTTGTCAAGGTATGTGCTTTGTGAAAGTCCAATTAAGCGTTTTGATCTATCTCTATAGATCTTAATGCCCAATATGTAAGCAGCTTCACCGAGGTCTTTCATTGAAAAACTTTTATTCAAGTATCCCTTTATGCTATCCAGAAATTCTATATCATTTCCAATCAAGAATATGTCATCCACATATAATATTAGAAATGCTACAGAGCTCCCACTCACTTTCTTGTAAATACAGGCTTCTCCAAAAGTCTGTATAAACCCAAATGCTTTGATCACACTATCAAAACGTTTATTCCAACTCCGAGAGGCTTGCACCAGTCCATAAATGGATCGCTGGAGCTTGCACACTTTGTTATCTCCCTTTGGATCGATAAAACCTTCTGGTTGCATCATATACAACTCTTCCTCTAGAAATCCATTCAGGAAAATGCAGTTTTTACATCCATTTTCCAAATTTCATAATCATAAAATGCGGCAATTGCTAACATGATTCGGACAGACTTATGCATCGCTACGGGTGAGAAGGTCTCATCGTAGTCAACCCCTTGAACTTGTCGAAAACCTTTTGCAACAAGTCGAGCTTTGTAGACAGTAAGATTACCGTCAGCGTCAGCCTTCTTCTTGAAGATCCATTTATTCTCAATTGCTTGCCGACCATCGGGCAAGTCAACCAAAGTCCATACTTTGTTCTCATACATGGATCCCATCTCAGATTTCATGGCTTCAAGCCATTTTGCGGAATCTGGGCTCACCATCGCTTCTTCATAGTTCGTAGATTCATCATGATCTAGTAGCATGACTTCCAGAATAGGATTACTGTACCACTCTGGTGCGGATATTACTCTGTTTGACCTACGAGGTTCTGTATTAACTTGATCTGAAGTTCTATGATCATCATCATCAACTTCCTCACTAATTGGTTTTGACGTCACAGAAACCGGTTCCTGTGATGTATTATTTTCCAACAAGGGAGTAGGTATAGTTACCTCATCAAGTTCTACTTTCCTCCCACTCACTTCTTTCGAGAAAAACTCCTTCTTTATAAAGGATCCATTCTTAGCAACGAATGTCTTGCCTTCGGATCTGTGATAGAAGATGTACCCAACTGTCTCCTTTGGGTATCCTATGAAGACACATTTCTCCGATTTGGGTTCGAGCTTATCAGGTTGAACTTTTTTCACATAAGCATCGCAGCCCCAAACTTTAAGAAACGACAACTTTGGTTTCTTGCCAAACCATAGTTCATAAGGTGTCGTCTCAACGGATTTTGATGGTGCCCTATTTAACGTGAATGTGGCTGTCTCTAAAGCATAGCCCCAAAACGATAGCGGTAAATCTGTAAGAGACATCATAGATCGCACCATATCAAGTAAAGTACGATTATGACGTTCGGACACACCATTACGCTGTGGTGTTCCGGGTGGCGTGAGTTGCGAAACTATTCCACATTGTTTTAAGTGCAGACCAAACTCGTAACTCAAATATTCTCCTCCACGATCAGATCGTAGAAACTTTATTTTCTTGTTACGATGATTTTCATCTTCACTCTGAAATTCTTTGAACTTTTCAAATGTTTCAGACTTATGCTTCATTAAGTAGATATACCCATATCTGCTTAAATCATCTATGAAGGTGAGAAAATAACGATATCCGCCACGAGCCTCAACATTCATCGGACCACATACATCTGTATGTATGATTTCTAACAAATTTGTTGCTCTTTCCATAGTACCGGAGAACAGTGTTTTGGTCATCTTGTCCATGAGGCACGGTTCGCAAGTACCAAGTGATTCATAATCAAGTGGTTCCAAAAGACCATCAGTATGGAGTTTCTTCATGCGCTTTACAATCGATATGACCTAAACGGCAATGCCACAAATAAGTTGCACTATCATTATCAACTCTTCATCTTTTGGCTTCAACACTATGAATATGTGTATCACTACTATCGAGATTCATCAAAAATAGACCACTCTTCAAGGGTGCATGACCATAAAAGATATTACTCATATAAATAGAACAACCATTATTCTCTGATTTAAATGAATAACCGTCTCGCATCAAACAAGATGCAGATATAATGTTCATGCTCAACGCCGCACCAAATAACAATTATTTAGGTCTAATACTAATCCGAAGGTAGATGTAGAGGTAGCATGCCGACCGCGATCACATCGACTTTGGAACCATTTCCCACGCCGATCGTCACCTTGTCCTTTGCTAGTGTTCGCAATCCTTAGTCCCTGTTTGAGTTGCAAATATTAGCAATGAACCAGATCAAATACCAGTGCTCTGCGAGCTCTAGTAAGGTACACATCAATAACATGTATATCACATATACCTTTGTTCACCTTGCCATCCTTCTTATCCGCCAAATACTTGGGGCAGTTCCGCTTCAAAGGACTATGCGCTTGCGGTAGAAGCACTCGATTTCAGCTTAGGTCCGACTTGGGTTTCTTCTCTTGAGCAGCAACTTGTTTGCTGTTCTTCTTGAAGTTCCCTTCTTCTCCCTTTGCCCTTTTCTTGAAACTAGTGGTCTTGTTGACCATCAACACTTGATGCTCCTTCTTGATTTCTACCTCCGCAGCCTTTAGCATTGCGAAGAGCTCGAATCGCCTTATCCATCCCTTGCATATTATAGTTCATCACGAAGCTCTTGTAGCTTGGTGGAAGTGATTGGAGAATTCTATCAATGACGCTATCATCCGGAAGAGTAACTCCCGCTTGAATCAAGTGATTACAATACCCGGACATCTTGAGTATGTGCTCACCGACGTAACTATTCTCCTCCATCTTGCAGCTATAGAACTTATTGGAGACTTCAGATCTCTCAATCCGGGCATTCTTCTGGAATATTAATTTCAACTCTGGAACATCTCATATGCTCCATGACGCTCAAAACGTCGTTGAAGTCCCGGTTCTAAGCCGTAAAGAATGGCACATTGAACTATCGAGTAGTCATCAGCTTTGCTCGCGGACATTCTTAACGCCGTCGGTTGCATCAGCAAGCAGGCACGGCACCCAGCGGTGCTTCCAGGGGCGTACATTTTCTGTGCAGCAATGAGGATAATCCTCAAGTTACGGACCCAGTCCGCGTAGTTGCTACCATCATCTTTCAACTTAGCTTTCTCAAGGAACGCATTAAAATTCAACAGAACAACAGCACGGGCCATCTATCCACAATCAACATAGACACGCAAGATACTATCAGGTACTAAGTTCATGATAAATTTGAAGTTCAATTAATCATATTTCTTAAGAACTCCCACTTAGACAGACATCTCTCTAGTCATCTAAATGATCACGTGACCCAAATCAACTAAACCATAACCGATCATCACGTGAGATGGAGTAGTTTTCAATGGTGAACATCTTATGTTGATCATATCTACTATATGATTCACGCTCGACCTTTCGGTCTCCGTGTTCCGAGGCCATATCTGCATATGCTAGGCTCGTCAAGTTTATCCTGAGTATTCTGCGTGTGCAAAACTGGCTTGCACCCGTTGTAAATGGACGTAGAGCTTATCACACCAGATCATCACGTGGTGTCTGGGCACGATGAACTTAGGCAACGGTGCATACTCGGGGAGAACACTTGTTGATAATTTTTAGTGAGAGATCATCTTAAAATGCTACCGTCAATCAAAGCAAGATAAGATGCATAAAGGATAAAACATCACATGCAATCAATATAAGTGATATGATATGGCCATCATCATCTTGTGCTTGTGATCTCCATCTCCGAAGCACCATCATGATCACCATTGTCACCGGCGCGACACCTTGATCTCCATCGTAGCATCGTTGTCGTTTACGCCATCTATTGCTTCTACGACTATCGCTACCGCTTAGTGATAAAGTAAAGCAATTACATTGCGTTTGCATTTCATACAATAAAGCGACAACCATATGGCTCCTGCCAGTTGCCGATAACTTCGGTTACAAAACATGATCATCTCATACAATAAAATATAGCATCACGTCTTGGCCATATCACATCACAACATGCCCTGCAAAAACAAGTTAGACGTCCTCTACTTTGTTGTTGCAAGTTTTACGTGGCTGCTACGGGCTTAAGCAAGAACCAATCTCACCTACGCATCAAAACCACAACGATAGTTTGTCAAGTTGATGCTGTTTTAACCTTCGCAAGGACCGGGCGTAGCCACACTCGGTTCAACTAAAGTTGGAGAAACTGACACCCGCTAGTCACCTGTGTGCAAAGCACGGCGGTAAAACCAGTGTCGCGTAAGCGTACGCGTAATGTCGGTCCGGGCCGCTTCATCCAACAATACCGCAGAACCAAAGTATGATATGCTGGTAAGCAGTATGACTTATATCGCCCACAATTCACTTGTGTTCTACTCGTGCATATAACATCAAACCATAAAACCTAGGCTCGGATGCCATTGTTGGGGAACGTAGTAATTTCAAAAAAATTCCTACGCACACGCAAGATCATGGTGATGCATAGCAACGAGAGGGGAGAGTGTTGTCTCGTACGCCTCGTGAGACCGAAGCGGAAGCGTTGACGCAACGTAGAGGAAGTAGTCGTCGCCTTCCCGGTCCAACCGATCCAAGCACCGTTACTCGCACCTCCGAGTTCGACACACGTACAGCTCGATGACGCACTCGAACTCCGATCCAGCAGAGGTGCGGGAGGAGTTTTGTCAACCGCGACGTGTGGTGACGATCTTGATGTTCAATCGCCGCAGGGCTTCGCCTAAGCACCGCTACAATATAACCGAGGTGTAATATCGTGGAGGGGGGCACCGCACACGGCTAAGGAACGATCACGATGATCAACTTGTGTGTCTATGGGGTGCCCCTACCCCCGTATATAAAGGAGGAGAGGAGGAGGGGGGCGGCCAAGAGGGGAGGCGCGCCCTAGGGGGGGCAAACCTACTCCAAGTAGGTTTGGCCCCGCTTTCCTATTAGGAGTAGGAGAGGCAAGGAAGAGAGGGGAGGAAGAAGGAAGGGGGCGGCCCCCTTCCCAATTCGGCTTGGGCTTGGGGGGGGGGCGCCCCCTCCTTTGCTCCTTCTTCCCCCTTCCACTAAGGCCCAATAAGGCCCATATACTTACATGGGGTTCGGTAACCTCCGGAACTCGGTATAATCCCAATCTCATCCGAACCTTTCCGGTGTGCAAATATATCCGTCCAATGTATCAATCTTTATGTCTCGACCATTTGAGACTCCTCGTCATGTCCGTGATCACATCCGGACTCAACAACCTTCGTACATCAAAATACATAAACTCATAATAAAACTGTCATCGAAACCTTAAGCGTGCGGACCCTACGGTTCGAGAACAATGTAGACATGACCGAGATACGTCTCCGGTCAATAACCAATAGCGGGACCTGGATGCCCATATTGGTTCCTACATATTCTACGAAGATCTTTATCGGTTAGACCGCATAACAACATACGTTGTTCCCTTTGTCATCGGTATGTTACTTGCCCGAGATTCGATCGTCGGTATCCAATACCTAGTTCAATCTCGTTACTGGCATGTCTTTTTACTCGTTCCGTAATACATCATCTCGCAACTAACTCATTAGTTGCAATGCTTGCAAGGCTTAAGTGATGTGCATTACCGAGAGGGCCCAGAGATACCTCTCCGACATTCGGAGTGACAAATCCTAATCTCAAAATACGCCAACTCAATAAGTACCTTTGGAGACACCTGTAGAGCACCTTTATAATCACCCAGTTATGTTGTGACGTTTGGTAGCACACAAAGTGTTCCTCCGGTAAACGGGAGTTGCATAATCTCATAGTCATAGGAACATGTATAAGTCATGAAGGAAGCAATAGCAACATACTAAACGATCGGGTGCTAAGCTAACGGAATGGGTCATGTCAATCAGATCATTCAACTAATGATGTGATCTCGTTAATCAAATAACAACTCCTTGTTCATGGTTAGGAAACATAACCATCTTTGATTAACAAGCTAGTCAAGTAGAGGCATACTAGTGACACTCTGTTTGTCTATATATTCACACATGTATTATGTTTCCGGTTAATACAATTCTAGCATGAATAATAAACATTTATCATGATATAAGGAAATAAATAATAACTTTATTATTGCCTCTAGGGCATATTTCCTTCAAAAACTTGTTTAACTAGGCTTCTCTGGCAGAGCTACACATGTCGCCACATGTCAGTACGAAGAGTTTAGCGTGGTTATTCTGAAATTTTGGCATCTATACCCACATGAAAAGAGAAGTTTTGTCTGGGACATGCTAGCGGGTTAGTGGTTAATTGAAGTGCCGGCAATCATTGGTTCTATCATTATCCATGTAATGTAATTGATCGAGTTTACTATGGCCACTTGATGGCCTGATCCAATCCAGCACATGAGACATCATTTGGGATGAACAGCTGCTCACTTACAAGACTAGTATAGCTATTTAATTTCTTGTAAGAATATTTTCTACTTTTTATTTATGAGAATCTTCCTGGTTCAGTATCTACAACTCTAAGAAAATTACAGGTGTAAATAATGTGCACTCACTTAACCATTTGTAAGAACATTTGTTGCACGCATGAAACTCATGTTTCTTCTTACTGACCTGGGCAGGAAAATGGACATGAACAGGGGCCTGTCAGCGAGCAGAAATATTTCTGCCCCTCTGAATCTCTTATCCCGTCAAGGGTGCACACAGGCTCGGCAATGGTCACAGGTACAAAATGCTTTAGGCTTGAAAGCAATGAACTGGGCTTGGGCATGAATATGATATTTGGCGCACTGGATCAGTCATCAGTGGAAGCAATCCGTCCGAGCTCCTTTCACTGGCCGAACTCAGGCGATCTTCTTTACCATCTCAGTTCAGGTGGGAAACAAATGATCTCATCATTTTTGACGAAACCTCGTCAGAGGGCGGGGAGCTCCCGCATTTGCATATAGAAGAAGAGAGTTGGTCCGGTTAATAAGGGAAACCGGACCCAAAAACCATACATGCATCGGTTAATTAAGGGAAACCGGCGAAGACCACACACACCGGACTAGCACTCAAGAGACGTCGTCCGAGCCAGATACAAGGGTGCCGAGGCCCAAGACCACCGTCAACACAGCATACCCGACCAAGACAACCGCTGCAACCTCAAGAACAGGCCTGCAACCAGAAGTGAACTCACACCTAACCTTTTGAAACATGAGATCAACCATTGGCCTCCACCAATGCACGAATTGCCTAGATCGCAGTCGGCGTAGGCGGTTTCTTGTACATCCGAAGATAAGAGTTCATCTTCTCTTGCACATCCTCCTCGGAGCCTTTCTAAGATGCCATCCCCTTCGGGAGTTCCCCATAAGCCTCTGTCAACCTATATTCAAAGCGCTTGGCAGTAGGAATGTTGCAGCTCCTGTTCTTCTTCTCCAAACGTCCACTACGCCTCTCGGAACAAGTAGATGCCCCGTCAATCTGCACATGAATCGGTTCTTCGAGCAAGGACCGTGGCGCTGCGCAACTGAAACCGCTTAGAAACTCATCCAACAAGGTGGTTGATGGCACACCAATATCACCAAGTGGCTCCTTGGACCCAGAAGACACCATATTGGTAGTGCCCCCTGAAGCAAACGTCGCCGAAGAGGAGACAAAGGGAGGCACCTCTCCAATCAAACCATCAGGTAAGGCCTCCTCAAAATGCTCCAAATCATTGCTTGATGTGACTATCTCAGCAACCTTAGCTTGCTCCTCCTCACCTTGACATACCATCTCGTGTAGAGCTACATCCATAGCAGGAAGAACATCATCGGCGACAACAGAGGGCGCCGGCTCCTCATGCTCGCACCAGGGAGGAGGCACACCCAAATGATCTCATCATATTTGGACCATGCAACCGCATCCACACTCTTTTTCAATTTATTGTCTGCGGGAACTTGCATTTCTGTTGTTACTACGAAAAGAATTCAAGTCTTGATATACTTTTGCAAAAGAACAGTACACAGTAGCCAATGGCAGAACTTGTTTAACCAGGCAGCTCTTGGCAGAGCCACATGTCGGCACAACGAGTTTCCAATGCTTATTCTGAATTTTTGACATGTGTACCTACCTGAAAAGAGATGTTTTGTCTTGTAGACAGCTAGTGTAGTAGTGGTTAACTGAACTGCAGGCGGTCATTGTCTCTTTCATTATCCGTATAATGTAGTCGGCCGAGTTTACTACAACCACTTGATGACCTCATCCAGTCCAGCACGTGAGACATCACTCGAGACGAACTTGTGCTTGCTTACAAAACTTGCATCGTCGTTTAGATTTTTTGTGTGACTGTTGGAACTTTTTGTTGTGAGAATCTTCCTGGTTCAGTATCTACAACCCTAAGAGAATCACATGTCTAAATAATGCATACTCAATTAACCTTTTGGTAAGGACATTTTGTTGCATGCATAAAACTCATGTTTCCTCTAACTGGTCTGAACAGGAATAATGAACATGGACTCCTACCTGTCAGATTCTGCCCCTCTGAATCTTTGACCCCGTCGATGGTGTGCACAGGCTCGAAAGTGTAATGCTATAGTAGGCTTGAAAACGATGAACTGGTGCTGGATTTCGCCTTGTTCTGTTTGTTGCGTGTACCTTGCTGTGTATTACCATCCTATTACGAGTTTTAGTTTTTTCGCGGGTATTACGAGTTTAATAGGATGGATTTTAACAAGAGCAAACTTGCAGTTTCTTTTAGCACAACCTTAGCAGTGTGTGGCAATGTTTGTCGATAAAAACGCATGTCGAGCCTCTTCAAGTCTCGTTTGATGTTTTCTGAAACTGTTTATGAATCCCTTATGACAATTCATTACACTGACGCTTTCTCAAGAACTGAGCTATTTCAAGCAAAATGCACACTGTTTTCTCCCATTAATACAGCTGATGCTACAACCTTACAGTTCTAGGCGGCATCATACATAGTAACTTAAACATAGCAGATCAACGCTGCCTTACTTGTTGAACAATATATATAAATCATCCATGAACACTCCGGCACCTTTATTTGTTAACAGACCTAGTTGATGGTCAATGCCGCGGCATGCTCACCCTGTGATGTGATGCGATCTCTTCTCAGGCAGCGTTGGGAGGAAGGGGCGGGAGCTTGAATCCCGGCACAGGCGCGATGAACTTGCGTTCCTCCCGGCCGCTGGCCCGGCTGCTTTCCTCGTCTGATGACAAACATATGAAGTTAGCACATAAGGAGTATAATGCAACAGCTAGCACATATTAAGTTACAGAAGAATCATCTAGTACCTTTTTGCACCCAAGAAATGGCGCGGCGGCGGGCAGCAGAAGCAGCAGTCTCTGATGGCTGCATGCCACTGGGCGGCCCTCCCTTCATGTCTTGCATCCAGCCGAGGCTCCGCCGGGTGGTTGCGCGTCCGAGCGGCACGGCGTGGCCATGGGCGAGATCGCCGGCCACAAGTACGAGCAGAGCCACAGCCATGAGCGCTGTTTTGGATGCCATTCTTCTTGCCGTCTCTGCTCCTCTTTTGCTAGCTGCTGGATCTACCCCAAACACCAGTAGTCGCAACTGCTTCTACATTCTTGTTGGATCAAGTGATGTGCTTGAATGTATAAATCATCCATGAACACTCCGGCACCTTTATTTGTTAACAGACCTAGTTGATGGTCAATGCCGCGGCATGCTCACCCTGTGATGTGATGCGATCTCTTCTCAGGCAGCGTTGGGAGGAAGGGGCGGGAGCTTGAATCCCGGCACAGGCGCGATGAACTTGCGTTCCTCCCGGCCGCTGGCCCGGCTGCTTTCCTCGCCTGATGACAAACATATGAAGTTAGCACATAAGGAGTATAATGCAACGGCTAGCACAAATTAAGTTACAGAAGAATCATCTAGTACCTTTTTGCACCCAAGAAATGGTGCGGCGGACGGCAGCAGCAGAAGCAGCAGTCTCTGATGGCTGCATGCCACTAGGGGGGCCTCCCTTCATGCATTGCATCCAGCCGAGGCTCCGACGGGCGGTTGCGCGTCCGAGCGGCACGGCGTGGCCATGGGCAAGATCGCCGGCCACAAGTACGAGCAAAGCCACAGCCATGAGCGCTGTTCTGGATGCCATTCTTCTTGCCGTCTCTGCTCCTCTTTTGCTAGCTGCTGGATCTACCCCCAAACAGCAGTAGTCTGCACTGGACTGCACAGCACATGGCACGATATACGTAGTGCATATATATACGTAGCACAAGTGTGGATCGGTGCATGATTACTGCTACTACTCTGCAGCCTCGTAGGTTAGGCCTTTGATGAGACGATGAATGCGTAGCAAATGAATGGAGGAATTGGTATCTTGTAGCGCCGCAAAGGAGGTTTCCATCGTACACCTTTTCAGGTCAGCCTCAACACACACACAAAAACAAATGTTCTCATCAGATTCGGACCTTGCAACTGCTTCTACATTCTTGTTGGATCTAGTGATGTGCTTGAATTTGCATTTCCATTGCTAGTTTGAAAAGAATTTAAATCATATCATTTAAGAAAAAGAAATACAAATCACATGGAAAATAGACAAAAAGACCGACCGTGTACGTCTACACGGAGCGGATCATTAGACTTGGCTCGCATTTGCGCTGCGTGTATGCCTCAACGTCTATGAAACGTCACTCATATAGACTCGGCTCGCATTTGCGATGCGTGTGTGCCTCAACGTCTATACGTCGGTCTTTTGCCTCGCAAACCCGATTAGCCAGCGCTAACTGGCCCGTGATTGCTTCCTCGGCTCTACGTAGGCCAACGACAGTCTAATTAAGCCGCGCAACTGATTTGCACACGAGCGGTGTGGTACTATTTTTTTTTTTTTTAGAATCGAGCGGTGTGTACACCGAGAGCTCACAGCCTAACTAAGCAATTAAGCCCACGCTGGACGGCCCACCTAAACCTACGGGTGGCGCGCGGCCCGCTAGGTTGCTCCACGGGATGGATCCCGAGTTGGGCACCGTGAAGACCTCCGGCGCCGCCGCGCACGGCTTCACGTACGAGTCCAGCACCACCGCCATTGACCCCCGCTTTCATCAGTACGCACGCGGATAGGAAATTGGATCTTTGAGCGGCAATTAGGGGCTAATTGGATATTATGCACATAACTGATTGATTGATTGGCCGGTCGCAAGGATCAGCAAAGGCCAAAACTGGATACTGCACTAGTACATCTGTAGCTCATGTGCTAGTTTCTCTTGGTGCACGTATGAACCAGTGGT